>JBBGZY010002024.1:102500-227500 GCA_037952925.1 Lithobates clamitans
TTGATTTTCAATTGAGTTGTACAGTTTATAGGTCACATCAAAGGTGGACAAAGTTCTGAAATGATTTCTTTGTCTCATTTTTTAACATCACAGAAACCTGACATTTTACCAGGGGTGTGTAGACTTTTTATATCATATATATATATATCGTACATCACGGGACACAGAGCAGCTATAGTAATTTCTATCTGGGCTATCTGCCACCCATAAGTGAATGGACACTGGCACACCCAAAAGAGACAGGAAGTCCCCCCTCTATATAACCCCTCCCATACAGGAAGTACCTCAGTTTTTTTTCGCCAGTGTCTGCAAGGTGGTGGTCACTGATGTAATACTTGTGCTCTTGGGGCATACTTGGAGGTCTGGACGGTTCTATTAAGAATCGTGGACTTCAATCGGATCCATTAGAAAAAGCTGTCAGCCAAAATGGATGGTACCCAAGCCTCATTGGAAGGAGAGAAGAATCCTCGAGGTTTGCCTGTAATGCAGACTTACGGCGCTGGACTCTGCGTAATGGAACCCTGTGCAGTGTTTGTTCTGACCAAGGTGCTTTCCTGCAGGGTGCTATACAGGTCCAGGGGAGTGGACCCCAGATTAAGGAGGGACCCAGTCTCTGAAGGTCTTTTATGACAAAGCTCAACCTTAAAGGTTGAAGATTGGACTCCTGTTATGTTCAGAGTCCTGCAGCAGAATGGTAAGTCTGCATTTGTATGCAGAGTTCTGACTGTCATCCGGTGGCCACTGGGAGCAGTGTGCTGTTTAATCATGTGGGCTGCTGTTTCTCCTCCAACCACTAGAGGGCTCAGGCTCGCTCAGTATGGCCTATTTTTATATAGGCAGGAAGGGCGGCCATGCCATGTGGCAACAGGTTCAGTAGGCCTCTGGAGACATAGCAGCAGCCCATGGATACTAACAAAGTGTGAGTACTTACTATGGGAGAACTGTGTCACAGACAAGTCATGATTATATGCTGCATATTTACTGCTTATCCCGGGGGGGGGGGGGGGGGGCTGTACAACTGTAAGTCGATACACCCCTGGATGGTTAGCAGTTCACTTTAAAGTGTTGTTGACTGCTCTGTAGGCAGGAGCAGCGTAGTATACATGCTTGCAAACTTGTTGCTTAAATGCATGTTTAAATATACATGTTTGGGAAAACATGAGCATTGGTGCATTTTAATGAGTTGTATCGCTACTATAGTGCATATGTGCTTGGCTAAATCCTGCAGGGCTAGTATGGGGCCAACTGCAGTTAAGCGGTTGCTGAAACGCACAGTTGCTGAAATGCACGGTTGCTGAAGATACATGTTTTTACATCTTCACATAAATATACATGGTTATACATGATTGCATAAAGATACATGGTTGCATAAAGATGCTTGTTTGGACATGTTTGTATAAATATACATGGTTATTCATTATCGCATAAAGATGCATGTTTATACATGTTTGCTTGAATATACATGGTTATACAGGATCACATAAAAATTCATGATCACATAAAGATACATGGTCGCATAACATAAAGATACATGGTCGCATAAAGATGCATGTTTATACATTTTTGTATAGATATACATGGTTTTACATGGTCGCATAAAGATACATGATTACATACAGATACTTGATCACATACAGATGCATGTTTATACATGTTTGCTTAAATATACATGGTAATACTTGATTGCATAAGGATACTTGATCGCATAAAGATACATGGTTGCGTAAAGATGCATGTTTATGCATGTTTTCTTAAATATACATGGTTATACATGATCGCATAAAGATACATGGTTGCATAAGATGCATGTTTACACATGTCTGCATAGATACGTGTTGTGTAATGTTGCATAAACACGTTTCATAAACGCATGCTTGCTTATTGCGAAAATGTTTGTTTCCATGGGCACATGTTGCATGAATGCGTGTGTACAGCGCAGCTTTCATATTTTGCCTAAATGCATAGTTGCATAAGTACATGCTTCCATAAACGCATGCTTCTATAGATGCATAATGCTGGTATTTTTCCATTTCTACTGCATACGTATGTTTATTTTTAAGATGTATACATATGTGCTTGTTTTCCTGGGACTGCATACATATGTGCTTATTTGCATAGGACTACATGCATATGGGCTTGTTTACCTGGGGGTACATGCGTGTGTGCTTATTGACCTTGTACTGCATACATAAATGCATGAATGGCAAGAATACTTGTATACCTGCATGTTTGCATACCTAGGTACTTGCATACCTAAGGGTTTGCAAAGAGGTAAAACAACATTGTTTTAGGCCTGCATCCTTGGAGGACTGTATATTAGGTTGCTGCATTATTTACCTGTTATACCAGTTAAATGGTTCCAGAAAAGAGAGGCAGTTGTGGAAAGCGGAGGGAACAGCTCTTAGGTGCAGGGATCTGGTGGTGTCCCGATGGACAGTGGTGTCGGATGCATCTGAGACACTATGGTGTTTGGCATTGCAGTGTTTCCTGTCACATTCATTATTTGTTAGACTGCGGCTGCATCACCTTGATCATGCCTGATCTCGGTTGATCGAAGCCTAAGCAGGATCAAGCCTGGTTAGTATATAGACGGGAGACTACCCGGGATACCAGATGCTGTAAGCTTTACCCACCTGGGTTAGGGAGGCATCTGAGGCTGCTGTGTTTTGAGAGTATCTCAGGCCAGAAAATCTTAGGGCAGTCTCTGAGGTGGTTTGTTCAATCTTTAGCCAGCAGAAACCTGGTAGGTTAAGTGCACCTCTTGGAACTGTCTGGGTCTGTCACGGAGTTGTCAGTCTTTTGCCTTGCATTTGCTCTTAGAACAGAAGTTATGGGCTCATTATTGGGAGACAATTAAATGGTAGCAGTTCCAAAGCCAAATAGGGATATGAGGTCTATCATAAGATCTCAAGCCGCTGAACATCCTTCTGTTTCAAATAGGCTAGACTGTTCAGTGATGACCTCTCTGCAAGAGGTAGATTTTGGGGTTCATAATCATCTGTAAACGCACATCTTCATGTGGCGGTGTGTTTCCAGGCTCATCAAAGATTTCTGTAATTGCAGTGGAAAGCCGTTTTTTTTTGTGCTAATCTTCCCTTTGGGTTGGCCCCAGCTGCGGAGGGTTCAAAAAGCGTCTAGCCCCAGTGCTTGGCTTGCTGAAGGCACCTCAATACTCTTTACCTCAATAATCTTTGCTCAGGGAGCAGTCAATTCCAGGGGTTCCTTCAATATATTTCAACAGGAGGAAGCTGTGTTTAGGTCAAAGCACGTTCTCTACATACAGCCCTACTCCAAGTCTTGGTAGAGGTTCCTTCTCTGTCTGGATCTTGAAGATCCAGGCATTGCATTGCCGGAAGTCTCTGTTCCTGGGGTGTTGCAGAGCAAAAATTGGTGCTCGACATTCTTCCTTTTCAGGATTTTGGAAAATAATCACTGATGCCAGTCTTTCTAAGTTGACTTGTGGGCTTGGTCTCCACAGGAGAGAATACTGTCCAATAGCTTGAAATTTTTGACCAGTATGCCTTGCTCTGGATTATAGGACAAACCTGTTGTAGGTTCAATCTGGAAATACCTCTGCAGGCATATATATATATCAACCACCAGGGCAGAGTCATGCGACTCAGGGAGGTGTACCACATTCTGTCTGGGACAGTACAAGTGCTGTTTCTATCGCAAATACATATTCCAGGTATAGGATAGTGGCAAGGGGAACTCTGCAGGGGAATCTAGTAGATTCAAAGTTCTACAACAGTTGGGACAGGTGTGTCCGGCGTAAGAGTCCCACTGCCAATAGGGGTACATGTACTGGTAACACCTTAAGGTCTGGTTTTCCCTTATTTGACCTTTGTTTCCCCATTTCGGATTCTGACACATCTTTTGCGAAGAATCCGTGAGGTAGTAACACTGATGTTAGTGTTGGCCTAATTAGCCCTGGGGAGCTTGGTACACAGACATAGCAAGTCTTTGTGGGGGTTGCTCCTTGGACACTCCCAGTCCAGCGGGACCTGATGGTCTTGAGTCCTGTATCTCAGCACTGTTGAGCCCCTGGAAGCCAGCTTTGAGGAACTTCAATTACAGGACTTGAAAATATTTTTTTGCCTGGGGTGAAGCCAGGAAGTGGCACCCTCAGAAATATGTGGGTGGGAGATTTTCTTTTTCTTTCACCATTCGGTAGAGGAAAGGAGTTTGGCCTTAAGTAGCGTTAAGAGAGATTCTCTTCCAGGTGCGGGAGTATCTTGGGCCATCCATCATCGGGTGTCAGTGACCCAGGTGTACAAGACCACTATTTTTTTACCAGGTCAATGTCAATCACTTAGATTTAGAAGATACTGCCTTTGGCCTCAGAATACTACAAATAGCAGAGTAGGTCCTTCTTTGGTGGCAGTTTCTATGATGGTGTCTCCCTCCCCTTGGGGGCATTGCTTTGGGACATCCCAGATAGTAATTACTATAGCTGCTCTGTGTCCCGTGATGTACAATAAAGAAAATAGGATTTTTCCTACAGCTTATCTGTAAGATCCTTTTCTTGGAGTACATCGCGGGACACAGAGGTCCCTCCCCTCTCTTGGAAATTGCTTGCTAAAAAACTGAGGTACTTCCTGTATGGGAGGGGTTATATAGAGGGGGATCCTGTCTTTTGGATGTGCCAGTGTCCATTCACCTATAGGTGGCTTACAACCAAGATAGTAATTACTATAGCTGCTCTGTGTCCCGTGATGTACTCCAAGAAAAGGATTTTACAGGTAAGCTGTAGGAAAAATCCTATTATTATATATATAATATATAATATTATATATATTTATATATATATAATATATAATAATATATATATATATATATATATATATATATATATATATATATATATATATATATATATATAGGCCACTTTATTAGGTACACCTGTTGAATTGCTTGGTAACACAAATCGCTAATCAGCCAATCACATGACAACAACTCAATGCATTTAGCATCCAGTCGTGGTGAAGGCGACTTGCTGAAGTTCAAACCGAGCATCAGAATGGGGAAGAAAGGGGATTTAAGTGACTTTGAACGTGGCATGGTTGTTGATGCCAGACGGGCTGGTCTGAGTATTTCAAAAACTGCTGATCATCTGGGATTTTCACACACAACCATCTCTTTTGGGTTTACAGAGAATGGTCCGAAAAAAAGAAAATATCCAGTGAGCGGCAGTTGTGTGGGGGAAAATGCCTTGTTGATGAAAAGCAACAGGATGACCCAGTGAACCTATCAGCTCCTACTTTACAAATTAGAGCAGTGAATTCTGATTGGTTGCTTTGCTCATTGTTGTATACGTCATATCTATCTTTGTCATCTGTCCTCCCTGTTCACCTCCATGTCATGTCTGTTTTATGTTCTATAACTAACCATATGCTTCCTGATGCCAAGCTGACATCCGCCTGTTGGACTGCTTTCCTGTGATTGGCAGGAGGGATCATATGTCCAGAGTGTGTGCCTGTCCTAGATTGGGGAAGGTGTAGGGGCTCTGTAAGGTTTTATTGCTCTCTGTATGCCCATCTATGATTAATCCCTTTACTTCCTAACTGAGAGATGTGACAGGAAGTGTTATTAAACTTTCTATTAGTTGTCACTGAATATTAGAAGATTTCTCCTCTACTCCTCTTCTGGTGACAATGGTTACCAGGACAGCATGTAATGGAAATCCAAAATGGAACAGCAGCAACCAGAACGAATAGAGAGGATAAATCTCCCCAGTGGAGACACCCTATACCAGCCTTTCTCACCTTTTTGAACCTTTGGTAATATTTACTATAGCTACAGCTCAGGGTACATTAGTGTGATAGGCAGTGGGAAGAATGCTCCTTACATTGGTGATCAATGGGAAGAATGTCCCTTACATTGGTGATCAGTGGGAAGAATGTTCCTTACATTGGTGATCAATGGGAAGAATGTTCCTTACATTGGTGATCAATGGGAAGAATGTCCTATACATTGGTGATCAGTGAGAAGAATGCCCCTTACATTGGTGGCCAGTGGGAAGAATGCCCCATTACATTGGTGGCCAGTGGGAAGAATGCCCCTTACATTGGTGGCCAGTGGGAAGAATGCTCCTTACATTGGTGATCAGTGAGAAGAATGTTCCTTACATTGGTGATCAGTGAGAAGAATACTCCTTACATTGGTGATCAGTGAGAAGAATGTCCCTTACATTGGTGATCAGTGAGAAGAATGTTCCTTACATTGGTGATCAGTGGGAAGAATGCTCCTTACATTGGTGATCAGTGAGAAGAATGCTCCTTACATTGGTGATCAGTGAGAAGAATGCTCCTTACATTGGTGATCAGTGAGAAGAATGTCCCTTACATTGGTGATCAATGGGAAGAATGTCCCTTACATTGGTGATCAGTGGGAAGAATGTTCCTTACATTGGTGATCAATGGGAAGAATGTCCCTTACATTGGTGATCAGTGAGGTGGGAAGAATGCTCCTTACATTGGTGATCAGTGGGAAGAATGTTCCTTACATTGGTGATCAATGGGAAGAATGTTCCTTACATTGGTGGTCAGTGAGAAGAATGCCCCTTACATTGGTGATCAATGGGAAGAATGTCCCTTACATTGGTGATCAATGGGAAGAATGTTCCTTACATTGGTGATCAATGGGAAGAATGTTCCTTACATTGGTGATCAATGGGAAGAATGTCCTATACATTGGTGATCAGTGAGAAGAATGCCCCTTACATTGGTGATCAGTGAGAAGAATGTTCCTTACATTGTTGATCAATGGGAAGAATGTTCCTTACATGGGTGGTCAGTGGGAAGAATGTTCCTTACATTGGTGATCAATGGGAAGAATGTTCCTTACATTGGTGATCAGTGAGAAGAATGCCCCTTACATTGGTGATCAATGGGAAGAATGTCCCTTACATTGGTGATCAATGGGAAGAATGTTCCTTACATTGGTGATCAATGGGAAGAATGTTCCTTACATTGGTGGTCAGTGGGAAGAATGTTCCTTACATTGGTGATCAGTGGGAAGAATGTTCCTTACATTGGTGATCAATGGGAAGAATGTTCCTTACATTGGTGGTCAGTGGGAAGAATGTTCCTTACATTGGTGATCAGTGGGAAGAATGTTCCTTACATTGGTGATCAATGGGAAGAATGTCCCTTACATTGGTGATCAGTGAGGTGGGAAGAATGCTCCTTACATTGGTGATCAGTGAGAAGAATGCCCCTTACATTGGTGATCAATGGGAAAAATGTCCCTTACATTGGTGATCAATGGGAAGAATGTTCCTTACATTGGTGATCAATGGGAAGAATGTTCCTTACATTGGTGATCAATGGGAAGAATGTTCCTTACATTGGTGATCAATGGGAAGAATGTTCCTTACATTGGTGATCAGTGGGAAGAATGCCCCTTACATTGGTGATCAATGGGAAGAATGTCCCTTACATTGGTGATCAATGGGAAGAATGTTCCTTACATTGGTGATCAGTGGGAAGAATGTTCCTTACATTGGTGATCAATGGGAAGAATGTTCCTTACATTGGTGATCAATGGGAAGAATGTTCCTTACATTGGTGATCAATGGGAAGAATGTTCCTTCCATTGGTGATCAGTGAGGTGGGAAGAATGCTCCTTACATTGGTGGCTAGTGGGAAAAATGTTCCTTACATTGGTGGTCAGAAGAATGACCTGTACTGGGTTATATACACGTTCTAGCCAATATGTAGATTTGTCACTGTCATGTTTGCACATAGACTTCAGAATCTTTTATTTTTTTATTTTATTTTTTTTCGCTATCTTAAACCTGGTTTCCCCTGCCACTCCCTTTTCCTTCACCACCCCAAAGTCTTTCCACACCCCCAGGGAGGTTGTTCCACTTTTAGAGCAGTGAGGTCCCAATAACTGCACGAAAATGAAAAAGGAAATCAACCATTGAAGTGGGCCCCCCAAGGGTTAAATGCTTGTTTTGTCCAGGGTTATAGGATTAAAGTGTGAATACTTCCCATAATCCTCACTCCAGCGATGTGACTGGTCCCCTGTTGTCTGCTCTGTAAGCTGCAACCAGCTCTGGTCACACTCCAGCCTCCTCAGTGCACCATACACGGTTAATATACCTGGATGGTACACGATGACACTGAGGCTCTGCCCACAGTCCATATCTTGGGGATGAGGAAGAGAGCACCAGAGCGAAGAATCGGGTAAGTGAAAGAGACTGTTCTATAATCCCCTTGGCTAGGAGTGTCAAACTGTATTTTATCATGGGCCACATCAGCATTATGGTTGCTCTCAAAGGGCCAGTTATGTCTGGAAGACTAGATGTCCAGAGCACCCTACTCCTTTACAACAGAACAGATGTCAAGAGCCCCCCCACATCAGAAGTTAAGAGCCCCCCACCCTCCCTTACATCACTGTGCACCTACCTCACCTTGTGCTGCTGCCAGGAAGAAGCTGGGGTCCTCCTCCGGACTCTGCACTTTCTCTTTCCCAGCTCCGGGAAGAAGAAAGTGCAGAGTCTGAAGGAGGACCAGAGGAGTTAGCTGCCGGTGTCTGCTGATTGCTGAGACCAGGGGAGGTGGAGACGAGGGGGTGCTGCGGCTGCACAGAGAGGCGCAAGATCTGTAGGAGGAGTGCTGTCCTTCTCTCTGCTGCCAACTGTTGAGATATGGGGAGGCAGCAAGGAGCCTCTCCATGGCTGCACAGAGAAGTGCAAGATCTGTCGGAAGAGTTCTGTCGTCCTGTCTGCTTCTGACTGCTCAATGTAAGGGCGGAGACAAGGGGCTGCAGGAGAGGTGTGAGGGCCACATGAAATGGCCTGGCTGGCCAGATTCGGCATGGGCCTTGTGTTTCACACATGTGTTCTAGACACAAAAAGCCATTAATCCTCACAGGGGAGGGTGGCCCATTGCAAGGGTGGATATTTTTTTCTTTTCCTGGAGTTGGGCTTTAACCTTTCCTTTATATTCTAATAGTGAATGTTCAGTATGATCCTTTCTTGGCTCTCCTTCTGCTATCTGTAGTCATTTTCTGTTTCTCTTTTAGCTACGGGCTGCTGTGGAAAGTGTTGGGGCAAAAAATAATTTTAAAAGCTGCTTGCTGGCCTTCTTGCTCTTACTTTTATGGTGGAGGTGGCTTCTCCTGGAAACCCGAGGAGCTGATGCTCTTGCAGATTAGATGCTAAAAAAGTGTCACATAGTACTGGGGCTCTGGTGAGGCACTTTGTGGGTGAAGCTCCTGAAATGACATTGTGTCTGTCTTCTCATCTTCCATTTTTCTATTTCATCATCATTCTTGCCATTTCTTCTGTAACCTTAAGAGGATCTTTTCACCAACGTGAATTAATTGCTTGCACAGTAAGTTGAAGCATTTCCCTTCTTGTTGTGAAATAGCGTGTGCTTTGTTTAAAGGGTCAGTCCACCCGAAGCTAAGATTTGAGTCATCTGCTGTGGCCATTATGAGGGGCTCCCACTCTCCTTGTTAGAACTTGAATTTATTTGAAATGAAGAAGGCAAATAAAGTAGCAGAATCGGATAAGGTGGCCGGATAGACACAAAGTTCCAAGTGGGTTGGAAGACTCAAAGGTGTCCCAGGTTGGAGGGGATGACCCAAAGGTGTTCAAGACGGGCAGGAGGACTCAAAAATATCCACCGTTGGTGGGAGGACCCAAAGGTGTCCCAGGGGGGCGGGAGGACCCAAAGGTGTCCCAGGGGGGCGGGAGGACCCAAAGGTGTCCCAGGGGGGCGGGAGGACCCAAAGGTGTCCCAGGCGGGCGGGAGGACCCAAAGGTGTCCCAGGCGGGCGGGAGGACCCAAAGGTGTCCCAGGCGGGCGGGAGGACCCAAAGGTGTCCCAGGCGGGCGGGAGGACCCAAAGGTGTCCCAGGCGGGCGGGAGGACCCAAAGGTGTCCCAGGCGGGCGGGAGGACCCAAAGGTGTCCCAGGCGGGCACAAGACTTATTTTAATTTTGGGTGGATGGAAGACAAAAATATCCATTGTTGGAGGAAAGACCCAAAGGTGTCTCTGGTGGGCGGGGGGACCCAAAGGTGTCTCTGGTGGGCGGGGGGACCCAAAGGTGTCTCTGGTGGGCGGGGGGACCCAAAGGTGTCTCTGGTGGGCGGGGGGACCCAAAGGTGTCTCTGGTGGGCGGGGGGACCCAAAGGTGTCTCTGGTGGGCGGGGGGACCCAAAGGTGTCTCTGGTGGGCGGGGGGACCCAAAGGTGTCTCTGGTGGGCGGGGGGACCCAAAGGTGTCTCTGGTGGGCGGGAGGACCCAAAGGTGTCCCAGGCGGGCCCGGAGGTGTCCGATATGTTCGGGAGGGGTAGAGGTGTCCAATGTGTCCCGGGCAGGCCCAGAGGTATCCGATGTGTCCCGGGCAGGCCCAGAGGTATCCGATGTGTCCCGGGCAGGCCCAGAGGTATCCGATGTGTCCCGGGCAGGCCCAGAGGTATCCGATGTGTCCCGGGCAGGCCCAGAGGTATCCGATGTGTCCCGGGCAGGCCCAGAGGTATCCGATGTGTCCCGGGCAGGCCCGGAGGTGTCCCTGAAGGGCCCAGAGGTGTCCCAGGCAGGCGGGAGGAGCCAAAGTAGTCCTATTTGAGCGCAAGACTTATTTCAATTTTGGGTGGATGGAAGAATTGCTGAATTGCTCACCAACCTCTTATGTCTCCTGGGGACTATAGTGGCAAGATATCCCCATCTGAATTGTACATAAATACAACTTACACAAGGAGAGTGGGATCCCTATGTCACTGCTGTGGCTGGTGGGTGGAGTCTAGAACACAGATGCAGAAATCTCACTTCAGTAGTATTATATATAATATGTAAAAGATTAGTAATTAATTCAAAGATCAGGAATTAATTCTAATGAAAACTGCAGACTCGAGTGGACTGCCCCTTAATAACATACAGCCTCATGCATGAAAAGTCTTCTTGTTGCCCTCAGTAATAATTTTATTTTTTTAAATGACGGGTGATGGGTTTCTAAGGGTAACAAGAACACTTTTTATTTAGATTAGTGGTGCTGAGTGTCCTGTGTACATGTACAGCTACCTGTGACTTCTAGAGAAAGTTTGCCAAGATTGGGCAGCGGTCAACCCTGCTAGCCTGGTCAACTTTTCAGCAGTTATTCATAGGGCATCAGCAAAAAACAGTCATCTGTAAAAAAAATAAAGAGTTAGCTCAGGGTAAAACAAACATCTTATCATTCTTCTGCTTTGCTCATGTTTAAAGGGACCTTAAGAATTAAAAAAAAAAATGCTGCTCATGTTAACTGTCTCTTTTAACAAATGCACCGCACTCCCTCTTGGGAACAATCGCCATTTCTCAGGTCCTATGGCTTTACTAGTCACTGCAATATAGCAGAATTCAAACATCCATCATTTTTATTGTCTTCCCCCCCTTAATCAGAGTTCTACACCAATATAATAAAACCTGACCTATCTTGTCACCATTTGCAGTGCTCTTTTCAGCCACTAGATGGCACAGCGCATATAGTAAGCAATATGATCAGCACCAGCAGTAGAAGACCTTGAGACCGAGATTTTGAGGGTACCAAAGTTTACAGAACTTTCTTCCACAGAGAAATCGCATACTGATTTGCTCATTTGCGTATTCAGGACAGATCAATACAAAAGACTCTTCTTAGTGCTGTATATTTGAACATATTTACAGCATAGTCTTACGAATATATATATATATATATATATATATATAATATATATTATATATTGCGCTTTTGGTGGTATCCCATGGTTCTTCAAAACTAATTGCCTAAAATCCTAAAGACAATCAAACTAGACTGATGACCACATTACTTTTTTTGTTTGTTACTTGCTCATATTCCCTTGGCATCCTGTGGGTTTTGTGCCTGTATTCCCTGGCATTTAGTGGTTTTTGTGTCCTAATTCCCCTGACATTGAGTGTTTTTTCACCCCATATTTCTCTAAATTTGAGTGTTTTTTGTGGGGTTTTTTTTGCCCTTTTTTCTCTGACATCTAGTTGTTTTGTGCCCATATTCCCCTGGCTTCTACTGTTTTTGTTCCACTATGCTTTTGGCATCATGTGGTTATTGTGCCTGTATTCCCCTGGCATACTGTGGTTATTGTGCATTGTGCCTGTATTCCCCTGGCATCATGTGGTTAGTGTGCCTGTATTCCCCTGGCATCCTGTGTTTATTATGCCTGTATTCCCTTGGCATCATGTGGTTATTGTGCCTGTATTCCCTTGGCATCATGTGGTTAGTGTGCCTGTATTCCCCGGGCATCATGTGGTTAGTGTGCCTGTATTCCCCTGGCATCCTGTGGTTATTGTGCTTGTATTCCCCTGGCATCATGTGGTTATTGTGCCTGTATTCCCCGGGCATCCTGTGGTTATTGTGCTGGTATTCCCCTGGCATCATGTGGTTATTGTGCCTGTATTCCCCTGGCATGTGGTTATTGTGCCATTATTCCCCTATCATCATGTGGTTATTGTGCCTGTATTCCCCTGGCATGTGGTTATTGTGCCTGTATTCCCCTGGCATCCTGTGGTTATTGCGCCGGTATTCCCCTGGCATGTGGTTTATTGTGCCTGTATTCCCCTGGCATCCTGTGATTATTGTGCCCTTACAACGCTGTTCATACTAGGGGTCGACCGATTATTGGAGGCTGATATTCACAAAATTTCAAATAATCATGTCCAGTCAAATATATTGATATTGGTCAGACCTCCCCCTGTCCCCTCGCTGCAGTCTCTGCCAATATCTGTCAGCGGTGCGGTGGGCAGCAGAGAGATGACACCATCTCTCACTGCCCACCTCACATCACCGCTGTTCTGCCCCTACAACAGGGCCACGAAGGCTGCTCTTGACAGAGCTGCAGCCTGGGGGCGAGCAGAGAGATAGTTACATCATCTTTCACCGCCCGCCCACCCGCATATGGAAGTTTACCCGCTCGGACGCCGCTGGGGAGAGGCTGCCAGAAGTAGTGACAGTGGTAAGTGACAGGCTGCATCTGGGTGGCAGGGGATGGTGACAAGCTGCATCTGGGTGGCAGGGGATGGTGACAAGCTGCATCTGGGTGGCAGGGGATGGTGACAAGCTGCATTTGGGTAGCAGATAACAGTGGCAAGTGACATGCTGCAACTGGGTGACAGTGACCAGCTGTATTAGGGTGGCAAGTGACATGCTGCATCTGGGTGGCAGGTAACAGTAACAAGCTGCATCTGGGTGGCAGGTGACGGTGACAAGCTGCATCTGGGTGGCAGGTAACAGTGACAAGCTCAATCTGGGTGGCGGGGGATGGTGACAAGCTGCATCTAGGTAGCAGGTAACAGTGGCAAGTGACATGCTGCATCTGGTTGGCAGGTGACGTTGACGAGCTGCATCTGGGTGGCAGGTAACAGTGACGAGCTGCATCTGGGTGGCAGATGATGGTGACAAGCTGCATCTGGGTAGCAGGTAACAGTGGCAAGTGAAATGCTGTATCTGGGTGGCAGGTGACCGTGACAAGCTGAATCTAGGTGGCATGTGATGGTGATGAGCTGCATTTGGGTGGCAGGTAACAATGGCAAGTGACATGCTGCATCTGGGTGGCAGTTGACGGTAACAAGCTGCATATAGGTGACAGGTGATGGGGACGAGCTGCATCTGGGTAACAGGTAACAGTGGCAAGTGACATGCTGCATCTGGGTAACAGGTGACGGTGACAATCTACATCTGGGTGGAAAGTGACAAGCTGCATCTGGGTGGCAGGTAACCGTGGCAAGTGATATGCTGCATATGGGTGGCACATGACAGTGACATGCTGCATATGGGTGGCACGTGACAGTGACAAGCTGTATCTGGGTTGGAGGTGACAGTGGCAAGTAGGGCTGAAACAACTAATCGATTAATCGACAACTAATCGATTATGAAATTAATCGATTACTATTTTCATAATCGATTAATCGGCCAGTAACATAATGGGGTTAAAAAAAAACTAAAATGAGCCCTTTATAGTACAAAAAGAGCAAATAATCGCTACTGCAAATATTACTTTCACAGTTCTACACTAAAAAAATTAACCCCTTACAGTAGTGATTATCTGCTTTTTTTGTACTATAAAGGGCTAATTTTAGTTTTTTTCACTCCATTATGTTACTAAACGTCTTAGACCTGGTTCACATCTATGTGTTTTTTGGTGCTTGTTGCAGAAACGCACTACAGTTCATTCACATGGTTTCCTATGGGACACGTTCTCGCAAAACGCTGCTTTTTTGGTTCAATATACTTCAATAGAGAAGCTGCAGAAAAGCATGTAATGCGTTTTTGCATCAATATGTGTTTTTTAATCTGCCCAACAACAAATTGACCAAAAAAATGCAAAAATGCAAATCGCAGCAAAATCACGTGCACAAAAATCAAAACGCACAGCAAAAAGCACTGCAGAAACAGATGAAAAGCAAACTGCATAGGTGTGTACTGAGCCTTATGCTGGCCACACCGATCAATTTTCAGACGAGAATAATCAGACGAAAAATCTTTGTACATTCACTGAATGAAAGAACGAACGTTCTTAAAATTACATTTTTTTTGAAGGAAGACATTGTTTTTGTTTTTAATAAAAAAAATGTGATCACGGAGTCTGATGATATTTACCAGATTCACCCTTTAACAGTATATACAGTATATCTCCGCTAATAGTATATACAGTATATCTCTTCTGTCTGTTATGCTCAGAGTGGATTCAATATTTTGCTCCCTAACCATATAGTTGGTCTTTTATATTTACCACTCCATAGAGATATTTAAGAATAAATTACCTTTTTTTAAAACTGTACACATTAACTAAATTATACACCACACTTTTTTTTAAGGTTATTAACCGAATAATCGATTAATCAAAACAATAATCGGCCAACTAATCGATTATGAAAATAATTGTTAGTTGCAGCCCTAGTGGCAAGTGACACGCTGCATCTGGGTGGCAAGTGATGTACAGAATATTGGCACCTGTTATCGGCCTGAAAGGAGGCTAAAAAAATCGATATTGGCCCTGAAAAAATGATATCGGTCGACCCCTAGTTCATACATGAGGCCGCTTGTGCTGAAAACCCCCTCCTAACCCCCAGCGGCTGTCCAGATGCTGCATTTCCTCAGTCTAGTGTAAGATAAGATAATGAATTCATTTCATGTTAACATTACTGTTCATTGTTGGCTCTGTGCTGTGAAGGTGTTCAGGTATTGTGCTTCATCCGCTCTTAGACAGTCAGCACTGACACCACCCAAACCTGAAAATGTAGTCTTTGGTGGAATGTGAAGTTTAAGTAAACATCAGTGATGTTGACCCAGAGCAACAGGTAGCAGCCATTTACACAGAGGGTGTAACTCTTAATGGTAACTTGTGGTTTGCCCATAAAGGGGAAAAACATGTTTTTAATGCTGGGCCCCCTGCAGCTGATTATACCTTCCTTTGCTCTGACGCTGCTCCGTTCACCTCCCATGGAAACACTGTGACGTTCCAGGTATGGGACTCGTATGCCTCCTCACACCTAGCATTGCACATGGTAATTTGCAGACAGAGGTCTCAGCCCTCTGTGAGCTCCAAGTTGGGACTTTATGCTCCTACAAGGTTCCTTCATCTCCCTCTCAGGATAACAGAGCATGGAGGGAAGAGAACTTTAAGCAGCTCCAGGGACCCTTACAGGCTGCATTGCCACATATCCATTGGGGAAACACACTTTATTGGGATGCATACCTGTAAAGGGCCGCTAAAGTTTCAGGTTCTTTGCTGATGTTGTGTGCTATATTTTGATCAACCTTGATCGTAGCTGTGACGATGGTTTGAGGTCTTCAACATTAGATCACTGAAGCTCTTCCATAAATGCTGGGTCACCCAAGATTTTTCTCTCAGTCCAGGAGTCATAACAAGATTTTAAAGCGGAACTAAACCCTTCAATTTAACTGTTTCAGAAAACGGTTACGTTCCCGTCATGCCCGGAATTCTAACTGTCACGCTGCTTGTCCTCTACAACCAAACTGTCAAACCATCAAGTGCCTGGTGTCATAACTGATCACATGTGCAGCACCATGGCAGTTGCAGATCAAAGGCCAAGATGGAAGCTTCCTTGGCCGAAAAGAATAGGATTTAGTTCTGCTTTAAGGCAATCATTGATGGGCTTTGGCTGCAAATGCAGCATGCTTTTGACATCCCTTTGAGACTCTTCTGAGATCCTTCAGACATCATTGACTGGAGCAGATGACCTCCTCCTAAGCCATGTCAACCCACTTCAAGCTGCTTTTGCATTCTCGTAGACCTCTATAGGGAGAGACCCAGTTCTGGACAAAAGCCCATCAACACTGGCCATTCGTAATTTTCCTACCAGTCTACTTCAGGTGTTCTTCATTATCTCTGTTTGTAGGGACGTTTTTTTGCCTTGCTTTGTGTTTCCAGTCCCCATATCACATTTTGGTCTTTTGCCACAAGTGATCTTTACACACATGGTGCCCTTATATGTGAAGAATTAAATAAATGGCTGTTGATTGCAGCCTAGTACAGTGTAGCTTACAGCAGCTTCAGGTCATGCATGTGTGGGTATCGTAGGATAGATTGACATCTATATCAAAACAAATTTTATATTCTTAAAGAAGAGATCACCTCTTCCTCACCACCTTTTATTAATGCGTTCTGTTCCCCAGGGGAACACAGTACAATGTAGTATTCTGTGTGCAACAGTTTCAGTAAATCTCCCTCATTGTGTTTTAACCCCTTTACACCCACCCAACACATAGACTATATTGTCAAAAGTATTGGGACGCCTGCCTTTACACACACATAAACTTTAATAGCGTCTCAGTCTGTAGGGTTCAATATTGAGTTGGCCCACCCTTTGCAGCTATAACAGCTTCAACTCTTCTGGGAAGGCTGTCCACAAGGATTAGGAGTGTGTCTATGGGAATGTTTAACCATTCTTCCAGAAGCGCATTTGTGAGGTCAGGCACTGATGTTGGACGGGAAGGCCTGGCTTGCAGTCTGCGCTCTAATTCATCCCAAAGGTGTTCTATCGGCTTGAGATCAGGACTCACTTGGTGGAGGGGGGATTTGTGCAGGCCAGTCAAGTTCCTTGGTTTGTGCACTGGTTGACCTTGCTTTGTGCACTGGTGCGCAGTCATGTTGGAACAGGAAGGGGCCATCCCCAAACTATTCCCACAAAATTGGGAGCATGAAATTGTCCAAAATGTCTCGGTATGCTGACGCCTTAAGAGTTCCTTTCACTGGAACTAAGGGGCCAAGCTCAACCCCTGAAAAACAACCCCCACATCATAATCCCCCCTCCACCAATTGATTTGGACCAGTGCACAAAGCAAGGTCCATAAAGACATGGATGAGGGAGTTTGGGGTGGAGGAACTTGACTGGCCTTCACAGAGTCCTGACCTCAACCAGATAGAATACCTTTGGGATGAATTTAGAGTGGAGATTGAGAGCCAGGCTTTCCCGTCCAACATCAGTTCCTGACCTCACAAATGCGCTTCTGGAAGAATGGTCAAACGTTCCCATAGACACACACTTAAACCTTGTGGACAGCCTTCCCAGAAGAGTTGAAGCTGTTATTTACCGGGACACCTGAGCAGGTGGGAAGGAGTTTAGGAGTTTTAAAGCATTTTCCATTTGTTGCCATTGACTATAATGTTATGCATTTATTTTATCAAAGCACACAAGGGATGCAGCAAGCCGTAAATTAAATAAAATATATATATATATATATATATTATATACTCTGATGTGAAGAGCTTCATAGATTATATTGGTAACCAGTTTTTATGTGCTTTTTAGTGAACTGTTATCCTGCGTTTGTAGCAATGTAGCTGAGCCCTAACAGAGCAGCGCACAGCAATTCAGAGGCTGCATTTGACCTGCTTTGCATTGCTCTTTGTTCCTTTGGGCACAACATGTCCTAATGAGGTGCATTTGATCTGCAGACAGAGGTAAGATGCTGCATTTATGTTTTTAATAGAATGCCAGTCAACTTGACCCCTAAAGCCGGTACGCATCTAATGCTGGAGAGGTGCTGCATCCCTATAGTGTCCTTCAACGGGGTTACTGGACAGGTTGTGAAATGTGTGTACAATTCTTCAGCTCTTGGTGCATCTCTTTATATAGCTGCAAATTTTGTATATAAGTAATTATTGCTACTTATTATTATTATTATTATTAATTATAAAGATTTGATGCACCAAAAAACTGATATTTCACCTATAGGTGGCGTCTGTTGGGCCTGGGGAAGTCACCTGCTGTAAGCCCTGATGGTGTTCCTGTCCATCTTGGAGGGTTTTGGGTTCGCTCCCAGCTTGTAGTGTTCCCACTTCCTGTGTCTCCAGCGTCCACCAATAACAGAAATATCGGTCCTGAAGCAGAGTGATCCTTTAATTTTAGATTTGAAGCTGAGGTTCAGAGCAACCATACTAATCTTCTTCCCCTTGCAGGTGGATTCTTACACAAAGGCGCAAAGCTGTTTTTCCGACGAAGGCACCAGCAAAAAGACCCCAGCATGAGCCAATCTCACAACGACCTGGTCTACCTGGAGCAGCCGGGGGCCCCGGAGCACCGCAAGAAAGGCGCCAGGCTGTCCCGCCTCCTGAACAAGAAGCTCCTCCCGAAAACGAAACACAAAAACAAACTGCAGAGCCGGCCTGGCGAGGGGGAGCAAGAATGAAAAGCCATGCGGGGGGGGGGGCTTGGAGCGCGGACAAGCGTCTCCCCCCCCGCGGGCAGATAATTCTGGCGGGAGGGCAGTGCGGAGAATGTCCTCTCCCAGATGAAATCATCATGTGAATCCATTTTCCTTCTTCTAGCATAACACTGTGAGACATTTAGGAGCCTGCAGAAGAGAACAGAATGGCCGCCTCCTGTGTGTGTGCGTATGAGTGTGTGAGGGAGGCGAGTTTACTTTAAAGAGGTGGTAATTAAGCAAAACGCCCATGTGATAAGGCTTTGATGGAAGTGGCCATGCCCAGATTTCTACTTTTGCACAGATAAAGCCTCACTGCCCCAAAATGTGGACCACAAGTCGGACAGCTTGGTGGGGAACACTCCTGCTGAGGAAGTCCTGGGTTTGAACCATGCCAGTGGACCTTACCGCATGGAGTGTGGGTGTTTCCCAAGCGCCTGCGTGGCAGTTCCCGTTACTTAAAACCCAACTCCAGCCAAACTTTTTGTTTTGTTTAAATAGAGTGGGAAAGGGTTAGGGCTGTTCTTCTCAGCCATGGTTCCATGGAGCCCTTTGGTTCCTCCAGAAGATGCTAGGAGGTTGCTTAAACTTTGGCCGATTGAACTTCCATCTGATGGTGCCTACAAAGTTCCAGAACCAACGCCACTTGGCAAAGCCAGCAGCATGGCATCAATTATCTTTTTAGCTTTGTATAAGGGTGGAACCTTCATAATGACCACCAGAGCTGTTCTTCTCAGCCATGGTTCCATGGAGACCTTTGGTTTCTCCAGAAGATGCTAGGGGGTTGTTGCTTAAACTTTGGCCGATTGAACTTCCATTTGATGGTGCCTACAAGGTTCCAGAACCAACGCCACTTGGCAAAGCCAGCAGCATGGCATCAATTATCTTTTTAGCTTTGTATAAAGGGTGGAACCTTCATAATGACCACCAGTATAAGGGGCATTTTTGCCATTGACCTCGTTGATTTTAGTAAAGGTTCCTCAAGACCCGATTAGTTTTGGGGAGATCTACCTTACTTCCTGTCAGGACAGGAAGTGATGGGAAATCTCTCCATTGGAGAAATGTAAAAAAAAAACATTTTAGGATAACTGTAGAAGTGTTAAAATTCTTCTCCTGTGATGATGACTCCATTTCATATTCAGGTGCCATGGAGACATGATCACCAATATAAGAGGCGTTTTTTGTCATTGAGCCCTATTAAGTGGTTTTAGTAAAGGTTCCCCAAGACCTGAAAATTATTTTAGGGCTCCTCTAGGGTAAAAGGGTTGAGAGAGGCTGGGTGGAGCCTCTGACACATTTTTTGGCAACTGGGTGCCTTTTGGGGAGATCTAACCTCCCTTTCAGGACAGGAAGTGATGGGAAATCTCTCCATTGGGGAAATGCACAAAAACACATTTTAGGTAGACTGTAGAAGTCCTAAAGATGACCCCACTTTTTCTTCTCTGGGTGCCATGGGGACAGGAAGTGAGGGAAAATCTCCCCAATGGGGGTCAGAATTCGATCTCCTACCCTCTCTCTACAAAACATAAAGCATCTATGGTTTTAGGGCTCATTCACACTTTTGCAGTGTGTCCGCGTTAAAGTGGTTGTAAACCATTACATATACCCAATGAAGGGACTATCCTCAAGTGATGCACAGAGATGAAACAAATACTCCTACATAAGATGTACCTATGTATCTGCATCCTTCTCTACATCTGTTCAAAGTGCAGAACTTATCAAGCTTGTCTGAGAGTTCAGAAAGCAGGGGGTGGAGAGCTGCATTTACACTTGGCATAGCTCAGTGAGGAGACCTCTGAGAGCTGATTGGAAGGAAGGGACACACCCCCTTCACGAGCATATGGGAACAGAGCTGAGGCTGCCAATCAGCTTGGAGGTGCCTCCCCTGTCACCTTTTTTTCTCTTGGTGTCAGAAAAACTTGTCAGACGTGAGCCAAACTGATAGCAGAGGAATGAAGAAGCAGACAGAAATGACACTTTTAATTGAGACAAGTACGCACTATAGAGGGATATGCTTTGTTCATATTTCATGTCTGAGGTTTACAACCACTTTAATACAATGCACTGCTGTGCATATTGTAGTGTGCTGCATTGGCAGAAAAGATGTATGTCCTTTTTTTTCCTTTTTTTTTTTTTTTTTTTTTTTTTTTTTTTTGCATTTAGTATGTTGACATTTACTTGACTGGGCTGTCATCATGCAACACGCAATGTGAAAAAATGTGCGTAAATGCGCCAGGACACCAAGTCTGAATGAGCCCTTTCCTTTGTATTACTTTCTTTCTGGATAGAGCAGCACTGTCACTATTAGCCCTGGTTCACACTGATGCGACTTGAGAGTGTAAAGCGCCTCCCATTCATTTCAGTGTGGTTTTTCACACTGGGGCAGTGCGCTTGTGGGACGTTGGAGCATCTTTGGGGCGGTTTGGGAGCGTTGTATTTAGCACTCCCAAAACGCCCTGGCCATTGAAATGAATGGGCAGCGCTTCCAAAGCGCCTGAAAAACAATTTGGAAGCGCCGCCACATGGGCGCTTTTAACCCCTTCTTTGGGGATAAAAGCGCCCCGTTGGCGGCCGAAAAGAGCGGCCCCAGTGTGAAAGGGGTCCAACTGCAATGGAAACATTCTAATCGCGCGCAAAGGTTCCTGCACTACGCTTGGTGCGACTTTAATACGACTTGCGTTGACTTCTATTAAAGAAGACGTATGGAAGCCACGATGAAGTCATGCAGGGGTGTCGGCTTCCAAGTCGCAACAGTGTGAAGTTTGTGAACCCAGCCTTGGAGAGAATTCTGCTCACTTCCTGTCAGGACAGGAAGTTTTGGGAAATTTCTCTAATGTGGACACAAGAAAAAAAAAAACACATTTTTGTTGCAGTCTGCTGCTTCCTGTCCAGGTGACCACTGCATCTTCTTCCCCTGCTTCTTGTAAAGGTGTCACCGGGACGGGGGGGGGGGGGGGGTAGGTAATCTCTGCAAAAGTGTCATGGACAGAAATACAGATGGCAAATGTTATCTCTTCTCCACTTTATCTAAAAATAAAAAAAAGAATGGCTGTCGTTGGGATTAAATGACCTGATTGGTTCCGGGGTGTATATAATAAATGTATTGGGGATCTTCAGATGTAAGGCAGAGGTTGATTTGGGTGATTCTTTGGGATTGTAAAGAGAGAACAGAGTCGGAAGCAGCTGCTACTTTCGGAGCCTCAGCACACAGGGCCTTTTGCTTTGTGACAGGTTCCCTTTAAGCCATAGGAGAAGTGTTTGCATTGTGGCGGAGCGCTGTGAGAATGGTGGACTCGTCAGCACAGACTAATAGCAATATGTTCTTTTATCTGCTCTTACACTCCTGAGATTTTTTTTACCCATGATGCCTCTGGGCCGCGGTCCCGTTCCTGGCAGAAGAACAGCAGAGTGCCATCAATGCAGATCATGTATGCAGGGTGAAGCGGCAGGCCATCCGAAAAACACTAACAATGTATTATTAATGTTATTATTATATTTTTGGGCATATAAAGAGCTTTATTGAGAGATGTTTGCAGCGTGTGATAAACCACAGTGCAAGGTTTGCTATCCAGGCTTGTAAAGAGCTGTAATCCACAACAACCAATCAGAGTTCAGTCCCTAGAGATCGATTTGCTATTGGATATCACGCATTGCATATCCTATTTGGCTAATTTGCAGATGGATATTAAAAACCGTACATTGCTTATGTCATCACTGAATGTGAACACTGCAAAGAATATTTGAATTTAAATACACAAAGGAAAGGCTGCAAATAATGCAGCAAAAAACACAAAACAGTGGCGGACATAGCAGTGGGCCCCTGTGCATGAATGTATTTGGTCCCCATTGTTGGTGTCATTGGAAGGAATAATGCCCCATCATTGGTGTCATTGGGAGGATTGGTGCCCCGTCATTGGGAGGATTGGTACCCCGTCATTAGGAGGAATGGTGCCCCATCATAGGTGACATTGGGAGGAATGGTGCCCCATCATAGGTGACATTGGGAGGAATAGAGCCCCATCATAGGTGTCAGTGGAAGGAATAGTTCCCCATAATTGGTGTCATTGGGAGGAATGGTGCCCCATCATTGGTGTCATTGGGTGGAATGGTGCCCCATCATTGGTGTCATTGGGTGGAATGGTGCCCCATCATAGGTGTCATTGGAAGGAATGGTGCCCATCATTGCTGTCATTGGAAGGAATGGTGCCCCATCATTGCTGTCATTGGGAAGAATAGTGACCTGTCATTGGAAGGAATGGTGCCCCATCATTGCTGTCATTGGGAAGAATAGTGACCTCTCATTGGAAGGAATGGTGCCCCATCATTGCTGTCATTGGGAAGAATAGTGACCTGTCATTGGAAGGAATGGTGCCCCATCATTGCTGTCATTGGGAAGAATAGTGACCTGTCATTGGAAGGAATGGTGCCTCCATCATTGGTGTCATTGAGAGGAATAGTGACCTGTCATTGGAAGGAATGGTGCCTCCATCATTGGTGTCATTGAGAGGAATAGTGAGCCATTGTTAGCAGGAGGAATAATGTCCCATTGTTGGTGTCAGTGGAAGGAATAGTGCCCCATCATTGATGTCATTGGGAGGAATAGTGCCCCATTGTTAGCAGAAGGAATAATGTCCCATGGTTGGTGTCACTGGAAGGAATAGTGCCCCATCATTAGTGTCAGTGGGAGGAATATTGCCCCTTGGTTGGTGTCACTGGGAGGAATAGTGCCCCATCATTAGTGACGGTGGAGGAATAGTGCCCCGTGGTTGGTGTCAGTGGAGGAATAGTGCCCCATAGTTGGTGTCAGTGGAGGAATCGTGCCCCATGGTTGGTGTCAGTGGAGGAATAGTGTCCCACTGTGTTAGGGCATTATGAAGATACCTCCCTCTTTTATCTGCTTTAAAAGTAAGCTGTGTCCAGGTCTATGTGAAAGTGACAGGCGGCACCAGCATCTGACCACATCTTGTGTAAATTGGCCCCCTAAATCTCAGAGGGTCCCTTACACAAGTCCTTGGTATGCACAAGATGGTGTGACCACCCCTGACCAGAAACCTCGCCTATACATACATATATACATACATACTGAGAATGTGTGACCAATGTAATCTCATAATGATGGTCCTTCACAAGGACCCTGCACTGAAAACGGAGGCCAGGCAAACCTCTTCCATTGAAATAGCAGTTGTCTGACTGTCATGCTGATCCTCGGACTCCTAATACACACATATTCAGCCTGAATTCCTGAGCTGTATACCACCCAAGTCAATAAGGTGATGGGGTCAGTAATGTCTACAAATCCATATGGCCATTTTATCTCCTGTATAATAAGACAAGGGAGGGGCTGAGTGGTTGCTATGGACAACACAGGCACTCTTTAGTCATTTTATCACCCCTGTATTAATGATGGTATTTGATCAATTATAGTATTCGGTCATTGCAGTGTTGGCAAAATATTTATAACCAATTTATTATTAATTAATAACACAAAATCAGGTATATTTTCACTGTCAGTATTGCACATTTTTTATACGATGCAAGCATTTGGCTTCATTTATGGGAGCGTGAAAGGGGCTTAGTTGGTTATAGCAACCAAATCTTCTTTTCTAACATTTTCTAATTTAGGGTGGAGTGGTGAGGAGGGGTTTTACAAGCCCTGCCAGGTTTTTATTGCCATCTGTGTCCCCATTAGGATGATTGACCTCAGAATTTTTGCTCGTAACCATCGCCATTGGGAACAACAGTGATGGGAAAATCCCAAATTTTGAGGGCCCTGTTATGGTAATGCCCGCTATAAAATGCTCCCCTAATGCATGGCGCCGCAGCATGTAGCAATGCTGCTCATTACATGGTGCCACCCCCCAAGCCAACGCACTGTACAGTCGAGTTTGACGCACCACGGTACATAGACTGTGCATTACTGTGCATAGCATTTTGAAAAAGGGTCTTGTATGTTTGTTTTTTTTTTATCCATTGTGACACGTTGGCAGCCTTTTCATAATGTATGGGCTACTTTAAAGTGGTTAGTTCACCTTCACCAAAAAACTGCCTATGTGGGTAAGGGGTGTCTATAGATGACAAACTGTGCACCTTTGACCAAAGCTGAGTAATACCCTTGTTATAGATGTAGGCCGTTTATGTACCTCCCGAAGGCTGACTGAAAAACTCCCAGAGATGGCATCATCCCATCCTGGGATGTTGCTAAGATACTCCCAGCTGATTCAAACCCCTTCACATGTGCTCTCTTTTCCCTGTGAACCTGTATGATGCTTTGGGTCTTTAGCCTACTATAGCCGTATCCAATGGGTTTCCGGTGTAGGTGCAGGCTGAGTAAAGAGGCCGTCATGACTCTATGCAGATTGTAAAAGAAATATACCAATCGCCACATACAGTGCAAGGCCGTCCATCACATGAATAGTAGCAGCATAGGCGTGCATAGCCTATAGCATTAGCGTGTGCACTCCAAAGATCAAACACAAGGTACCAATCACTTACTGTGTTCATTCAGAAAGGGAAGGAGTCGGTAAATTTACATATTTACAGGCCCCTTCCCCCCCCACTCATCCTAAAACCATTCCCCTGTGTGTGCCTGCAGCAGCTGATGGGAGAGAAGAGGAGAGGGCGGGGGCATCTGCGCTGCACAGGGTGATTGGGGTGTGCACACCCATGTGTGGCAGCCCCAGCCCAGCTCCGTTTAGGTAACACCCCCAACGTATTTCGCTCTACCCATGGGGCTTTTGTTATTTTTTTATTTATTTTTTTTCTCGAAGTTTATTAGAAAACAAAACAAAGAAAAACCTTTACAGCTCACAAATGAACATCAGCGCTTATCATACATTCCAATTACAGATAGTATATTAGCACGGTGAACTCAACGACAATCACCACCCAGTATTGTGTGATTCGGGTCATTCCACCCAACGTTCCAATTATATGTATAGCAGTGGTTCTCAATCCCTGTCCTCAGGACCCACCAACAGGCCAGGTTTGCAAGATAACCAAAATACATCACAGGTTATATCATTTGCTGCTCAGTGATTGCAGTATTCTGGTCTGCATCTCCCTTTAAGGCAATACTTAAAATCTGGGCTGTTAGTGGGTCCTGAGGACAGGAGTTGAGAACCACTGATGTATAGCATCTTAAAATCCTGGACTCTACTTTGCAGAGGTGTTCAGGGGCTTAGTTTTGTTGACCTTCATGGTTAAGCACAGTGGGTGGGACGAAACATGTCGGGAGGAGTGGCCTGGGCTTGCACACTGTGTGGCTATCGGGATATTTCTCTCTTTTCTCTGTCACACTAGCTCTGAGCTCAGCGATGCTGCAATGGAGGAGATAGTCCACCACACATGTGCAGGGAGCTCGCTCCTGTGATAGTGGGGGCAGACCAGTAACAGGTGGGAGTGTCAACATTTTGGCATAAAGGCAGGATGGGATGATGCCATCTTTGGGAATTTTGCAGCCAGGTTTCAGGAGGTACTTAAATGGCAAATGGCTTACGCCTATAGCAAGGGCATTTTTTAACTTTAATCACAGCTGCACAGTTTTTCGTCTACAGGTGTCCCTTACCTGCATAGACAGTTTTTTTCGGTAATGGTAAACTACCCCTTTAACGCAATCCATGCCGCTGGTTAAGGCATGTGCATTAATGCACCGCAGGGGAACATGCCATTGTGATCACCGGGACAGGAGTTGAAGGGAAATTTTCCAATAGGGACACTTTTTCCGGTGACAACTGTTCTTTACTATTTTGTTTTCTGTCTGCAAGACAGAAGTTTCCCAAATGGGACATAGGTGGCATAAAAAAAATAAAAAATAAAAACCTAACAAGGGATTTAATCATTCCCTACTTCATCCACAACAACAAAAAAGCTTTATAATGCACTTTTAACTTCTGATATATGAGATGGTGGGCCTTGCCTATCAATGTGTCTCATAATCAGGCCACCTCTATCAGCCTGTGCTTCTCCCGGTATGATCTGTACAAATAGGAGCGTTAAATTGGCTACAACTGCGTGAGAAGGTTCCGCAATCGGATAAGTGACATCTTTTTTTTCAGGAGCAAACCTTGCATGTATATACTGTACATAGTAGCAAATTTAACGGAGAGCACAATCGGTAGCAACCAATGAAATGTTTGATTTTATGTTTGAACATGCAGTATAAAATAATAGCTGGACTCTTATTGGCTGCTGTGGAAAACACCTTAGTATTTTGGGTTTTTTTTTTCTCTGCTCTTAATGACGTGGCCATGTTGTATTTTCCTATTTCATAAACCTTTTGGTGCCCATAGAAAGGACATTCTGGAACAGATTATCATTATTATAATCATTATTATGACTATTCAATGGAATGTGTTCAAAAACCCCAAGGCATTGGCTTGATTTGGGGGGCGACCATTGGAGACCCATTGGAGACCTGCTTTAATTTGTCCAACAATGGCAGATAAGAGCTGTCCACATGGGTTGAAGGGTATCCATGGACAGGGCTGGATCGTCTGACATTTGGCCCAATTAGGTGGTATGATGAAAGCTGGCCATACACATTACAATCTGATTGTAGATGAACTAAAACGATGTAATGCAAAGGACTAGTTAAAAAAAAAAAAAAAATTGCACTGGATAAGGGGAACAGAGTCTTAGGAAATCTGTTGCTGGTGATCTGGAACCATTCTCAGAATAGTGTAACATAGGCCTTACCCTGAGATAAACCAGGAGGGGGATACGCCAAAGTCCCACTTACTTTACAGAAAGGACCGATATATCCTATAAAATGGGAGGCTTCAGGCACGAATGAATGCCTGCATTAATGTGTTTATCATCCATTCCCAGACAAGGTTGTCCAATGAGACTCGGCTCCCTGCTCGTGTGATAGGTAAAGACCCTCCTGGTTCACTCCTATACCTACTCATATCCAACCTGTAGGAAGGCGATCTTCAAATGTTGGAATATTTTTAAAATATACTTAAAAGCAATTTTTAAATTATTTATTATTTACATTTTTTAAATTGCATTTTCATAATCAGGGATTTCAAGTACACGACGCAGTAAAAAAGGGCCGGTGGGTGGGAAATGGAATGATCCATATTATCCGAGGGGGGGAAATGTGTAGTCTCACCTTTTTAAGGCATTCACACCTGAGCAGAGCGACTTTCAGGCGTTTGCTTTTATGAGTTTTTGAGCGTTTTTATAAGTGCATTACAAGCATTTTAGAAGCGTGGCCCTCACATACGCATACACTGTAAGTACTCACGTGGTGGATGAGGCCTACAACAGTGCTTTTTGCCTTTTGAAAATAGAATGACATACCAACTTCTTCAAAGAAGAGCCCTATTACTACTATGGATCATCCAATCCCCACCGCCGTCACTTTTTGAGCCTGTGTCACGACATTGGAATACCCGGCTATCTATGCAAGGGCCCATTTACATCTATGCGTTGCGTCATCGCGCGTTAGGTCAAGCATTAATGTTCGTTGCATAAATGCCGCTCCCAACCTGTGCCAATGCACCCTAACATGGCTAAAACTGCAGCACATAATGCGTTGTCATGTGTTACTGCCACATGGCAGGTGCGTTGCCTTTGTGCTGCCTTTCAAAAATAATGGCGCATTAATGCTTGCTACGTGCGGTCCTGCAACACGGAAGTGTGAATGGGGCACCACATATTTGCAGATTTAACAATGTTTATGGAAACCCAATCACTCTAATCTCGTATGCGCTTTCACATGTTAGTTTCAATTATTTGCATTAAAAAATAAATGTTTATAAATCAAAATCATTTTTTGTGATCCTGCCATGAAGGTTTTGCTTGTTCAGAACTCAAAATGGCTACAAAATGCTGTCAAAAACAGCAGGTTAATGTAATTAGTCACCTGACTAGAAGCTGTTATTAGGTGTGAGGTAATCCAAGGCCGCGTACAAAATGGGTGCCTTGGTGTTTTGTGATGGGACCTACTTTTTTCTCCCTCCTTGACAGAATTTTGTAGTTACTTTGGGTTCTAAACAAGCTTCAGGCTAAGAGAATACCACAAGGGAAAAACGGGGGGAAATGGAGGGACTTTTTGATACCCAGGCTAATGTATGTTATCACCTGACTAAGCGCAATCATTAAAGTATGAGGTAATCCAGGACTGCGTACAAAATGGCTGCCATGACATTTTGTGATGGAACCCTCCCCTTTTTACCCTCTTTGACAGCACTTTGTAGTTTTTGGTTTCTAAAAGAACACAAGGCTAATGTATATTATCACCCAGCCCAGGGCCCTCAGCAGTGTGTGTGTGTGTGAGGTAATCCAGGCATACAAAATGGCTGCCGCATTTCTTTGAGATTCCCTGTACAGTAAACCATTTCCTCCACGTCATTTTTTAAAGCTTTTTTTTTTTTTAAGGTAAAAGTTCTCATTTCCTTGGATGGCCCGCTACTTATCTTTCCCTTATTTTATTAGATTTGAAGTGTGAATGACTGATGAGTGAATTGACAAATAAAGTTTTATGTATTCAGAAACGCGGGTATTGACTTCTGTTATCAGAAACACTGAGAAACCCCTCGGCTGCCGGCACGGTCTGCGTTTTTTGTTTTCAAGAAATTCGAGAAGTTCTGTGGACTTCTGGGACGGAACGGGGGTTCACTGTCCTGCTGTACAAAACTTATTGCTGAGGTAGCATTAATAGCCATATTAAATGATGAATTATGCAAATAATATACTTTATATACTATTTAATGCCGCAGAGAAATAATGTAGGAATTTTTTGGGGTTTTTTTTTTGTTTCTTGAGTTTACATTTGAACAACCAGTGAAAAGAATTAACTTTTTTTTTTTTTTTTTTTTTTTTGAGCAATTCATGACTGTAAAATGAGATCCTCGATTCTTCTAAAATGAGAAAATATAATGTACATGTTCTGTATTAAAAAATTCTTCACCTCTTACTGTTATTTGTGAATCTCAAATTTAATTTCTGTCCGATTGATATGTAATTTTCTTTCATTAAAGACTTTTTTTTTTCTACTTTCCCTGTAGATTCATCCAATCCTGTCTTTGTATCTCTGGATAATAAAAAAGATAAGGGCCCAATCAGACGGATGATTAGCTTCTCCGCTGCATCAGAGAAACTTCGGCCTTTACCCCATGCTTTAGGGGTCTATTTAGGCCCCTTTCACACTTGTGCGACTTGTCCTGCGACTTGGGACTGCAAAGTCGCATGACAAGTCGTTCCCCATGATTTCCAATGATAACCATTCATGTATGTGCTACTTTTCAAGTCGTGCTGACTTCAAAGTAGTCCCTGTACTACTTTGGTCCGGCTTTCTTGCGAGTTGCGGTCC
Source organism: Lithobates clamitans (assembly GCA_037952925.1). NCBI lineage: Eukaryota > Metazoa > Chordata > Amphibia > Anura > Ranidae > Lithobates > Lithobates clamitans. The sequence goes on from JBBGZY010002024.1 coordinate 132,493, forward strand.
ATAGACCTCAAGTTTAAACAGGCATTAAAAATCGCAGCCACAAAAATCGCAGGAAAATCATGCGACTTTTAAGTTGTGGCAGTGTGAAAGGGGCCTTATTAGCTTAGTTTGTTTTTATCTATAGACACCCTCATCTACATAGGCAGTTCTGCTAAAAATAAACTGTGCAGCGGTGACTGAAGTTGGATAATACCCTTGCTATAGGTGTAGGCCAGGGGTCTTCAATCTACGGCCCTCCAGTTGTTCAGGAACTACAATTCCCATCATGCCTAGTCATGTCTGTGAATGTCAGAGTTTTACAGTGCCTCATGGGACGTTTAGTTCTGCAACAGCTGGAGGGCCTTAGTTTGAGGATCCCTGGTGTAGGCCATGTACATGCCTCAGGAAGCCTGACTGGAATACTCAATGTTGCTAAGACATTTCTCTTTGAGGCCTGGTCATTATTGCTCACCTCCTCCATCAAAGGAGTGAGCTCTCATGCTCTGCTCAGAGCTACTGCAACAGGGGAGAGAAAGCACATGTGAGGGGTTTGCGTCAGAGAAAAAGTTCATTCCTGTGATGTTGGGGGTGAGCAGGCCTCACTTAGCAACATCCTGGGAGTATTCTCAGGTTGCCACCTCATCCCTTTAAACCCAAACACATATGAATTACACAGGTTCTGATGCTAATTTAATGCATATAAGGCACCAAGTGAGTTTAATTGTCACCTTAATCAGCCACAGAACCTGTGTAATTAATATGTGTTCAGTTTTAAAGGGATATGAGGTGGCGACCCTAGTCAATATTCGTCAGGCTTCAAGTGGTATGTAAATGGGCAACACCTTTAGCAAGGGCTCTGAGCTCACTCCTGTGATGGATGAGGTGAGTGATAATGACTAGGCCTCACTTAGCAATGCCTTAGCAACGTTGAGTATTCCAGGCAGGTTTCATGAGGTACATAACTGGCTGCACCTATAGCCAAGGATATTATCCAACTTTCCTCACTGCTGCACAGTTTGTTTTTATCTATAGACACCCCTTATCTGCATACATAGGTTGTTTTTTGGTAAAGGTGAACCAACCCTTTTAAAAAAAGAAAAATGTCACAGGTATTCACCAAGCCATCTTGATTTCTGGGCTTGTTAACACCAGAATGCAGTGCAAGAAACCCACGTTCCGTGCGCATTTTTTTAGCACTGCATTCAAAATGCCATGCAGTTGTGATCTGCAGCAGGTGTCGATATTAAGTTAATGACACCACAAGCGCAGGTCGCAAATGCAGTGCGTTTGCCTGCCCAGATCGTATGGTACAGAAGTACTACGCAGTCCAGTTGCAGTGAAAAACTCTGAGATGGCATCATCCCATCCTGCCTTGTTCCTAAGACCACTCTCAGTCGAGTCAAACCCTTTTGAATGCTCTCTCTCCCCTGTCAAAGTAGCTCTAAGCTCAGCGATGCTGCAACAGAGGAGACAGTGGACCACACAGGATGATGCCATCTCTGGGAGTTATTTTGCCCAAGCTTTCAAAGGAACATAAATGGCCTACACCTATAGCAGGGGCATTATCCAACTTTAGTCAGTTTGTTTTTCTCTAAAGGTGCCCCTTACCTGCATGGGCAGTTTTTGGTTAGGGTGAACTAACCCTTTAAGGCCTCATGTACACTAGGCGTTTAGCCCCAGTGCATGACATTCTGGCATTTAGGTGTGGGAGTAAGGCAAAGGCACCCCCAGTCCAGACCTGCCAGCAGCTTGCACAACTCTATGGGAGGCAGAAAGACTGCTTGCTCTCAAAGCATTCAACACTGGGCGCATACTACCTCCAAATTTAATAGCACTGCATGCACCATCCATCCAAAGCAATTTTTGGCCTCCATAGTTTTACAGGCTGCCGACAGCGCTTTTAGACGGTATGCCTGTGCATTCTGCCCACTCCTAAATGCCAGATTCTCATCACCAGGGCTGAATGTGCCCATTATAAATTGATTTCCTATGATCATCAGCTCCATCTAGCGGCCCTAATGCATTTTTATTTCTGAAATGCCTCAATCAGGAAGATACTGCATTATGACCACTAGATGGAGCCAAGACATCAAAGTTAGCAGAATTTGTGATGACTGGGCGAATACTTGCAACATTCATCCAACAAGGACTCAGACAGTTTGCATCTAGGGATGGTGTTTCTGGCTGAATACAAACTGGTAGCAGCTAACTGGATTACTTAAAATCCAAAAAATAATTAATTAAAAAGTCTTTTAATTTCTGTCTGTGTTGTTGGTAATTTACCTTCAATTCCTGCATATGAAACAGTTGCCACCTGGATAGGAAGTCTGAGGACTTTTCTCCAGTGGAGCCTCAGTTACATGTAAAGACTCAGGAGAGGTTCGAATCCTACCCCACTCTATCCGAGGCTGGATATTCACAGTACAGAAGCTCATTCTTGAAGGATTCAGGTTCCTCCACTTTCCCAACAGGAAGGCCAACTGATGTCACCCTTGCCTAGGCTAGTGTGCCAGAATCCAGGGGTGTATTTTTTTTCTTTTCTCACGTCATTGACTTGAAGGGCTAGGAAATTACCAATTTTGAAAGGAGATCAACAATGGCAGCCTGCATATCTTTTCTTGGTAGTATTTTCTGTTTGTTGAAATAGAGCTGCAGTTGTTTCTGTTAAAAAAAAAAAAATGGAGTCGTCGAATGAACTCAGCAAGTCTGTTTAGGGCTTGGGCACTGCTTCTGTACACCAGGCCAAACTATTAGCGTTTTGTCGGTAACCTGAGCATTTTATTTTCTGCCTTAGACCAGTTAAATTAAAGAAGCGTCTCTGGTTGGCCCCTGCAGTACTTTTTTCAGTATTATATGCTCTCAGTCTCCTAGGATGAATAACTGCCACCTTCAAAGAAGAAGAGGAAAGACCATTGGCATCACTGGACCCAATGCCAGATTTAGACCTTGGGGGGGTCCTCAAAATAGAAATTATATGACAAATAAAAAACTGAAATTAATGATAAACCGCATTTATGGTCGAAGCCCTTCAACCGGGATTGATGTGAACAACATAAACATGCCATAAGACTTACAACATGAAATGGACCTGAAGTGTGTCCTGGTCTGGTGGTCGGTATACCAAAAAAGGGGGCATACCCAAGATGAGTAATAGATGTTTGTGGAGAGAAATTAATTTGAGAAATGCCCTGAAAAAGGGGATGGGAGGGAGGGTATCGGAACCGACAAAGACCACAGATGAGTGGGCTGCTTAAATACCCCCCAGACTCCTCCCATAAATTCAGGCCACCATACTGACCTTTCTTATTTATGGTTGGAGCCCTTCAATCGGGATGGATGTGAACCACATAAACATACCACAAGACTTAAGCTGGCCATACACCATACAATTTTCTTATTCAATTTTCTTTAGATTTACCTTCAACTTGCATGTAGTGCAAGGGCCTGGCTGATTGCATACAAATTGAAAGTGTTTAGGTTTGACCTCATATTATATGGTTTTGGTAAATCTAAAGGAAAGTTGTACAAGAAAATTGTATAATGCATGGCCAGCCTTACAACATGAAATGTGCCCTGGTCTGCTGGTCGTTATACCAAAAAAGGAAATGAAAAACATTCAGGTAGGGTTGAAAGCTCTTTATTGGTTTAGTGTTGTTTACTGAGCAAGTTTGGTAAATGCTTGCAACATTTCTACCTGAGGATTTGGGATGTACCGGGCAAAGCAGGCAGATTTCCAACTGCCTAATCTCTTGATGATATGGTCTGGAACCCCGTGCTGGGAAGCGGCTGAGGCTGCTCCAATTCGAAAGGAGTGTCCAGAGTACCGACTGCGGTCGAGGCCTACATTGCGCAGGAGGATCCTGACGTGCTTGATGAACTGGCAGCCACTCAAGGGGTTGGTTGGGAAAGGTAGTAGAGGACTAGAGTTCGATTGGCTGGGTAGGAGCGACAGTAGGCGGTCGAGTATCGCTACTGGGCACCAGATGTTGTTTGTCTTTAAAAGATGGATGTCGACCCCCGGAGCCAAATTGCTGGGTTTTGGATACTGCGAGGTGGAGAATGAAACGATCTTGGAAGCGGGCCAAGTGACGTCTACACAGTACCTGGCCTGCAGGGCTATTACAGGTAGGCCGCAAAAAACCGTAGTAGGCCAGGTAGATGGCTGCTTGAATGACCAAGCTGGGAAAAAAGCCAAACGGGGAACGAGAGAGGATGGTCGACATATCTCTCAAGATGGTACTCGTGATGGGCAAGCGTTTGGAGTTGGCTATGGGCTGTTGCTTCTGAATGCCACGCAGGATGGCTCGGATCGCATGGGTTGCAAACAAGGATTGTTTTGCGGGATCCTGTAAGGCCAGGAAGTGTTGGATGCCAGGCTAAGTACAGTCTGATGGTGTTGTGTGGCAAAGCCAATTGAGTGTGGCAATATGAAATGAAAGCTAGTTAGTGTCTATTGACGTTGCCGCGGGGCAAGATGCCAGAAACTTGCAGGAGTTCCAAGCTGTGTGGTAGGCCTTGAGTGTGTTGCGGGATAAGGATTGATTGATGAGTTGGGTCGCGCTGTGAAAGTACTGCTTTAATCCAATGTCAGCTGAGACTAAGGTGGGATAAGAGATGATGCTGGGTCGGCTCCGGGTTTCTGCTGGAAAAATGAAATTAAGTTAAAACGGGACAGTGCGTCTGCTGCGATGTTGCACTTGCCCGGAATGAATGTGCAATGGACATTGAAATGATGCTGTAGGGATAATTGTACCAGCCTGCGTAGGAAGGACATAATAGGGAGTGACTTGGACCTGCCCTTATTAATGATATCGGCCGTGGCCTGGTTGTCAGTGGCGAAGGCCACCGTTTGTCCGATCCACGTAAGACCCCAGACCTGAGCGGCTGCCACGATCAGGTGTAGTTCGCACAATTAAGAAGACTGGATGAACCAGGAGGCCATGGTCCTGCAAACCAATGATGGACAAAAATTGCAGCGAAATTGCACCGAGGCTGCGGCATCCATTACTACCTGCGGTGATAGAGGCGATACTGAAGGTATGAAAATGGATATGCCATTCTAAATAATAAGGAACTCATCCCACATAGACAAATCTGCTACTGCTGCTGTGTCTAATCTAAGGATATGATTGGGGTCCTGTGTCTGAGAAAGACCAAGAGGTGCAAAATAAAAGATCGTCCCTGGGGAATGATTTCTCATTGCAAAGTTGAGCATCCCTAAGAGGGATTGAAGCTGTTTCTTAGTACACCCCTGTGCACGGGTAAAGTCATGAAAAACCGACCTGATGCGGGTCAGTTTGTCGGGGGGAAGGCTGGCCTGCATAGAGCAAGTGTCCAGGTTGAACCCCAAGGAAGGTGATAGAGTGTGCTAGGCCTTCCACTTTGTGTTCTAATCTGCACATTGAGATTCCCAAACACCATTATTAACCTATCTAGGTCTACTGGTGGCACGCCGGGCTGTTCGATTAGCAGGAAGTCATCCAGGTAATGAATGACCCTCTGGCACTGGGCACTGGGCTTGGTGCAACAGGATCCAGGTGAGGGACTGTGCAAAGGTGTCAAAGAGCCACGGGCTACTTTTAGAGCCCAAGGTCAGTTTGGTAAAAGTAATATGACTCTTTCCATTTAATGCCGTGCTAGCACCAGAGGGATGGTTGGATGGGTAGAAGCCTAAATGCTTCTGATATGTCGGCTTTGGAGAGCCATGCGCCTGTGCCTACTTTGAAAATGGCCCGAATCGCTATATCAACTGAAGCATATTTCAGGGAACAGACAGGTCGTACACTAAACAAATTTTATTTGAAAACTTGCCCTTGACAAGCCCAATAGGGCTAACTGTCCAGATGTTGAAAGGGGGCTGAGCGAAGGGGCTGATGATGAAGCCCCGGTCAAGTTCGGCCTATAACAGTTGGTCTAGGGCCTGTTCGTTTGTGACCGCTGAGCGGAGGTTTCTGCACTCGTGAGGCTTTGAGAACAGTTGGTCTGGAGCTATGTGGACCAATGTGCCTTGTTGCCACTGGATTCGAACTGGGCCGTAGGGTGAGCCGTACCGAGGGGTGTCCATCGATGACGTGACAAATCAAACAGTGATCTGAATTTGAAAGTGAACCATTGCGTCGCTGAGGCGACGGACATCGAACAACAGTAGATCTATGACGAGATAAAAGAAACAAAAATTGCACGAATGACCCGACACAAAGTGACTGCCGAACCTAAGGAAAACATGACCGACAACATACGAAATAATACCACTGAACGATTGAATTGATGTTGACATGAATCGGGGTGCCGTAACTGTGACTGACAGTGAACCGAACTGTGGAATATGGGAAGAAATGAGGGCGAAATGAAGCCGACACGAATCGGAGTGCTGCTAAAGCGACTGGAGTCGGATCGGCATGTGGGGTATCTGAAATGAGCGAAATGATTGCCATGACAGAGGCACGAATCGGTGTGTTGCGATAGCGACTGACAGCGAACCTGTCCATGGAACATGAAATAATAATGGCTAACACGAGTCGACGTGAATTAGTGCGCCGCAGATGCGACTGAATTCGAATCGGAGTGAAGGGTATGCGAAATGGGTTGCGACTGACAACGAACCGGACTGTGGAGCATGGAATTGTATGAGACTGAATGATTAGAACGAGCCGGCATGAATCGGTGCGTCGCAGATGTGACTGGATTCGAACCGGAGTGAAGGGTATGCGAAATGTAACAAATGAAATGATTTGCCATGACAGAGGTACAAATCGGTGTGCTGCAATTTGCGACTGATAACGAACCGGACTGTGGAGCGTGGAATGCATGAGACGGAATGACTAGCATGAGTCGACACGAAGAACAATGGATGCCATTACAGAGACCCGAATCGGTGTGCCGCGATTGCGACTGACAGCGAACCAGATTGCGGAGCATGGCATGAGATGACATGACAAAAACTAGCCAGGACGAATTGGTGATTCGCTCAGGAGGGTAATGTGAACTAAAATAACTGAAATGATAAACAGTGTTTCTTAAGTAAAATGGGCCGACTATGTGGCGTGTAACAAGTTACGAGAATGTACGAATGAAACCGATGAAAAAAACGGCTCGGTGTTTGTGCTCAGAAACTGAGCCACGTGGTTCGTGGTTTTGCAGGAGGCTAAATAAGGCAGCATACGGAGACCTAATGAATGACTCGTAAGTTCCATAGCGGGGTTTCGGTGATACGGGGTACCTGGCAAACAACAATACGTGAAATGAAGAAATGATATATGAATCCTACCTGCAACAGTTTGAGCAAGACTCGTGCGAAAAACCACAAACTGAGGACCGAAAGCCTCTGGAAGTTTGGACACGCAACTCACAAATAATAAAGAAAAAAAGAATCGCGCTAAATAAGTATGCAATATTGCATACCTGAGGCAATGCAAAATACATACAATATATGTGAAAAAAGAATAAATGCATGTGACAACTACATATGATCCAAAAATGTGTCACATCAACTAAAAATAAAAAGTGACTACAGATCACCTATAAATATTAAGCAAAAAGTCCAAGTGCTTAGTAATAATTCATCTGTGAGAACCAGAGAAGATCCACCACCAGGAATAGAAGGGGTCACTCCTTACCGGATGGCCACGATCCCCCACTACAGAGGATCATAGCTAGCAGGTACACTTTAAAACTGGCTGTGGGAACTCGTGTCAACATCCGCTAGGGGTCATCACACCGTCAGTAGCAACAGCAAGCTCGTGGCAAAGATGCACCATAGAACGAAAGATGGAACTCACATAGCGTAAAACCATAAAGATTTATTTGATTTAGTATACATAAAATGAACACTTACAAAAATCCAGAGAATAGATAGCCTTAAGTCCGGTTCGTGGCCAGATGAACTCGGACAAACCCGTCCTACTGGAGTACAGCACAGCTTGGAGGTGACGTCAGCGCGTCGTCTAGCTCAGCCCTACGCGTTTCGTGACATCACGTCTTCCAGGGGCACAGGCGGCGCACTACGTCACCTCCTTAAATAGTATCAGAACTAACCAGGCCTCGTTATGGATCCCGTACATCCTGGGAATTACCCATGACATACCAAAGGACTCAACATCCGGATACACTTCTCAGCATGAATGGTCAGCAGTAAACCACCACATTATTATCACTGTGTATAAACCACTTCGCATAAGTGAAACGGACCAATTTTACATGCAGAGATCATCTTAAGCATATATAAAGCCAATGGAAAGTTCATAAAATAGAGATTAAAAAACTTGTTTTTTAAAAAAGAAAAAAATATATAATTCTTGGATTGTAATAAATGACCATAAGTCAGAAAGATTCTTCACTGGTCAAGGTTAAATGTTACCAAAAACCTATTTGAAAGGCAAAAAAGAAATAAGAATTTTTTTTTATAATAAACGTGTCTGCGCTGAAAAAAAAAAAAAAATATATCCCAATAGTTGGGAGGTGCATATATAGCGTAAAACTACACTACAAAATCTCAATATAATAGAACCAAAAAAGTGCTAGTGATATATAAAATATAGAATGAAAACAATCCTTATATAAAAGTATCCTATAAAGTGCAACATGCAAGAAAACAATACCTCTAAGTGATTATAAATATAAAGATCAAAGTGCAAAATCAAGTGTCCACATTCAAAAAATTCAATTCATTGATATCAACACATAAAGTGCAAGTAATGCCGCGTACACATGAGCGGACTTTACGGCAGACTTTGCCCGGCGGACGGGATTTCGTCGGACAATTCGATCGTGTGTGGGCTCCAGCGGACTTTGTTTGCTCAAAAGTTGGACGGACTTAGATTTGAAACTTGTTTAAAATTTATCCGTTGAAATCGATTCCGGTCGAAAAGTCCGCTGTCTGTATGCTAGTTCGACGGACAAAAAGCCACGCTAGGGCAGCTATTGGCTACTGGCTATGAACTTCCTTGTTTTAGTCCGGTCGTACGTCATCACGTACGAATTCGACGGACTTTGGTGGATTGTGTGTAGGCAAGTCCGTTCATTCAGAAAGTCCGTCGTAAAGTACGTCGAAAAATCCGCCGGGCAAAGTCCGCCGTAAAGTCTGCTCGTGTGTACGCGGCATTAGAAGTGTCCAGAAAAAACAGTGTTCCTCATGCTCCTCCTTAATGGTGTTCACAATCCAGCATGCTTCAGTGCTCTCCTGTGACCCCCCACTTGTGCTTGCGCTCACCTCTAAGCGTGTGACACGGTAATTAAACGGTGTCTAAACACGCATTGGAGCCACCCCTTGGGCTCATACAGGATATGCTGGTATAAACTCCACCACTCTCAGATGTCATCAGATCGTCTCACATACAAGAAAGAAAAAGCTCCATAGTGTGATACAGTAGGGATTTATTAAAATATATTAAAACTTCCCTCCTGGAGCACCAATATGTAGGTGCGTGAGTGCACCAATCTTTCCAGAGAGTGTTTGTAAAACAAGCGTTTGTATGGCATGCGGTGTGTCGTTCCTCATCTACTTCTGTTGCTGACAGCTCCGTCCTACCCCTCCCCGACACGTATTCGGCACAGGGATCACGTGCCTTCCTCTGGGGGATCCTACATATTGTGAGTACCCTCCTGGAGGGAAGTTTTAATATATTTGGATAAATCCCTACTGTATCACACTATGGAGCTTTTTCTTTCTTGTATGTGAGACGATCTGATGACATCTGAGAGTGGTGGAGTTTATACCAGCATACCCTGTATGAGCCCAAGGGGTGGCTCCAATGCGTGTTTAGACACCGTTTAATTACCGTGTCACACGCTTAGAGGTGAGCGCAAGCACAAGTGGGGGGTCACAGGAGAGCACTGAAGCATGCTGGATTGTGAACACCATTAAGGAGGAGCATGAGGAACACTGTTTTTTGTGGACACTTCTTACTTGCACTTTATGTGTTGATATCAATGAATTGAATTTTATGAATGTGGACACTTGATTTTGCACTTTGATCTTTATATTTATAATCACATAGAGGTATTGTTTTCTTGCATGTTGCACTTTATAGGATACTTTTATATAAGGATTGTTTTCATTCTATATTTTATATATCACTAGCACTTTTTTGGTTCTATTATATTGAGATTTTGTAGTGTAGTTTTATGCTACATATGCACCCCCCAACTATTGGGATATATATATTTTTTTTTTTTCAGCGCAGACACGTTTATTTATATATTTTTTGGTTTATGCACGAAATGAAACGTGGTTAGTGTTTGCAGCTTATCCATATTTGTTTCACCTTACAGAGGCATCAATCCATCTTTGGCTCACAAGACCCCCACTTAATAAGAAAAAAAAATTTAATTTATTTTCCTCTGTTTATCTCCATCCGAACGATACAGGTACCGGAAATGGAGTAATTGATAGGCTGTAGTCCCCACCAGAATGTCGCCATAAAAAATCAGCAGCGCCATCTAGTGGATAAACCTAGAAAACAGCTGAAAAAACTCCTATTGTAAAATGTACCACTAAGATGTCGCTGACAGAATTAAAGGCGGCATCTAGTGGATGACTTTGAGAATGCAAAACTGCCAATCCCAAAATACTCAATCCAAAAAAAACCCTTTCAAATAAAATTGGATCTAAAAGATAAATAAAAATGAAGATGAAGGATAAAAATGAATGAATGAATAAAAAATAAAGAATAAAAATTAAAATATAAAAAAGGGGGGAAAGGTTGATTCTAATTGAACAAAGCCCTTAAAAATTAGCTTATTCCAAAAAAAACGAGGCCCAATAAACTTCATGTCTTATGTGGCACTCTAAGAATAACAGCTAAGTAACCCCTATTAGCAAAAAACCAAAATATGGATACATAGACATATAATCAACAAATGGTCTTACAATTTGTATGTAGGTGGGTAGATACAGTGTGTCCATACGTATACAGACAGTCTGTTGCATTAGGAATTATTGATAAATGCATTTACATCTGTATCTACATTTAACCCAAAGGGGACATAAGTTCTTAACCTATAGATCCAAGACATTTCGCACTTGGAGATCTCCCTTACCAGTGTACTCCCTCTCCAGTGGGGTCTGTACTTATCAATCCCCACATACAGGGTATTGGAGGGGTCCCTACTGTGTACTTCATCGAAATGTCTCGAAACAGGGTGCTTATCAAAACCCCTGCAGATGGTATTTATGTGTTCGGTCAATCTGACCTTGGGAGCCCTTTTGGTCCTCCCTACATATTGCAGTCCGCAGGGGCATTGTATAAGATAAACAACCCCCTCGGACGTGCTAATTATAAACGGTTTCACCTCATAGACCCGCAACTCACAAACACCGAATGAGTTGGAAGAGTCGGCCTAGTGACGTAACGAATCGTGCATCGGAACCGACAAAGACCACAGATGAGTGGGCTGCTTAAATACCCCCCTGACTCCTCCCATAAATTCAGGTCACAATACTGGCCTTCCTATTTGTTCTAAAAAACATAAGTTAGGTTCCAAAGATGACACACATAAAAAAAAAAAAAAACACTGGCTAGGAGTCGACTTCAATACTACACTTGGTGCAAGAAACGTAAGGAGGGAAGGTCCTCTTTTTTTCTGCCGATTTCGTCCAACGCTCTACTATATGATTCTGGCCGAATTCTGTTCCAGGGTCACGCCTGTCCCGAATTTGACCAATTTCATAATTTCGGGTAAATCTTGCTAACCTATTTTTACCCTATTCAAGATCACAGAGTTTCAGATTTGCCCCTTGACCCAAAGAGGGTCAAGCAGGGGAGTGAGCTTCTCTCTCGTGTTTCTCACTGTGATAAATTGATGCTGGTCTTTAAAGTGATACTAAAAAGTCTGGCTTTGTTATTTAAAAAAAAAAACATGTTATACTTACCTGCTCTGTGCAGTGGTTTAGCACAGAGCAGCATCTTCTTGGGTCCCTTGCCTGTGTTCCTGGCCCCAGTGCCCCTATAAGCAAGCACCTGAGACAAGCTGCTGCTCTGTGTGTCTATTCAGACATGAAGCCGTGGATCGGTCCCACCCCCTCTTTCTTCTGACTTTGATTGACAGTAGAGGGAGCCAATGGCACCCACTGCTGTGTCTCAGCCAATCAGGTGGGAGAGTCTCGCTGGATCTAGATGGGGTTCAGGTAAGTACTGGGGGCTGAGGGGGGCTGCTGCACACAGAAGGTTTTTTATCTTAATGCACAGAATGCATTAAGATAAAAAAAACCTTCTGCCTTTAGAACCACTTCCACACGATGGGGTCTGGGCTATTGCCTGGCACTTTCCAACATTTCCTGATTTTTTCCCTTGTCCCACCCACTTGTCTCTCATAGACAAGGCAATAAATTCTGCAACACAGTCATGTTAAAACAAACATATTGAATAGTAAAATAATATGAGCTGCCTCTGTTAGACTTAACTGTTCCATATCCTGACACTCACACACATTTTTTTAAATAATAAAACCAATTTTTTAATCATTATTTTTTTATTTCTCTACCCACTTGACCTCTGGAAGATTTACCCCCCCTTCCTGACCAGGCCATTTTTTGCTATACGGCACTGTGTTACTTTAACTGACAATTCTGCGGTCATGCAACGCTGTACACAAATGAAATTTATGTGATTTTTTTCACACAAAAAAAGCTTTTTTTTATGATGGTATTTGATCACCTCTGGGGTTTTTTTTTTTTTTTTTTTTTTTTGCGCTATAAATGAAAAAAGATCAAAAATTTTGAAACAAAACACAATCTTTTACTTTTCTGCTAAAAAACATATCCAATAAAAAAAAAAATCTTCATAAATTTAGACAAATATGTATTCTGCTACATATTTTTGTAAAAAAAAAAAAAAAATCCTAATAAGTGTACATTGATTGGTTTGCGCAAAAGTTATAGGGTCTAAAAACTATAGGATATATCCTGGAGTTTTTTTTTTTTAACTAGTAATGGTGACAATCAGCGACTTTATAGCGGAACTGCGACAGTATGGCACATATAGATACACGAATAGAACTTCGGCCGAAACTGGTCGTTTTTGGAAAGATTGTTCGACTTTTGTGCCGTTAGTGGACCCAACTTTTTTGATGATTTTGACCGTGGGCCCGGCTAATGTCGATGGACCCGAAGCGAAAACTTTTACAGTTTCAACCAAAGTGTATACGTGTATGTTGTAATCAAAACAGAAAGAATATTCTGTCTTGTACAATTTATATATGCTTTTATTGTTATCGAATGATCACTACGATCATGGAAACAATCATGAAAACAAGTTTATTCAGTTTATCAGTTAGTGGACAATTCGCTTTGGACTGACGAATAATTGGTCAGTCTGCAAATGGCCAAAATTCTATACGTGCATGGCCAACATAACTGACACTTATGACACTTTGTGGGAACCAGTGACTCTAATACACTGTACTAAAGACACTGGCTGGGAAGGGGCGATCAAAGGGTTAAATGTGTGCCTAATGTGTTAGGTGCTTTCACTAAGGGATGAAGGGAAACGAAAACCAGCACATCCCCGTTGACAGTACAGAGCTTCGTATTGTTTTCCTCCTCACCGATCAGCGGGTGCCAGCAGCCATCCATTGTCCGGCACCCACTGATCGGCTTGTGCTGTGACTAATCACAGCACAGGCGGCACCCCCCCTACCAGAAGAGCAGAATCATGTGTATATATACATGCGGTCAGCAAGTGGATAAAGGATGTCCGGGGCCCCAGGGCAATTCCCCCTTTTGCCCCCTTATAAAACTGGCACTGACCGGACCTACCTGAAGAAGGATTCAGATGGGGATTAAGGGGTTACCTGATTCATTAAGCCCAAAGCCAGGCAGGAATAACTTCACCAGTTTCAAGCAGGCACACCTTTTCTTTCCTTGGGAGGACCTCACTCTTATGCCGGTGTCTTGTCGAATACAGTCCCCTATCATATAGTGTCCGCCCTGTACTGCGTAGGCGCAGTACGGAGGACAAACGAGAGGCCGAAAGTCTCCGAAGTTTAACAGCTGATCATCAGCTGTACACGGCGCCTGCGCTTTTATTCTCACCCTATGTCTCACCCTATGTTATTCCCTACTGTCCAAGTGGACATAGAGTTAGAATAAATAGATGCCGAGCGCAGCGAGGCCGTGCCCGAAGCGTGGCGAGCGAAGCGAGGCCGTGCCCGAAGCGTGGCGAGCGAAGCGAGCCCGCGAGGGGCCCTCTTACAAAGCCATCGCTAAGAAGTGCCCAAGCGCCGTGTACAGCTGATGGTCAGCTGATCAACTTCGGACACTTTCGGCATCTCCTTCTGCTCCGTACTGCGCAAGCGCTGCGCCTGCACACTACGGGGCAGACACTATCCGATAGGAGGACAGTTCTAGTCAGAACACCGGCATACTATGTTCTGAAAATTATTTTGTTTACATGCCGGAGGAAATTCAGCTCCCACCGGACATTCTGGTGCTCCAGCTGTAACTGCAGAAACTCTCAAAGACCTCAGCATTATGGTTGCATCTCACACCCCACCCCCTTCCCTCCTTACCATTCACAAAACATAAAGGAGGTACTGGAGAAGAAGTAAGCTACCATTTGTGATGAAGATCGGTCAAAGCAATGAAAAAAAGTTCAACATATCTAATTCAAAATAATGCACACAGGGAAAAAGAATCGTCTGACAGAGTACAATATTGGGGGGTGTAGAGTTGGCCAGAACTACAGAGGAAAAAGATTTGGGGGGCTTATTTCAGATCATTGCAAAATGATCAAACAGTGGAGCCTGGGCATAGAGAAAGTGAATAGAATTCTGGGGTGCATCACCAGAGGGATCACCAGCTGGAAGAAGGAGGTCCTGATTATTTTATATAGATCTTTAATTACGTATATAACTTATTGCAGGGGTCTACAAACTTTCTAAACAAAGGGCCAGTTTAATGTCCTTCAGACTTTAGGGAGGCCGGACTAGGGCCAGTGGGAGAAGATGTCCTGGCGTTTAGTGGGAGTAAACAATGCCTTATCTTTGGTGTCAGTGGGAGGACTAGCGCCCCATTGTTGGTGTCAATGGAAAGAAATCTGCCCCATCGTTGGTGTCTGTGGGAGGAATTGTGCCCTTTCATCCGTGTCAGTGGGAGGAATACTGGTCCATCGTTGGTATCAGTGGAAGGAATTATGCCACATTGTTGGTGTCAGCAACAGGAATTATGCCCCATTGTTGGTGTCAGTGGATGGAATGGTGATCCAAGGGCCAGATTCAACCCCAGGGCCGCAGTTTGGAGACCACTGATTTAAGGGGTTACCAGCAGGTGCAAGGAGGTTCTAATTCCCCAATACAGATCTTTAGTTTTCACTAGAGGAATCATCGACAGAAGGCAGGAGGTTCTGATTCTTCTATATTGATCTTTAGTTATCACTAGAGGGATCCCAAACGGGAGGAAGGTTGTCCTGATTCCTCTATAAAGTGCTTCAGTTATCACTAGAAGGATCATCAGCAGAAAGAAGAAGGTCCTGATTCCTTTATGTAGATCTTTAGTTATCACTGGAGGCATCACCGGAAGGAGGTCCTGATTCTACAATATAGCTTTTTAGTTATCAGCAGAGGTATCACCAGCAGAAGGAAGGAGGGCCTAAATCCCCTATATCAGTGGTCTCTAAACTGTGGCCTGCGGCCCTTTGTTTGCTTTAATACGGCCCTTGGGGCACTATTTTCCTACACTGATACCAACAATGGGGCATAATTCCCCCACTAACACCACTGAAGGGGCAGAATTTCTCCCAATGAGACCAACAATGGGGCACAATACTTCCCAATGACACCAAAGATGGGGCACAATTTCTCCCAATGACACCAATAGGGCCCAATGATACCAATGGTGGGACACAAGGTCCTGATTCCTCTATATAGATCCTTAGTTATTACCAGAGGGATCACCGGCAAGAGGAAGGAGGTCCTTATTCCGCTATATAGATCTTTAGTTATCACTGGAGGAATCACAGGCAAGAGGAAGGAGGTCCTGATTCCACTATATAGTTCTTCAGTTATCACTGGAGGGATCACCGGCAAGAGGAAGGAGGTCCTGATTCCGCTATATAGTTCTTCAGTTATCACTGGAGGGATCACCGGCAAGAGGAAGGAGGTCCTGATTCCGCTATAAAGATATTTAGTCATGATTAGAGGGATGATCAGGAGGAAGGAGGTCCTGATTTGTCTTAATTGCTCTTTAGTTATCACTGTAGAGAACACCAGCAGAAGGAAGGAGGTCCTGACCCCCCTATATAGAGATCTTTAGTTATTGCTGTAACCAACAGACAGAAGGAGTTCCTGATTCCCCTATATAATTTTTTAGCCCTCAATTGAGGGATCACCAGCAGAAGCAATATATAGATCTTCAGTAAGACCTCATTTAGAATATTGTGTCCAGGTCTGGAGATCTCACTTACAAAAAGATTAATGATAAGATAGAACGAGTCCAGAGATGGGTAACAAAAATGGTGAAAATATGGAGGGAGACTTGAGGAACCTAATATGTACAGTCTTGAGGAGAGAAGGGAATAGGAGGACATAAATGAAACAATGAAGGGTGTGAATAAGGTTCATGAGGGCGGTAAGCTAAGATCAGATCACGGACATACAGTGAAAGTTTTTACAGCGCTTCACTTTTTCCACATTTTGTTATGGTACAGCCTTATTCCAAAAAAATTCATCATTTTCCTCAACATTCTACAAACAATACCCCATAATGACAATGTTAAAGATGTTTGTTTGAATTCTTTGCACATTTATTAAAAATTAAAAAAAACATAAAAATCCCATGTACATAAGTATTTACAGCCTTTGCCATGACACTCAAAATTTAGGCTCAGGTGCATCCTGTTTCCACTGATCATCCTTCAGATGTTTCTACAACTTGATTGGATTCCACTGTGGTAAAGCCAGTTGATTGGACATGCTTTGGAAAGGCACACACCTGTCTATAGAAGGTCCTATAGTCAACAGTGCATGTCAGAGCACAAACCAAGCCATGAAGTCCAAGGAATTGTCTGTAGACCTCCGAGACAGGATTGTATCGAGGCACAGATCTGGGGAAGGATACAGAAAAATATATTCAGCATTGAAGGTCCCAATGAGCACAGTGGTCTCCATCATCCGTAAATGAAAGAAGGTTGGAACTACCAGGACTCTTTCTAGAGTGGGCCGCCTGGCCAAACTGAGCAATTGGGCCCTAGTCAGGGAGGTGACAGAGCTCCAGCGTTTCTCTGTAGTGAGAGGAGAACCTTCCAGAAGAACAGTCATCTCTGCAGCACACCACCAATCAGATCTGTATGGTAGAGTGACGAGACGGAAGCCACACCTCAGGAAAGGGACATGACAGCCCACCTGGAGTTTGCCAAAAGGCACCTGAAGGACTCTCAGACCATGAGAAACAAAATTTGCTGGTCTGATGAAACAAAGGTTGAACTCTTTGGCCTGAATGGAAAGCATCATGTTTGGAGATAACCAGGCACAGCTCATCAATGGCCAATACCATTCCTACAGTGAAGCATGGTGATGGCAGCATCATGCTGTGTGGATGTTTTTCAGCAGCAGGAACTTGGAGATTAGTCAGGATCGAGGGAAAGATGAATGGAGCAATGTACAGAGACATCCGTGATGAAAACCTGCTCCAGAGTGATCTGGACCTCGGACTGGGGCGAAGGTTCATCATCAAATAGGACAACGACCCCAAGCACACAGCCAAGATAACAAAGGAGTGGCTACAGGACAACTCTGTGAACGTCCTTGAGTGGTCCAGCCAGAGCCCAGACTTGAACCCGACTGAACATCTCTGGAGAGATCTGAAAATGGGTTATATAAATAGAGGAAGTTGAAAAAATTGACTTTCCAGGCACCAATTATAGAAAAATAAACAATAATATTTTATTAACTATTAATACATCACAATAAAAAAACATTTAAAAAACTGCAAACTAATTGCACTAACAGCTAAACCTCTCCAATATGGACTATAAATGTCAGGAATCATGTAAGACATGTATGACTTAAATAGATAATAATATTCACTGTGGGCTCATGGGATCTACATGTATTGCGAAAAAAAAAAAAAAAATCGCTTCTTTAGGAGCTTGATAAGCGTTCTAAGGAGAGAAAGAGGCAATAAATGTTTGTAACAGTAATGTAAGCATCCAAATATAGCATAATTATGTACAAACGGTCTCAACAAATGCATATAAAACTGCAAGATAGCATCAAAGGGCGGCCAAGCAACAGGCATGCAATGTGCGCAGAAAGCAACATGTGGGGATGTGCCAGATAAAAAGTGGTATTTCAGTAACCATATATAGCAAAAGGGGAAAATAAGATCCCCAAGTGTATCACTAAAGTAAGTATGTAAGGCAACCACACACCACAAGCACCTACTGATGTGCAAATGAAAGCACAATCATGCAAACTAGGCATATCTGTGTAAAAATCAGTAGCAGCTAAGATCTCTAGATGTTATCTCATAATATGCTGAACAATAGGGGTGACATCTATAAAAATATATATATAGGGCCATCTTTAATATTGATTGGACCCTGGGCAAAAATTTTCTTGCCGCCCCCCCCCCCCCCCCCAATGCAATTTCCTTCTCCACCTGCTCTGAGACATACAATAAATATCAGCTAGACTTAAAATCAGTTTACTGTATCAGATCAGGCAGCAATTGCGATTGGTTGTCAGCGGTTACGGCATATCATTTCTGCTTACTGACTAGTTGCTAGAGGTTACAGCACACATTATGGAGCACTGAGTAGTTGCTAGAGGTTACAGCAAATGATTTCTGCTTGTTAATTGTTGCTAGAGATTACTGTACAGTATTACGGCTCACTGATTGGTTGCTAAAGGTTACAGCACATCATCTCCTTATCTCCTCACTGCAGGGGGGCTTGATATACATATGAATGCCGCCCTTTTTTACATATCAATGCCGCCGGACACAGCTATTTACTTATGAATGCTGCCGCTATTTACATATGAATGCCGGTTATTTATATGTAAACACAGGGTCTGCAGGTGAGTCGTCTGTACACAATAAGGCAGAGCTGGGCAGCATTAGTAGCAGCACTTCACACTGAGATATTGGGACACAGCACAGGACTAAAACTTCAAAGGACAAGGGAATTTAAACTGGGATAGTTGGCAAGTATGAGCGAGCTTCCCAACAAGGACCAAAGGGCAAAGGGCTCGCCCCAGAGGAACCGCCGGCAATAACAGTGCACAGGTGTGCACAATAGGCATGGATGGAAAAGCCTAAGCTGCTAGAAGAGCAGCTAGCCAGGGGTAACACCGAGGGGAGCGCCCAAGCCCAAGGCCTAAGGCCCCTTTCACACGGGCACCATCAGTTTAGCCACATTCAAAATGTATCAGTTCTTATCTGTTGCTTCAGTTCCGTTAATCTCCGTTTTCATCCGTCTTCCGTTCCGTTAATATCCGTTTTCATCCGTTAATGTACACGTTTACATCCGTTTTTGTATCTGTTTTCATCCGTTTACAGCAGTTTCTGTGCCTTTAAGGAAATTACCCAGGAAGCATTGCTCCTCCCAGCCTACATTGCCATGTGTGAACAATTTGCCGACTACTTTCTGTCTCCATCAGGAGAAGTTCCATGGCAGTACCAATATATATAGATAATGCAGTGCAAATTTAAATGTATTAATTCATTATTTTGGTTATTTCATTGTGTTTTGATAGCATAAAAAGACACAAAGGCACATGATATGTTCAAAACAGTTTTAGTTTTATTATACTGCATAACCCTTTTAAAATAAAGTTTTTTTCACTTTGTTTTTTTTATTTGTCAAGGTATGAACTTTGAATTATTTCTTCAAAACGGATCTTAACTGATCGGACGTTGACGGACATTGTCAGTTATTATCCGTTTTGACGGATCTGGACGTAGCCTTGTACGTTAAAAAAAAACGGATAAAAACGGAAGCGGAGGTTAACGGATGGTCATCCGTTTGCCCATAGGAATGCATTGTCGTCCGTTGACGGATGGGAGAAAAACGGATAGACGGCCCGTCCGTGTGAAAGGGGCCTCATGCCACAAGACTGCTACAGATGTGACGAGACTGCGGCTGGGTGGCCGCACATGTGGCTGATAGCGCCACATACCATGTTAAGGGAAACTGATTGATGCAATCACGCAATCACATACATGAAGAGACCATTAGCTAGTTCAATTTAGAAATTTACAAGATAATTTTTACACACACACATATATATATATTTATATATATATATATATATATATATATATATATATATATATATATATATATATATATATATATATATATATATATATATATATGTAGCGGTATGTTCACCACTTGGTTACTACTAGCAATCCGCCAATCACCCTGCTGCCAGACCCCCATCTATCAGTTAAGACAATGAACAGTCATTTGCACAGTTTTGTTACGTTTATTTCAGGATATAACTTGACTGGGAGAAAGGACGATATGAGATGCCCATAGCATTTAGCATATTTATCAGAGGTTATTCCGTTGCCGTGGCCTTGCAAACTGGATGCACACCTTGCACCACCAGTCTCCTTCCTTGGAATAACTTCTCTGCAGACTATTGCGCCTTCTTTTCTTGTACAAATCCTTCACTGCAAAACTACTGACTTTCTATTTCTTCACTTCCATTGGGACAAGAAAGAATCGCTCTGAATAATTCCTCCTTGCAGACCACAATGGTATTGCCTATGCGAATCAAAGAGCCAAAAGCCTACACAGCCTCTCCCCGATGGCCCAGAGAATCAGACAGACACACAGTCTTTTGAGGCAAGATTTGAAACAAGAGAATCTGGATGCCGCACACTGGATAAAGTTGAAAATTCTTCTTTATTATAAAATCAGGATCATCAAAGATACAGGACAATCAGGCAGATGGTACAGACACAGTTGACGCGTTTCGCACTCTAATTAGAGTGCTTACTCATAGCTGAGTACACACAGTCTTTTGGAAGGCATTACCATTATGCTTAACCAGACCAGAGATACATGGTACCTCCCCATTATGGTCTGACACGTGGTAATGAGCGGACTACTGCTCTCAGCCAGTCCATGACTATGCCAGCCACAGCGTTCTGCACTGACCTTGGATAGCTTCTCCTCTTTTGTTTCTCTCGCACTGACCTTTCTTTAAAAAGATAGTTCTGTGTCCTCGGTCACAGAACGCTGCTCTACTCTCCTCCGCTTTACTGATACTTCTTCCATCCTGATCTTCTCCAGCATACAAGTCCTGTGTTCCCCGGTCACTGCAGCTTGATACTTCTGAAAGCAGGGAAGGCACCTCTGAGTCAGAGCACAGGTGGCCACACCCCCCACTACACCAAACACTCCCAGTCCCAAATCAAAATAACCAGGCCCAGCCTAAAGCACAGGCCTGGCCAAAATTCCCATGGATCCTGAGCTATAGAAAAATACTAGTCTAGCACCTACCTTCAGGTGTATATATATATATATATATATATACACAATATATATATATATATATATATATATATATATATATTGTGTGTGTGTGTGTATATATATATTTATATATATATATATATATATATATATATATATATATATATATATATATAAAAACAGACAAATATGAACCTAATAATAATAGCATATGACAAAGCATTTGGACTTTAAATATACAACAGCAGGAAATGCCAGAACTAAATAATAAATAGTTGATAATAAATCCAACCAAAAACAGAACACAAAAAGCAGAAACAGAAACCGAAGCAACACTGCAATGTGTTATAGCAGTCAGAAATGGCAAATTCAAAACTAATATATGAGACATCAGGACAAAAGTATGTGGAACATAGAAGAAAAACCATAATGATAAATCGATAAGTAAAAAAACTAATCAAAATATAGCGTATATCAATAAAAATGATTTCTATGATATTAATTCATTAATTCCAGGCAGATGTGTAGCATTCAAACGTTCTATCCATTTGGCTTCCTATTGCAATATTCTTTTGTCCCAATCACCCCCCCCCAGAGTCCTGCTGTATGACTGCCGGGACTATGAAGGTAATTAGAGATGTATTGAATCTGTGGTAGAGATGTAGATGTCTACTTATAGGAGTCACCATTTTACCATTGGTGAATGTATAGATGTGGTCATTTATCCTCTGACGCAGTTGGCGAATCGTCTTACCGACGAAAAAAGCCCCGCATTGACAGGTCGTGAGATAAACGACTCCCTGGTACTACAGTCCGCCCGAAAATGGGGATAGAAAAGTTCCCCATTGGGAAGACTGAATCTAGAACCGGGAGGAGGATGAGGAGGAGGAGAAGGCCAGAAACAGCTCTATGATATAGGAGACTGGAAGCGATGAGCTTACATCACTTCCGTTTCCCCCGAATGTAAACAGCACCATTTTTAAATAGGGAAATAATTTGATCACCGATCTTGGTGTGATCAGATGCTTTTTAAGGGCAGAGGAGACATCTGGGGTCTAATAGACCTCAGATCTCTCCATAAAGAGTACCTATCACTGCCCATTGCTATTGCAGGGGATATTTAAAAATTTTAAAGCGACAGTGTAAAAATTATTTAAATGAAATCAATTAGACCCCTTTCACACTGAGGTGCTTTACAGGCGCTACAGCGCTAAAAATAGCGCCTGTAAAGAGCCTCTCCTGTCTCACCAATGTGAAAGCCAAAGGGCTCTCACATTAGAACGGTGCGCTGGCAGGACACTAAAAAAGGACAAAAAAGTCCTGCAAGCAGCATTTTTGAAGTGGTGAAGGAGCGCTCCTAAACCGCTCCTGCCCATTGAACTGAATGGGCACCGCTGCCGAAACCACCGGCAAAGCGCCGCTGGAGCGGCACTTTGCGGGTCGTTTTAACCCTTTTTTCGGCCGCTAAAAAAGCCCCCCGCTAGCATATGCGCATGTGAGGTATCGCCGCAAACGTCAGATCGTGGGCATTAATTCTAGCACCCGACCCCCTGTGTAAATCCAAAGTGGTAACCTGTAAAGGCTTTTAACCACTTGCTTACTGGGCACTTTCACCCCCTTCCTGCCCAGGCCAATTTTCAGCTTTGAATGACAATTACTCAGTCATGCAACACTGTACCCATATGAAATTTTTACCATTAATTTCACACAAATAAAGCTTTCTTTTGGCAATATTTAATCACCACTGGGTTTTTTTTTGCTAAATAAACAAAGAAAGACCAAAAATTTTGAAAAAAAAAAAAACAGATTGGCAGCAGTGGTGGACACTGTTGGGACCAGGGCCGGCCCAAGACATTGTGCTGCCTGGGACCAAGAATGAAATGCTGCCCCCCCCCCCCCCCCCCAAAAAAAAAAAATCATGGCAACCAAAAGGCCCCCACATTCATTGTTTTATATCATGATAACTAAAGGGGACCGGTCATGGCTCTATACATGTATATAGGAGTATAAAGAGGACCTGTCATGGCTCTATACATGTATATAGGAGTATAAAGAGGACCTGTCATGGCTCTATACATGTATATAGGAGTATAAAGAGGACCTGTCATGGCTCTATACATGTATAGGAGTATAAAGAGGACCTGTCATGGCTCTATACATGTATATAGGAGTACAGTATCTCACAAAAGTGAGTACACCCCTCACATTTTTGTAAATATTTTCTTCTATCTTTTCATGTGACAACACTGAAGAAATGACACTTTGCTACAATGTAAAGTAGTGAGTGTACAGCTTGTATAACAGTGTAAATTTACTGTCCCCTCAAAATAACTCAACACACAGCCATTAATGTCTAAACCGCTGGCAACAAAAGTGAGTACACCCCTAAGTGAAAATGTCCAAATTGGGCCCAATTAGCCATTTTCCCTCCCCGGTGTCATGTGACTCGTTAGTGTTACAAGGTCTCAGATGTGAATGGGGAGCAGGTGTGTTAAATTTGATGTTATCGCTCTCACTCTCTCATACTGGTCACTGGAAGTTCAACATGGCACCTCATGGCAAAGAACTCTCTGAGGATCTGAAAAAAAGAATTGTTGCTCTACATAAAGAAGGCCTAGGATATAAGAAGATTGCCAAGACCCTGAAACTGAGCTGCAGCACGGTGGCCAAGATCATACAGCGGTTTAACAGGACAGGTTCCACTCAGAACAGGCCTCGCCATGGTCGACCAAAGAAGTTGAGTGCATGTGCACAGTATCATATCCAGAGGTTGTCTTTGGGAAATAGACGTATGAGTGCTGCCAGCATTGCTGCAGAGGTTAAAGGGGTGGGGGGGGTCAGCCTGTCAGTGCTCAGACCATACGCCGCACACTGTATCAAATTGGTCTGCATGGCTGTCGTCCCAGAAGGAAGCCTCTTCTAAAGATGATGCACAAAAAAGCCTGCAAACAGTTTGCTGAAGACAAGCAGACTAAGGACATGGATT
The DNA here is from genome assembly GCA_037952925.1 of Lithobates clamitans. Taxonomy (NCBI): domain Eukaryota; kingdom Metazoa; phylum Chordata; class Amphibia; order Anura; family Ranidae; genus Lithobates; species Lithobates clamitans. The sequence goes on from JBBGZY010002024.1 coordinate 156,880, forward strand.
ACTGGAACCATATCCTGTGGTCTGATGAGACCAAGATAAACTTATTTGGTTCAGATGGTGTCAAGTGTGTGTGGTGGCAACCAGGTGAAGAGTACAAAGACAAGTGTGTCTTGTCTACAGTCAAGCATGGTGGTGGGAGTGTCATGGTCTGGGGCTGCATGAGTGCTGCCGCCACTGGGGAGCTACAGTTCATTGAGGGAACCATGAATGCCAACATGTACCGTGATATACTGAAGCAGAGCATGATCCCCTACCTTTGGACACTGGGCGCAGGGCAGTATTCCAACATGATAACCACCCCAAACACACCTCCAAGACGACCACTGCCTTGCTAAAGAAGCTGAGGGTAAAGGTGATGGACTGGCCAAGCATGTCTCCTGACCTAAACCCTATTGAGCATCTGTGGGGCATCCTTAAACTGAAGGTGGAGGAGTGCAAGGTCTCTAATATCCACCAGCTCTGTGATGTCATCATGGAGGAGTGGAAGAGGACTCCAATGGTAACTTGAGAAGCTCTGGTGAACTCCATGCCCAAGAGGGTTAAGGCAGTGCTGGAAAATAATGGTGGCCACACAAAATATTGACACTTTGGACCCAATTTGGACATTTTCACTTAGGGGTGTACTCACTTTTGTTGCCAGCAGTTTAGACATTAATGGCTGTGTGTTGAGTTATTTTGAGGGGACAGCAAATTTACACTGTTATACAAGCTGTACACTCACTACTTTACATTGTAGCAAAGTGTCATTTCCTCAGTGTTGTCACATGAAAAAATACATTAAAATATTTACAAAAATGTGAGGGGTGTACTTACTTCTGTGAGATACTGTATACGCAGACCTGTCAGGGCTCTATACATGTATATAGTAGTATAAAGGGACCTGGTGCGTGGCCGGCGGCCGCGATGACCACCGGCCACCTGCGATCGCTCCACAGAGAGCCAGACCGGGGATGTAAACAGGCAGATCCCCATTCTGACAGGGAAGGAGAGATAGATCTGCTGTTCCTAATAATTAGGAACAGCGATTTCTCTGCTCCTCCAGTCAGTCCCCTCCCCCCAAAGTTAGAAACACCTCCCAGGAAACACATTTAACCCCTTTATCGCCCCCCTAGTGTTAACCCCTTCCCTACCAGTGACATTTACACATTAATCAGTGCATTTTTATAGCACTGATTGCTGTATAAATGTCACTGGTCCCAAAAATGTGTCAAAAGTGTCCGATCTGTCCACCTCAATGTTGCAGTCCTGCTAAAAATCGCAGATCGCCGCCATAAAAATAATAATAAAAATACCATAAATCTATCCCCTATTTTGTAGGCGCTATAACTTTTGCGCAATCTAATCAATGTACGCTAAATGCGTTTTTTTTTAAACAAAAATATGTAGAAGAATACATATCGGCCTAAACTGATAAAGAAGCTTGTGGCTTTTTTTAGGGTTTTTTTTATATTTATTATAGCAAAAAGTAAAAAATATTGGTTTTTTTTCGCTCTTTTTTTGTTTATAGCGCAAAAAATAAAAAAAGCAGAGGTGACCACATACCACCAAAAGAAAGCTCTATTTGTGGGGAAAAAGGACATCAATTTTATTTGTGTACAGCGTCGCACGACCGCGCAATTGTCAGTTAAACCGACGCAGTGCCGTATTACAAAAAATGGGCTGGTCATTAAGGGGCAAATCTTCCGGTCTGTAGGTGGTTAATCAGGGCTTGGCAAGGCAAGTCCCTCTCAGGCTCTCATGTCTCATACAACTTGTGATGTGTGTTTGTACTTACAGTTTTGATTTGAATCCACGTTGCTTATTGTCACTTGCCAACATCACCTGCCACACGTTGCGGATTGTCACTTGCCACGTCACCTATCACACGTTGCTTATTGTCACTTGCCACGACATCACCTGCCACACATTGCGGATTGTCACTTGCCACGTCACCTGCCACACATTGCGGATTGTCACTTGCACACGTCACCTGCCACACGTTGCGGATTGTCACTTGCACACGTCACCTGCCACACATTGCGGATTGTCACTTGCCACGTCACCTGCCACACGTTGCGGATTGTCACTTGCACACGTCACCTGCCACACGTTGCGGATTGTCACTTGCCACGTCACCTGCCACATATTGCGGATTGTCACTTGCACACGTCACCTGCCACACGTTGCGGATTGTCACTTGCACACGTCACCTGCCACACGTTGCGGATTGTCACTTGCACACGTCACCTGCCACACGTTGCGGATTGTCGCTTGCCACGTCACCTGCCACATGTTGCGGATTATCACTTGCCACGACGTCACCTGCCACATGTTGTAGATTGTCACTTGCCATGACGTCACCTGCCACATGTTGTAGATTGTCACTTGCCACGTCACCTGCCACACGTTGCGGATTGTCGCCTGCCATACATTGCGGATTATCACTTGCCACGTCACCTGCCACATGTTGTGGATTGTCATTTGCCACGACGTCACCTACCACATGTTGGTTGCAGATTGTCACTTGCTATGTCACCTACCACACGTTGCGGATTGTCACTTGCCACATCACCTACCACACGTTGCGGATTGTCACTTGCCAAGCCACCTGTCACACGTTGCTTATTGTCACTTGCCACAACGTCACCTGTCACAAGTTGCTTATTGTCACTTGCCACGACGTCACCTGCCACACATTGCGGATTGTCACTTGCCACATCACCTGCCACACGTTGCAGATTGTCACTTGCTACGTCACCTGCCACACGTTGTGTATTGTCCCTTGCCACGTCACCTGGCACATGTTGCGGATTATCACTTGCCACGACGTCACCTGCCACACGTTGCGGACTGTCACTTGCCACGTCACCTGCCACACGTTGCGGATTGTCACTTGCCAAGCCACCTGTCACACGTTGCTTATTGTCACTTGCCACAACGTCACCTGTCACAAGTTGCTTATTGTCACTTGCCACGACGTCACCTGCCACACATTGCGGATTGTCACTTGCCACATCACCTGCCACACGTTGCAGATTGTCACTTGCTACGTCACCTGCCACACGTTGTGTATTGTCCCTTGCCACGTCACCTGGCACATGTTGCGGATTATCACTTGCCACGACGTCACCTGCCACACGTTGCGGACTGTCACTTGCCACGTCACCTGCCACACGTTGCGGATTGTCGCCTGCAACACGTTGTGGATTGTCACTTGCCACGTCACCTGCCACACGTTGCAGATTGTCACTTGCTATGTCACCTGTCACTTGCTGTGTCCCAGAGTGAAGGCAGGCAGAAGAGAGATGATGTAATCTCTCTGCTGCCCACTGTTGCACAGTGAGGGGGTGGAACTGCAGTGATGCAAGGCGGGCGGTGAGAGATGATGTCATCTCTCTGCTCCCCCGCCCCCCGCGGGCTCGCTGACTGGCCCACTCGCACACTCACCCACTGACTGCTCCCCACCCCGGGCTGCGAGTGTTCTGCCCGCCCGCTCCTGTCACCACTAACAGCAGCAGTGCCGGGCTCCCTCACAGGCAGAGGAGCGGGTGGAACGAGCTGGCTGGCGGGTGTCAGTTTGCCACCCCCCTGAAGGTGCCACTCGGCACCGATGGTCCCACTGGGTCCCATCATTGGGCCGGCCCTGGTTAGGACTGTATTGGTAATCAGTGTTCATGTCCTTTTTACAGAAGCCGGTTATCGGCTCTCTTGTCCTCTCCTCATGCTGTCAGTGTGCGGAAAGGAAAGCCGATAATCGGCTTCTATTTACATCATGATCAGTGATTGGACACATGGTAAAGAGCCGCCGATTGGTTCTGTACCTCAGTCTGTGATTGGCCAGTGTCCGGAGGACACTGTGATCACCGAGCGCGCCGCAAGCTGCAGCGGGTGCGATCACAGGAGGCTGTCATTTGATTGTGGTCAGCAAGTGGTTAAAGCGTCGCCTAAGGATAGTAAAATTGACACCGCTTGACGCCATTGCAGGGGCATTCACAATATTTGTGACATGTTTGGTATCTATTTACTTGCCGTAACATCATCTCTTATATTATACCAAACAATTGGGCATTATATTGTGTTTTTGTGCATTCAAATGAAAAAAAAAGTGTTTTTCTTTTTCAAAATTAATTGCGTTTGAAAAACTGCTGTGCAAATACAGTGTGAAATAAAAAATTGCAACACCCACCATTTTATTCTCTAGGGCCTCTGCTTTTAAAAACATATATCATATTTGGGGGTTCTAAGTCATTTTCTAACAAAAAATACTGATTTTCAAATGTAAACATAAAGTGTCAGAAAAGGGGCCGGTCTGAGAGCGGATATTGAGTTTCTATTGGCTGGCTGTGTGTCATGCAGGTGTCATCCTCCCTTCACACCTGACAGGACAATGCCCCGTATAATGGGGAGGATGAGGCTACATAAAGACTACACTTCCCAGCATGCCCCACGAGCCCAGAGCGCCGCTTCCGGTCCTGCGTGATTTCCGGAGCGGATTGGAACCCGGAGTGTGGATTCGGTTCCCCCCCGAGGCGGGGGTTCCCGCGGAGAGGTACGGGGAGGGAAGAGAGGGGGTGCGGGCGGTGGAAGGGAGGCGGGCGGAGGAGAGGGGGGGTCCGGACGGTGTGAGAGGACGGGGAGGGCCGGGCTCTGGGCCGCACCCGCTCCATCTGCCAGGCCGATTGTTCTGTGTAGCTGTGGGGGTGGGGGGAGCTCTCCTCCGCTCCGGGATGCCAGGAAAACCCGGCTGTGTGCCGAGCGCTGACATCCCTCCGGGCCGGGATCTGTCCTCCTCATCATCCTCTCCTCCTCATCCTCTGTGCACCCCCCGGGGGGCCACACCATGGGGACCTTCCATCATCTCTGTCCTCTGTCACTGATACACCATTCATCATCCTCATCCTCCACCATTCATCATCATCTCCATCCTCTGCTTCATCTCCATCCTCCTCCCCAACATCCCTCCATTCCCCACAACTCCTCATCTCAGTCCTCTGCTTCTATCTCCTCAACCTTCTCCCCAACATCCCTCTGTCTCTCCATGTCCTCCTCCCTCTTTGTACCTTCATCATCGCTCCCCTCCCCCGCTCATCTCTATCCTCTGCTCCAAACCCTCTCTTGTTCTACCCCCCCCCCAATTCTCTGCCTCTACTGTGATTGGCTCGCTGTAGGCTCTGTCCCCCCCAACATTTCTTTATAGGGTCAGTCCCAACCCGCCCCAAAGTATCTCTATAGAATCCACCCAACCACCATCCCCCTGATGATGTCTCCCTTCTCTTCTCGGCCCCCCCGTCCTGATGATGTCTCCCTTCTCTTCTGGGGGCCCCCCCGTCCTGATGATGTCTCCCTTCTCTTCTCGGGGCCCCCCCCGTCCTGATGATGTCTCCCTTCTCTTCTCAGCGTCTCCCTTCTCTTCTCAGCGTCTCCCTTCTCTTCTCGGCCCCCCCTCCTGATGTCTCCCTTCTCTTCTCGGCCCCCCCCTCCTGATGATGTCTCCCTTCTCTTCTCGGCCCCCCCTCCTGATGTCTCCCTTCTCTTCTCGGCCCCCCCCTCCTGATGATGTCTCCCTTCTCTTCTCGGTCCCCCCCTCCTGATGATGTCTCCCTTCTCTTCTCTGGGTCCCCCCCCCCGATGTCTCCCTTCTCTTCTCTGGGTCCCCCCCCCGATGTCTCCCTTCTCTTCTCTGGGTCCCCCCCCCGATGTCTCCCTTCTCTTCTCTGGGTCCCCCCCCCGATGTCTCCCTTCTCTTCTCTGGGTCCCCCCCCGATGTCTCCCTTCTCTTCTCTGGGTCCCCCCCGATGTCTCCCTTCTCTTCTCTGGGTCCCCCCCCCGATGTCTCCCTTCTCTTCTCTGGGTCCCCCCCCGATGTCTCCCTTCTCTTCTCTGCCCCCCCCCTCCTGATGATGTCTCCCTTCTCTTCTCTGGGTCCCCCCCCGATGTCTCCCTTCTCTTCTCTGCCCCCCCCTCCTGATGATGTCTCCCTTCTCTTCTCTGGGTCCCCCCCGATGTCTCCCTTCTCTTCTCTGGCCCCCCCCCTCCTGATGATGTCTCCCTTCTCTTCTCTGGGGCCCCCCCCCCTCCTGATGATGATGTCTCCCTTCTCTTCTCTGGGCCCCCCCCCCCCCTCCTGATGATGATGTCTCCCTTCTCTTCTCTGGGTCCCCCCCCGATGTCTCCCTTCTCTTCTCTGGGTCCCCCCCGATGTCTCCCTTCTCTTCTCTGGGTCCCCCCCCGATGTCTCCCTTCTCTTCTCTGGGTCCCCCCCGATGTCTCCCTTCTCTTCTCTGGGTCCCCCCCCGATGTCTCCCTTCTCTTCTCTGGGTCCCCCCCCGATGTCTCCCTTCTCTTCTCTGGGTCCCCCCCGATGTCTCCCTTCTCTTCTCTGGGTCCCCCCCCGATGTCTCCCTTCTCTTCTCTGGGTCCCCCCCCTCCTGATGATGTCTCCCTTCTCTTCTCTGGGTCCCCCCCCCGATGTCTCCCTTCTCTTCTCTGGGTCCCCCCCCGATGTCTCCCTTCTCTTCTCTGGGTCCCCCCCCTCCTGATGATGTCTCCCTTCTCTTCTCTGGGTCCCCCCCCGATGTCTCCCTTCTCTTCTCTGCCCCCCCCTCCTGATGATGTCTCCCTTCTCTTCTCTGGGTCCCCCCCGATGTCTCCCTTCTCTTCTCTGGCCCCCCCCCCCCCTCCTGATGATGTCTCCCTTCTCTTCTCTGGCCCCCCCCCTCCTGATGATGTCTCCCTTCTCTTCTCTGGGCCCCCCCCCTCCTGATGATGATGTCTCCCTTCTCTTCTCTGGGGCCCCCCCCCCTCCTGATGATGATGTCTCCCTTCTCTTCTCTGGGGCCCCCCCCTCCTGATGATGATGTCTCCCTTCTCTTCTCTGGGCCCCCCCCTCCTGATGTCTCCCTTCTCTGGGCCCCCCCCCTCCTGATGATGATGTCTCCCTTCTCTTCTCTGGGCCCCCCCCCTCCTGATGATGATGTCTCCCTTCTCTTCTCTGGGCCCCCCCCTCCTGATGATGTCTCCCTTCTCTTCTCGGGCCCCCCCCCTCCTGATGATGTCTCCCTTCTCTTCTCTGGGCCCCCCCCCCTCCTGATGATGTCTCCCTTCTCTTTTCTGCCCCCCCCCCCTCCTGATGATGTCTCCCTTCTCTTTTCTGCCCCCCCCCCCCCCTCCTGATGATGTCTCCCTTCTCTTTTCTGGCCCCCCCCCCCCTCCTGATGATGTCTCCCTTCTCTTCTCTGGGCCCCCCCCTCCTGATGATGTCTCCCTTCTCTTCTCTGGGCCCCCCCCTCCTGATGATGTCTCCCTTCTCTTCTCTGGCCCCCCCCCCCTCCTGATGATGTCTCCCTTCTCTTCTCTGGCCCCCCCCCCTCCTGATGATGTCTCCCTTCTCTTCTCTGGCCCCCCCCCTCCTGATGTCTCCCTTCTCTTCTCTGGGTCCCCCCCCTCCTGATGATGTCTCCCTTCTCTTCTCTGGGTCCCCACCCGATGATGTCTCCCTTCTCTTCGTCCCCCCCCCTTTAATGATGTCTCCCTTCTCTTCTCTGGGTCCCCCCCCCCCGATGATGTCTCTCTTCTCTTCTCTGGGTCCCCCCACCCTTCTCTTCCTAATGTCGCTGATTGACTTGGCCCTTTGGGCGATGGCTGATTTCAGATATAGCAGATGAACTATCTAGGTCTATAATGGGAATCATTCTGGAACTCCCTGAAGTTCGGTAAAGCAGGAGTTGTGTGGACCATTAATAGTGTCCGGAGCCCAGCTATACCACCAGCAATGCAAACTAAGGAAGAGCTCATTATACGGCAACACTTGGGGGGTTTAGCCTCATATTCATTCTCTGAAAAGCTCCCAAATCCCAGATCCGTGTACTACATGTTCTAAATGAGACCATGATGTCCAAGAGATAAGACGCTCTACCCATACTACCCCGTGCCTAGAACACCCATCAGGTGCACTGGTAGATAATATCCTTCCAAATATTATTGTGACTTAGTAGGGGGGAATGTCAGACCTCTGCAGGGAGACCCCTGCTTCCACACACAGCGCAAAGCATCACTTTAAAAATTAAATTATTCTCTATGTAGATAATTTACATTTCCACTCCAAGTCACGTGAAGCCAAACAACAAAGTTCTGGAGCTTTTTTTTTTTTGTAACTCAAATTGGGCAGATTTGTGTGGTTTTTTTTTTTTTTTTTTTTGTTTGTTTTTTTTTTGGCATGTTTTTTATACCCAAAGAAATTAATGGAAATGCATGTTTAAGCACAATTTTCTGCTCCAATGAAAAATGTGAAAAAAATAGTAATATATGAATAAATAAATGTAAAATAAATACACTATCAATCCCCATAAATAAAAATAATATGTAATAATAATCCCTAACCTTAAAATATTAAATTAATATAATGGACACCCAAACAAATAAAAATAAAAATGTGTGTGTATATATATATATATATATATATATATATATATATATATATATATATATATATATATATATATATATATATATATATATATATATATATATATATATATATATATATATATATATATATATATATATACTTTTTTATTTTTTTGTGTGGGTGTCCATTATATTTATTTAATATTTATAAAACTATCATTTGTTGCTAGGTTTTTCAGCTTATATTATTTTTTTTTTTGTTTTTTTGTTTTTTTTTGTTTTTTTAAGATTAGGGTGTTATAATAAATTTTAAAATAAATACAATATTATTAATATATATATAATTTAATAATAATAATAATATAATATTATTGTATTTATTTAAAATTTATTATAACACCCTAATCCTAAAAAAAAAAAAAAAAAAAAGAGAAGAAATATGACAATAAATACAATTATTACCCCTAATCCTAACATTAACGATGACCCCTTACCCTAATAATATTAAAGAAAGAAATAAAAGCTGAAAAACCTAGCAACAAATGATGCAACAGATAATAGTTTTGTTTATTGAAAAAAAATGCCAGAGCTCAAAAATGCGCATCAGAATGCGCCAAAATCGCTCATAAAATGTGAAACACTAGAAAAATGCTCAGACACCATACTCGGGTATCTTTTACAGTGAATGTAAAGATTTGTGGTGTGTGTGGTTTTTTTTTTTTTTTTTTTTTTTTTTTAATATATAACAAACATGTCATACTTACCTGCTCTATGCAAGGGCTTTGCACAGAGTGGCCCTGATCCTCCTTTTCTGGGGTCCCGCAGTGGTGCTCCTGGCCCCTCCTCTACTCGAGTGCCCCCACAGAGAGCCGCTTTCCATGGGGGACACTCGTGTGGGTGTGCTTCGGAGTCCTGCCACTGTGTCCATTGACACACAGCAGGACTCGGGCCCGCCCCTGGCTCTGGATTTCGTGTCACTGGATTTGATTGGGAGCAGCAGGAGCCTACGTGACCTATGTGCCTCCCAGAAGACAGGAGGGGCCGGACATGGCGTAGATCGCTGTGGATACTGCCGGAAGTGGGAGCAAATACCTGTATTAGGCAGGTATCTGCTCCTCCCCCCTGAAAGGAGCCAAATGTGCCACGGGGGGTGTTAGGAATCCGGACAGCCAGAGTTCCATTTTTGGGTGGAACTCCGCTTTAAGGTGAAAAATCCTGAGACTTTACAACCCCTTTTAAGGAAACAATTAGAAGACTTTGAAAACCGTTTTGATTACACCTGCTAATTTATTTTATTAATCATAATATTATGCTAATTTAACTAGTTGCAGACTTTGGGAGTTCTACACACCCCAAAAAAATCATCATTGTACACAGGGCATGTACTGCCCTACTTCTTGGACCCCCCCCCCTAGTATACCAACTTCTTCTTCTCTGAGTATATTGTAATGTCGGTGTTCCGTCAGATTTGGTGACATTCCGTCACCTGCGCATGTGTACCAAAAAAATATTTTTTTTTCTTTTTAAAAGTGCCCTGTCAGGCAGAGCTCACGCGCAGAAGTGAACGCATGTGAGGTATCGCCGCGAACGTTAGAGCGAGAACAATAATTCTAGCACAAGACCTCCTCTATAACTCAAAACTTGGTAACCGGTAGAAATTTTTTTAAACGTCGCCAATGGAGATTTTTAAGTGCCAAAGTTTGTTGCCTATTCCGCGAGCGGGCGCAATTTTTAAGCATGACATGTCGTCGGTTATCAATTTACTCGGCGTAACATTTATCTTTCACAGTATAGAAAAAAATTTGGCTAACTTTTTATTCTTGTCTTATATTTTTTTTTTTTTTCCAAAAAAATTGCGCTTGTAAGACCGCTGCGCAAATACGATGTGACATAAAGGATTGCAACGACCGCCATTTTATTCTATAGGGTGTCTGAAAAAAAAATATAATGTTTGGGGGTTCTAAGTAATCTTCTAGCAAAAAAAAAAAATGATTTTAACTTGTAAACAAAGAGGCTCAGTCCTTAAGTGGTTAATAAAAAAAAAAAACACATTACACATAGGCACCCACTTAACCCCTTGATCATCCTGGATGTTAACCCCATTCCCTGTCAGTGTATATTATTAGCACTGATCACTGTATTGGTGATGTCAGTGGCAGTTAGTCAGTCCCTCTCCCCCCCCCCCCTCCAGCGTCACTCTCAGTGGTTAAAAGGAAAGCAATAATGGTTAAAGTACAGTTCTCCTTTATGCTTTTAGCACATGACACTTGACCCAAAACTGTAAATCGGGTCATAGAAATGAAGACCTAAGAATACTGGAAATTAAAGTGGATCTAGAAACATTTAATAGTGTGTGGTTTGTTTTTTTTTGTTTTGTTTTTTTTTTATAAAATCTAAATAAATACATTAACAAACATGTTATACTTGCCTCCTCTGTGCAGTTGGTTTTGTACAGAGCAGCCCTGATCCCCCTCTTCTCAGGTCCCTCTTCGGTGCTCCTGGCTCCTCCCTCCTGTTGAGTGCCCCCACAGCCAGCAGCTTCCTAAGGGGGCAATGGAGCAAAGTCACAGCTCCTTTGTGTCCGTTCCGACATGGAGCCCCGACTTGGCCCCGCCCCCTCTCCCCTGATTGGCTGACTGACCTTGATTGACAGCTGCGGGAGCCAATGGTGCAGCTGCTGTGTCTCAGCCAATCCTTAGGAGTGTCCCGTACAGCTTAGACATTGGTGGAGATCGCTGGAGAGAGAAGGGGCTCAGGTAAGTAATTGGGGGGGGGGGCTGCTATACACAAGGTTTTTTTTTTTTTTTTTATTTTATTTTTTTTTCTTAATGCATAGAGTGCATTAAGATAAACCTTCTGCCTTTACAACTCCTTTTAAGAGCCACTTCACGCTGGTGCGATGTCAGACATCGCATGTAATTTGCACCGCATCGCTGTGCAAATCGCATGCGATATCTGTGCAATCCGAATTCTGCCATTTTAACTGGCTTAATTTGCATTGAATTCAGACCAAACTCGTGCAGGACCTTTTTTACACCCATGCGATCCAATTCCTGTCTGAATTTGCTGTTCGCACTGCGATCTGCGAACCAATCTTGGGGTGCCGTTAACTTTGTATTAGTGTGAACCGCCGGCAATTTTAGGTGCGATGCGGGAACCCATACTGGATTCTCAGGGTTGAATCGAGCCTTCGGCTGCATTCACACGGGTGATTCGGGCCGGTGTGAATAGTAAAAGCTGGAATCGGATTCCTGTTGAGGCAAGGTGAGGCCGTCGGCCCCATTCACTATAATGACAGGTCGCCGATGGCTGCAGCTTTTCAGCTCTCTGCACAGTCAGCAAATACCTGCAGTGATCGCTGTTGGACATACACAAAGTGCATCCAGCAGGGGTCAACGCAGGTAAATTATGTATCCGCTTCAGTCCCGGAAGATTTTACCCCCTTCCCGACCAGAGCGCTTTTTGCGATTCGGCACTGCGTCGATTTCACTGACAATTGCGCGGCCGTGCGACATTGCACCCAAACAAAATTGACGTGTTTTATTTTTGGGAAAAAAAAAAAAAATAAAGCTTTCTTTCGGTGGTATTTGATCACCACCGTGGTTTTTATTTTTTGCACTATAAACAAAAAAACTAGCAACAATTTTGAAAAAAAAACGCATTTTTTACTTTTTGCTGTAATAAATATCCCCCAAAAATATATAAAAAAATTTTTTTCCCCTAGGCCTATTCTACATATTTTTGGTAAAAAAAAATCACAATAAGCGTATATTGATTGGTTTGCGCAAACGTTATAGCGTCTACAAAATAGGGGATAGTTTTATGGCATTTTTATTTATTTATTTATTTTTATTAGTAATGGCGGCGTTCTGCGATTTTTTTTTTATTTTTTTTTATTTTTTTTTTTTTAATTATTATTTATTTATTTTTTCGGGACTGCGTCATTATGTCGGACACTTTTGACACTGTTTTGGGACCATTGTCATTCAATGTCAATCAGTCAGCTAATCGGGGGAGAGAGGGGGCCCGGGTCGGGGTTTTGTGTCTGAATGGATACACAGAGCTCTGACTCGGCTCGGGTGCTCCCTGTAGCTGGCTGTGGGGGGCACTCACCAGAGGGAGGGGCCAGGAGCAACACAGGGGGACCCCAGAAGAGGAGGATCTGGGCTGCTCTGTGCAAAACCAACTGCATAGAGGAGGTAAGTATAACATGTTTGTTTTTAAAAACGAGCCTTTTTATTCACTTTAAAGTATTTTTTTCTCTAGAATTGCCTAACTCAATTATATACTCCTGGAGTAAAAATTGAATAACCTTTTGTATTAAAGATTGAACATGCACTACAGACACAGATTTAGGACTTGGTTCACGCTGGTGCGACTTGGGATCTGACTTGTGAAACCCCAAGTCGCCTGGCATATGAAATCCCATGTTTAGTTAGAGAGTGGTCTTAATTGGTGCTACTGAAGTTGCCCCGACTGTACTGTATCGATAGTTTCTTTTGTTTTTATGTATTGAATTTTTTTTTTTTTCTCTTTTCTCTTTTTTTTTTTTCTTTTCTTCTCTTTTCTTTTCTCTTTTCTTTTCTCTTTTCTTTTCTTTTCTTTTTTCCTTTTCTCTTTTCTTTTTCTTTTTTCCTTTTTCCTTTTTCTTTTTTCTTTTTCGGTACCGACGGTCCATTTTCCTTTCCTTTCCTAGTGAACAGCTTTAGCAACTGTCTCCACTCCCCTCTTACACCCTTTAGCCCCCATGCAAACTGGACGTTAAAATAACTTTATAAAAATGTCAGTAGCTTTGCAGTGATTTTTTTTTCAACGTTTTTGCAATAGTGTCTTTAGCATTTTTCCGTGTTAGCGGTTAATATTTTTGAGCCATTGAAAAAAAAAAAAAACACTGGTGAGCAACGTTCTTGAGCGTTTTTACAGCTGAAAAACGTCTCTCGGAGCCCACTAGGTTTTTTTTGTTTTTTTTTGTTTTCTTACTGCTCAAAAACACCACAGCCCAAAACTGATGAAAACAGCCTATGTGTGCATGGGACACATAGGATAACATGATGGAGAGTTTATTGACTGTAGAAAAAAACATCTACCGCCAAAAACAGCTGCTGTAAAAACTTCAAACGCCCAGTGTGCATGAGGCCTAAATGTTTTGGTGGTCCACTTTAGTTGCTTAGAATCTTTAATGTGTCGTGTTCTAGTTAATAACTGCTCTGATTTAAATTTTTTTTTTTTTTGCAGGTGTTTTATAATGGCACAAGGAGCAATAGATGAATCCGTGTTCCTATGTAAGTGTTTATTTGTTATAACCAAAGATATTATGTTGAACCCCTTTGCTGTGTTTTGTGTCCTTTTTTTTTTTTTCAAATGAACGATCCGCATGTGTGAAAGAGGCCTAATGCCGCGTACACACGGTCGGAATTTCCAACAGAAAAAGTCCAATGGGAGCTTTTCATTGTATATTCCGACCGTGTGTGTGCTCCATCGGACTTTTTACGTCGCAAATTCACATGCGGACTTAGAGAACATGTTCTATATTTTTCCGACGGAACAAATTACTATCGGGGGAAAAAAACGCTCGTCTGTATGCTGTTCCGACGCACCAAAAATGATGCATGCTCTGAAGCAAGTACGAGACGTCGTACGTGTTGTATGTCACCGCGTTCTTGATGGTCGGAACTTGGTGTGACCGTGTGTATGCAAGACAACTTGAGTGGAATTCCAACGTAAAAACCTTCAGAGTTTATTCTGACAGCAAAACCGGTCGTGTGTACAGGACATAAGGGTTTATTCTCTCCTTACTGACACCATAAGCACCAACTTCCTGTGATCTGGGGGTATTTTCATATCTGTTGTTACCTCCAGTAATATCTAATGCTTTCATTTTATTCAGTGTGGCCATTTTAAAACAAAGCAAGCCATAGATTATACAATTTTTTTTATTTTTTTCGCTTTCACCATGGGTGGAAAGAAGATTAATAGATTCCCCCATCAACACTGACAAGATTGTATTCTGCTGATTGGACGGGGCTTCCCTGCTGGCAGAACACAATGATCACTGCTGGCTGCTATAGCCACCGGCAGTGATTGCATGGAAAAAAAAATCTGACAGGCTTGTTGTACTGAAATCTGTTGATTGGATCAACTTCAGTACAACCAGCCAGTCCATAGATAGATCGAGTCTTGGCTGGTCCCTGCTGAACCGGTCGTTTTCAATCCATCTATAGCCAGCTTAAAGAGTAGATCCAGCCCCCCTACGAGAAATTTAAAGTCAGCAGCTACAAATGCTGCAGCTGCTGACTTTTTATATATGGACACTTACCTGTCCAGGAATCCTTCTTCCTTTTTTTTTTTTTTTTTTTTTTTTTTTTTTTTTTCGTTCAGCCCACAGGCTGCATGGAAAAAAAAAGATTACAATATCTGCCCAACAAGTACCAGCAACGTACTTGTATGTTGCTGGACTTTGAGTGGTTATACCAGAATGATGCTTGCAGGTTTAGGTATCATCTTGGTATCATTCTTTTCAGCCAGCGGTCAGCTTTCATGTAAAAGCAATCCTAGTGGCTAATTAGCCTCTAGACTGCTTTTACAAGCAGTGGGAGGGATCGCCCCCCCCCCCCACCATCTTCCATGGTTTTCTTGGGCACTCCTGTCCCAACAGGGAACCTGAGAATGCAGCCAGTGATTCTGCCAGCTGATCAGAGACCAGAATGGCTCCAATCATCTCTATGGCCTAAGAAACCGGAAGCTACGAGCATTTCATGACTTAGGTTTCCCCGGATATAAACAGCGCCATTGGGAAAGCATTTTATCACACTGATCTTGGTGTGGTCAGATGCTTTGAGGGCAGAGGACAGATCTAGGGTCTAATAGACCCCAATTTTTTCAAGAGTACCTGTCACTACCTATTGCTATCATAGGGGATATTTACATTCCCTGAGAGCAATAAAAATGATAAAAAAAATGAAAGGAACAGTTAAAAATATAATAAAAAAGCAAAATAAATTAAAAAAAAAAAGCACCCCTGTCCCCCCGTGCTCATGCGCAAAGGCGAATGCAAGCGTCGCTCTGGCGTCAAATGTAAACGGCAATTACACCATGCATGTGAGTTATCACTGCGAAGGTCAGATTGAGGGCAGTAATTTTAGCAATAGGCCTCCTCTGTAAATCCTAAAATGCTAACCTGTAAAGAAGTTTGCAGTTTGTCGCCGCTGCACGTTTGTGCGCAATTTTAAAGCATATCTTGTTTGGTGTCCCTGTACTCGGCATAAGATCATCTTTTGCTGAGAAGCATGTCGTGTCCATGGAATATTTTACATTTTGCCACAAGTTTCGGGAAAATTAACTTTAACTTCTTTTTTTTTTTTACACAAAGTTGTCACTAAATGATAAATTGTTCAAACATGGCATGGTTATTTGTGGAAATACACCCCAGAATACATTCTAGCCTCTTACAGGACCCCGAAAACCAATCACCGCCTTCAGGCTTTCTAAAGGCGTAAAATGGTGATTTCACTTCCTCACTACCTATCAGTTACAGAGGCCCTGAAATGTCTAGATAGCACCCCCCCCCCCCCCTCCAAAAAAAATGACTCCATTTTGGAAAGTAGATACCCCAAGGTATTTGCTGAGAGGCATGGTGAGTATTTTGCAGCTCTCATTTGTTTTTGAAAATGAAGAAATAAAATAAAAATGTGGTTTTTGTTTTGTTTGTTTTTTCAATTTTCAAAACTTTGCGACAAAAAGCAAGATCTGCAAAATACTCACTATACCTCTCAGCCAATAGCTTGGGGTGTCATGGGGGGGGGTTGTGCTATCTGGGCATTTTATGGCCTTTAAAACTGTGATAGGTAGTAAGGAGTGAAATCAAAAATTGACGCCCTTAGAAATCCTGAAGGCGGTGATTGGTTTTCGGGGTTCAGTGGTTCAGTACACAGCTAGACTCCCAAAAAGTCTCACACATGTGGTATCCCCATACTCGGGAGAAGTAGCTGAATGTATTTTGGGGTATAATTCCACATATAACTATGCCATGTGTGAGCAATATATCATTTAGTGATAACTTTGTGTAAAAAAAAAAAAAAAAAAATAGAATATATATATATATTCGCAAAAAATAAAAATCACAGAGGCAATCAAATGCCATCAAAAGAAAGCTCTATTTGTGGGAAAAAAGGACATAAATTTTGTTTGGGTACAGCATTGCATGACCGCGCAATTGTCAATTAAAGTAGCGCAGAGCCAAATTGTAAAAAATGCTCCGGTCATTGAGCAGCCAAATCTTCCGGGGCTGAGGTTGCTCTGTATTCTTATCTACACTCTAGAAAAACTTGTTTGGTAAAATAAAATGCTTGAATGTTTGTTAAAGCTAAAAAAAATTCCCAAGGAAGGTCCCTGCAATAAATTTGGAGATTTTTACTTGCTCCTCTGGCAGCCCTTGTCTCCGATCTCCTGTCCATTCCAGGGCTGCGACCTCCATCAGTCTCTTCTGAATTCAGCATTTCCTGGAGTGTCGGATACTCGTTCCATCCTCCTACCCCAAGGCTGATCGATGAAAGGGTCAGAGGATGAAACCGCGGGGGGACATACGGGGCATCTGACACTCTCTCAGAAGTGTTGAATTGATGGATGGTTGGAAACACATGCCACCATGTAAAAAAAAAAATTAAATAAAAAAAAATGTTTTATAGCAAGGATCTTTCTTTAGAATTTTATGTTGGCCTTTAAAATTGCTTTTAATTGTATTTATTTTTTTATTTATTTGTTTTTTTTTGTCAAACCTGCAATTCTTCTATGTGTAGGGTGTGACGACTGTAGCCAGTACCATGACTCGGAGTGTCCAGAGTTGGGTCCAGTGGTGACTGTCCAGGACTCTTTTGTTCTGAGCAGAGCCAGGTGAGTAGATGAAAACCAGAAAAGACGTGTAACCTAGTTTACAGTGCTTTTAAGGCATTCCTAAACCCACAACAGTAAAATCAGTCTGTATATGCGGAATAGCATGCTTGTTTTATTCACTGTGGATGAAAAATAAAAAAACAATTGCGCCTAGGACAGTGGTTCTCAACCTGGGAGTCGGGACCCCCTCAGGTCGAATGATGATTTGCCAGGGGTCACCGAATCCTGGGCTGTTCCTAAAGCCTGCACCGATCTCCTGGCCTATTTGCGGCCGCCCAGCTGGGGCTGTCCCTGGAGCCCGCCCACTCAGCCTCTTCGCAGCCACCCATTCAGTTCACGGCATGAGTGGGGGGGCAGAGACTAGAGGTCAGCTGACTGGTGAGGAATATTAAGTGGGAGGGGCTGGAGGAGAACCTATCTCCGGATTTTGGCATAGGTGTCACTGCTACGAGACACCACAGAGCTGGAGACACAGTGAGTAACACTACCTGTGATTAGAGTTGCCATTAAAAGTCCCCACTACAGTTCTCAGATCAGCAGATGACCTTGATCAAGAGCACCTAAGTTGGTTGATCCCAACCCCCCGCCAGCACGGCCACTTATCCCAACTCCCCGCCAGCACGGCCACCACTCATCCCAACTCCCCGCCAGCACGGCCACCACTCATCCCAACTCCCCGCCAGCACGGCCACCACTCATCCCAACTCCCCGCCAGCACGGCCACCACTCATCCCAACTCCCCGCCAGCACGGCCACCACTCATCCCAACTCCCCGCCAGCACGGCCACCACTCATCCCAACTCCCCGCCAGCACGGCCACCACTCATCCCAACATCCCAAAAATAGAGAATACATGGAAGGGAGAGGAAAAGAGGGGGAGGAACAAAGAAAAAGAGAGAGAAAGAATAAGAGAACAAGAAACACTGCTAGAGAGAGGGATGGGGAAAAGAAACTAGAAATTAGGATAGAGCGAGCTAAAAGGGAAAGAAAGGAGAACAAAAAGAGTAGTACATCTTAAAATGTACCAGAAGGGGTTTTAATACTGTACAAGTGGAAGGGACTTGGGGAGCGCTAAATGTCCATGGGTTAGGGGTGCAAATGACTTGTCAATAATTTTACTGTTAGGGGTCTCCACAACTTGGGAAATTTTATCAAGGGGTCACGGCACTAGAGGGGTTGAGAACCACTGGCCTAGGTTAAACGGTGAACTGAGGCCTCATGTACACTTCTGCTGCTAAACAGATGTTTAGGATCATTTGGATGTCTTTTTTGTTTTATTTTTTTTTTTTTCAACTGCTCCTGAACTCTCCTCTGTTATCTTATCAGTACATGTGCACAGGGTCGTTTATAGTCGTTTCTAGGCAGTTCAGTTTAGAGGTCGTGTTTTTTTTTTTTTTTTTTTTTTTTTTTTTTTTTTGTTTACAAACTTTTTTATTTGGTACAAAGAAATAGTACAAAAAGCTTATTGACATATGCCATAAAATGTACAATCAAAGTAATTTCTACAAAAAGGAATAACAATATATATTAAGCGGTTCTTGAATAGAGTATAAATTTATATATAAATATAGCAATTCCTATTATACATTAAACTCTATATTCATATAATACTCTTCAGTGAACTTCAGTATTAAATCATTCAGGAGAGGTTGTAAAAACATCCTGTGTACATGAAGCCTTACAAACTCTATGCAGCAGCTGTTTCAATCTAGTGATAAAGGTGAAAGCTGTGTCTTAGGAAATATCCTACAAACGTTGATACTCCCAGCTGATTCATAAACCGGTGAAATTCCTACTCACCAAATGGAGTGGGCCCTCATTACCGTATAACAAGCGAGGCCAAAAGCACTTTATGGTCTCAAAGACCAATAGAAACCAGGACAGCCCAGAGAGGAATCCTACACTCTGCGAGGTCCAACCAACGATCAGATCTCAGCGATCACAGGCTTCATTCACGGACTCCAGCCGATAACTCCCTTCCATTCTCCATGCTCCAGATTGACAAATGGCATTTAAAAACAAAAAGAAAAAAAACGGGCTCCACATAGCATAAACCAGCATAGTTTATTGAAAAACTTTAAAAAATGTTTAAAAACAGTTCTCTGCAAAAATGATAGTAACAGTTTGCTATAATCACTGATGGGACATTAAAGGTCCTCACAAATTCTCCAAACCAGCGATAAGCTTACTGTGTAGATCATCTAAAACTTGCTCCAACTAGGATACACGGTGTGTTGGGGAAAGCTTTAGATGCTTTACAGCAAGTTTTAGATGATCTACAGTAAGCTTATTGCTGGTTTGGAGAATTTGTGAGGACCTTTAATGTCCCATCAGTGATTATAGCAAACTGTTACTATCATTTTTGCTGAGAACTGTTTAAACATTTTTTAAAGTTTTTCAATAAACTATGCTGGTTTATGCCATGTGGAGCCCGTTTTTTTTTCTTTTTCTTTTTAAATGCCATTTGTCAATCTTGAGCACGGAGATTGGAAGGGAGTTTATCGGCTGGAGTCTGTGAATGAAGCCTGTGATCGCTGAGATCTGATCGTTGGTTGGACCTCGCAGAGTGTAGGGGTGTGGAGGATTCCTCTCTGGGCTTTCCTTTGGGATCACGGATCATCAGTTACCATGGGGGGGGGGGCTGGTTCCGTTTTCCATTGGTCTTTGAGACCACAAAGTGCTTTTGACCTCTCTTGCTATACGGTAATGAGGGTCCACTCCATTTGGTGAATAGGAATTTCACCTGTTTATGAATCTGCTGGGAGTACCATTGTTTGTTTCCTTCACTGTGGGATATACAGCACGTTCACTTCACTTTTTTTTATTTGTTTTTTTTTAATTTTTGTTACATATATCATCTTTTTGGTTAGACTTTTTTTCACTGGATACTTATTTTACCTTCATTGTGTGTGTATATATACAATTATTTGTTTGAATTGTTAAATCCTTTTTTTTTTTTTTTGTAGAGGATTGTTTATATATATATATATATATATATATATATATATATATATATATATATATATATATATATATATATATATATATATATATATATATATATATATATATATACATACACACATACTGTGGAACCTAAGGGGTTAATCCTCTGCATTGTGTAAAAAAGGATGTTTGATGCTGTCTTCTCTGATTCCCCCCCCTTTTTTTTTTTACTGTCCCCAATCCATCTGCTGATAGAACAGAGCCTTGGGGGCACTCTGTACATGCACATTTTGGTGTGGTATCCTGCAAAGTATGTCTCTCTCTATTGGAAACTGATTTAGTGTTGAATATACACGTGTAGGCGCTATGAGTTTAACTACACTGTCCTTTTTTTTTTTTTTTTTTTTTTTTTTTATAATTCTTAGATCGTCTATTCCTGCCAACCTGGAGATCAAAAATATCGGAGATGGCACAGAGGGGGTGTTCGCTGTCACTTCATTGGTCAAGCGGACTCAGTTTGGGCCATTTGAATGTAAGAGAGTCGCCAAATTAGACCAGGAACCCGTCTTTTCTCTTAAGGTAAAGCTTGCTGATTCTCTTGATTCCCTGTCTAAATGGTTTTTATAACATAAGTGGTATTCCCATTGTTCCACAGCATGTGTACCCTTCAGAAAGACTACGTGGTCTGTGTCCCATCCTAAAGCCCAATTCAATCTTCAATTTTAAAGAGGTTGTAAACTCTGAAGGTTTTCAAATCTTTTATGTGCTGCCCCCCTCCCTCCCCTCCTAAATACTTACATACTTAGTCCAGCACTGTGTCAAAGAGCAACAGCACTGCTCTCTCCCTCACTGGACTCGGGGAGGTCAGCGGGAGCTATTGGCTCCTGCTGCTGTCAGTCAAATCTGGTGATGAGAGGGAGCGGGGGGGCTGTGTGTGTGTGTTTTAATGGCTCGCATGAGTACCTCCAAAGTCGAGAGCAGGATGAGTCAGGAGCGCCAGTGGGGGACCCCAGAAGAGGAGGATCAGAGCTGCTCTGTGCAAAACTAGGTCCTTTTTTACAATCGCTCTAAGGCTTGATTCACACTGTTGTGGCTTGAAAAGTTGCGTGACTTATGGTGCTTGCCGACCTGCTAACGCAGATATACTGTGGCAGGTCTGCTCTCCTGCGCGAACCGACGTACCTGTACGTCAGTCTGTACAAATCCAGCGGAGGAGCGTGCCCCGCGGACTCTGTCCGCCGGTGGCCCGCGATTGCCTTGTACACAGGTAGAGCGGGGAAAGCAAGGCATTTCCTTGTTTTGCCTAGTGATGGCAACAGTGATCTGTCCTGTCCCAGTGAGCCCACCCCCTACAGTTAGAACACGCTGAGGGAACACACTTAGCCCTTTGAACAGAAAAAGAAAAGTCCCTAAATCTATCCCATAGTTTGTAGACGCGATAACTTTTGTGCAAACCAATCAATATACGCTTATTGCTTTTTGTTTTTTTATTGCTTTTAAAAAAAAAAAAAGCGAAAATTTTTTTGTTTTTTTATTGGCGCAAAAAATAAAAACCGCAGAGATGATCAAATACCACCAAAATAAAGCTATTTGTGGGTAAAGGACGTCAATTTTGTTTGGGTACAGCACTGCACGACCGCGCAATTGTCAGTTAATGCGGCGCAGTGTCGTATTGCAAGAAATGGCCTGGTCATTAAGGGGGCAAATCCTTCCGGGGGGCTAAAGTGGTTAGGTACTAGGGCACTACTTTTATGCGACTTGATGCAACTTTGAAAAAAATAAATAAATATATATATATATATATATATATATATATATATTTATTATACATTTTTTTGGGGGGGGGGATATTTATTATAGTAAATATTGAAATTTTTTTGGGTACAGCATCGCACGACCGCGCAATTGTCAGTTAAAGTGACGCAGTGCCGAATCGCAAATAATGCTCTGGATATTAGGGGGGGTAAAATCCTCCGAGGCTGAAGTGGTTAATTTCCCCGCACCTGAATCTCATCAGTGTTCACACACCCATGCAATGCAATTCTGGCAATCGCACTGCTCATTGACACCCGCAGCAGATTATACGGACGTCGTGTAATTGGCAAGCAATGCAATGTGGGGAAACGCAGCAAATCTTGTGCGTTTCCCACATCGCTTCAGTGTGAACCAGGGCTTAAACTCTTTTCCCAAAAGTGACTTTTTTTTTTTTTTACCAGTGCCTTTTTAAAGCAGAGTTCCGCCGGTATAGCAGTAGTCAGCAGCTACAAATCCTGCAGCTAGTGACTTTTAAAATAAGGACACTAACCTGACCAGGGCGCCCGCGATGTCCTCACCCGAAGCCAGCCCGTCCCTCAGCTCTGGGTGGAGGCGCCGCCATCTTCAGTAAGGGAATCAGAAAGTGAAGCCTTGGTCCCCTACTGCGCATGCGCAAGTCGCGCTGTGTGTTCTGAATGGTCTCTGCTGTCTTCTGGGACCTGTGTGTCTCCCAGAAGACAGCGGGGGGGCAAACATGGTGTAGTTTTGCTGCGGATTCTGCAGCGCTCTTTGCGCACAAATACCTGGTGGACACAGCTGTGACAGATCAGGCTGCTGCGCAACCCCGCGAGAGGTGTGTTCTGGTAGGATGTCATATGACTCCGTTCCAGAACAGTGCTCACGCCGGCCGTCGTTTTACTTTTCGCTAGGTGGCAAGGTGTTGATTAAAACCTGGTGATCCTGCCATTGAATGGGACTTTTCCTGTCAGAATGGCAGCACTAAATGCCCGACAGTAAATTCACTACCTTTTGTCGCCCTGTTCAGCACTTCTAACCTTTTAGGCCTGCAGAGTTGCATTGTTGTGTACATTGAGGAGGAGGATTATTAGTGTTGTCATTCCTCAATGTCATTCAGCGCAGAACATTGAGGTTGACATTCTGGAAGTGACAAGGAGCCCCCTCCTGGATCCCTCCTCCGCTCTTGTTCTGTCTTTTAGTCTTTTATGATGATATCCGTGATTAAGAGGGTTTTGGTGCTTCAGGTTGAAGATAAGTTTAAAAAATATTGTGTGTGTATATTAATTATTTTTTATTTATTTTTCAGTAAAATTAACTTTTTTTTTGTTTTTGTTTTGTTTTTTGTTTTCTGCCATAGGTGTTTCAGAAGGATGGAATGATGATGCTGTTTGACACCTCTAGTGAGTATGAATGTAACTGGATGATGCTGGTGAGGCCGGCAACGGAATTCAGCCACCAGAACCTGACCGCATTCCAGCATGGCAACGACATCTTTTTCACTACCTCTCAGGACATTGCGGCTGGCACAGAGCTGCGAGTGTGGTACGCCGCTTTTTATGCAAGGAAGATGGATAAACCTCTGCTGAAGCCTCCTATGCCCTGTCACAATGGTGGGTTCCAATGGGGCTTCATATAATTCAGGAGATGTGTACATAGAAGGCCAATACATAGAGCGGGTCTCTGCCAGGGCCCCAAATATCTGTTGGAGACCTGCGGTGCATCTGCTCACACTCTGGACTTCTAAAGATTGCAGCACGGAAGAGGGGTTGGGGATAGAGAATTGATTTGGGTTTTAAAGGAGGTTGATGTGGGTTTAAAGGGGGGTTGGTGAATTTTTTTTTTTTTTTTTTTTTTTAATGCATTAACCACTTCAGCCCCAGGAGGATTTGCCCCCTTTAACTCACAATTGCGCGGTTGTGCGACGCTGTACCCAAACAAAATGTCGTTTTTTTTTTTTTGTTTTTTTTCCCACAAATAGAGCTTTCTTTTGGTGGTATTTGATCACCTCTGCGTTTTTTGGGGTTTTTTGTGCTATAAACAAAAATTTAGCGTCTATTTTAAAAAACACAATATTTTTTATTTCCTGCTATAATAAATGGCTTCATCAGTTTAGGCAGATTCTTTTTTTTTTTTTTTTTTTTTTTTCCTTGCGGCACTGCACCTGGGGATTTTGACTTTATGCCCCCCCCATCTCGGCCCCTAAGGTGGCTGCTTAAGCTCCCTTATGCTGGTGCCGGCCCTGGTCTTACAGGAAGTGTTACTTGCAGGATCATCAGGTGAAAATAAACAAGGTGGGAAGCCTGAAAACTAATACAGCCACCGAATCTCAAAATATTTTTTGTTTCTGGGTTTAGATTCACATATCTCCAGGTGATATCCCCTTCTTGCAGCATATAATGGCCATCCTGTCAGGTTAAATTAAAATTTTTTTATTTTTTTTTACTTGTTTTTGGTTGTAAGAGCCCTTTCACACTGGGGCGGTTTGCAGGCGCTATTATACCCCCGAGGGCTTTCACACTGGAGCGATGCGCTAGCAGGACGGGGAAAAAAAAAGTCCTGCTAGCAGCATCTTTGGAGCGGTGAAGGAGCGGAGTGTATACCGCTCCTGCCCATTGAAATCAATGGGACGGCGCGGCTATACCGCCGGCAAAGCGCCTTTGCGGTGGTATTTAACCCTTTCTCGGCCGCTAGCGGGGGGTAAAACCGCCCCGCTAGCGGCCGCATACCGACGGTAAAACGCCGCTAATAATAGCGGCGTTTTACCGCCGATGCCGCCCCTGCCCCAGTGTGAAAGGGCTCTGAACCTTTTCATATTGTATGCTGATGCAAGGTGCCTGGTATTACCACCCAGCAATTTTGTGAATATAATTTCCCTTTGTACACCTGGGGAGCCTCAGTTGGCACTCTGCAGTGCTTCTTTCCTCCAATATCCCCCCTGCTGAGTCTCCCCATCGCTGGTTGGGATAAGGACGTGGTGGAAGAAGAGCATTTCCAGGGCACACAGGGCTCATTTTATTTCAAATTTAGCTGCTACCAGACACTTTGTCCTGTTTGGGGCATGGTGTTACATTTGTAGACTGTTTTTTGTCAGCACAGGTTCACGTTAAATTTTTTTTTTTTAATCTTTTTTTGTACGCAGAGGTGGGGTTTTTGGCAACTGAACCTGTGAAAGAGGTCAGCGCAACGTCTTCAAAAAACAACCAGATCACCTCATCCAAATCCAAAAAAAGGAGGGCTGCTCGTCCTCTAGCAGCATACTCGTCAGGCGCAAGGAAGCGCTGCTCTGGTCAAATGACAGGTAAAATGTTGGCTCAACTTTTATTGAGGCTCTTCCATGTTTAATAAGGGCTAATTCTCGAATAGTGCGGTGACTGGCTTTTTACTGCAATGTAAAACTCCTGATACCACAAGTATCCATTGTTTCCTGTGTGTCCTATTCACACTGAAACACAGCCCACTGGAACTGCATTTTACTGCAGTGTGTTGTATGGAATCTCATGGCACTTTACAGCAGCGCAGCACATCACCCTGCTATACAGCAACATGAATGCAGTGTACTTTTGTACACTTCACATAAAGTTTGTCCAAATACAGAAAAATATAAGGAGCTGTGTCTGATGCGCTGAATGCGGACCACACTGCCCCCTACAGCATTTTGGAATAGACCGCTATCAGAGAGGTAAATCGCTCCAGCAGCTGTCCGTTATGTGAATATATAAATTCCTATAAACCTGAATATTTCCCCTGCCAACCAAGTGGCAGCCACCTACATAAACACTTACCTCCAGCATTGCCACTGGGTTCTTCACTATGCAGATCTGCCCAGAGCCGCACCACGTTTGTAGAAACCGGTCCTGGCTGGGTCCAGCTAATGTTGTGCATGTGCAGTTCATTCTTGTGGTTTAAGGACTGGACCTCCTAGATGGCTGAAGGCTGCCATAAGTACAGCTCATAAATGAGAATCGGTGGGTAGAACGGTGTGCATGTGCAGTAGCAGCTGGATGCGGTCTTGATTTTATTTATTTTTTTACCTGCAAAGGTTGTTACTTTGGGCAGGACCACATAGCAAAGGGCTCAGGGATAGGGCTGATGGTAAGCCTATAGATGGGTAGATATTCATGGATAGAGTAAGGGGTGTGTGTTTTTTTTATATACTGTATACCACAAAAGTGAGTACACTCCTCCCACATTTTTGTAAATATTTTATTCTATCTTTTCATGCGACAACACTGAAGAAATGACACTTTGCTACAATGTAAAGTAGTGAGTGTACAGCTTGTATAACAGTGTAAATTTGCTGTCCCTTCAAAATAACTCAACACACAGCCATTAATGTCTAAACTGCTGGCAACAAAAGTGAGTACACCCCTAAGTGAAAATGTCCAAATTGGGCCCAATTAGCCAATTTTCCCTCCCCGGTGTCTTGTGACTCAGGTGTGAATGGAGAGCAGGTGTGTTAAATTTGGTGTTATTGCTCTCACTCTCTCATACTGGTCACTGGAAGTTCAACATGGTACCTCATGGCAAAGAACTCTGAGGATCTGAAAAAAGAATTGTTGCTCTACATAAAGATGGCCTAGGCTATAAGAAGATTGCCAAGACCCTGAAACTGAGCTGCAGCACGGTGGCCAAGACCGTACAGAGGTTTAACAGGACAGGTTCCACTCAGAACAGGCCTCGCCATGGTCGACCAAAGAAGTTGAGTGCACGCGCTCAGCGTCATATCCAGAGGTTGTCTTTGGGAAATGGACGTATGAGTGCTGCCAGCATTGCTGCAGAGGTTAAAAGGGGGTCAGCCTGTCAGTGCTTAGATTATATGCTGAACACTGCATCAAATTGGTCTGCATGGCTGTCGTCCCAGAAGGAAGCCTCTTCTAAATATGATGCACAGGAAAAGCCGCAAACAGTTTGCTGAAGACAAGCAGACTAAGGACATGGATTACTGGAACCATGTCTTGTGGTCTGATGAGACCAAGATAATCTTATTTTGTTCAGATGGTGTCAAATGTGTGTGGAGGTAACCAGGTGAGGAGTACAAAGACAAGTGTGTCTTACCTACAGTCAAGCATGGTGGTGGGAGTGTCATGGTCTAGGGCTTCATTAGTGCTGCCGGCACTGGGGAGCTACAGATCATTGAGGGAACCATGAATGCCAACATGTACTGTGACATACTGAAGCAGAGCATGATCCCCTCCCTTCAGAGACTGTGCCACAGGGCAGTATTCCAACATAACGACCCCAAACACACCTCCAAGATGACCACTGCCTTGCTAAAGAAGCTGAGGGTAAAGGTGATGGACTGGCCAAGTATGTCTCCAGACCTAAACACTATTGAGCATCTGTGGGGCATCTTCAAACGGAAGGTGGAGGAGCGCAAGGTCTCCAACATCCACCAGCTCCGTGATGTCATCATGGAGGAGTGGAAGAGGACTCCAGTGGTAACCTGTGAAGCTCTGGTGAACTCCATGCCCAAGAGGGTTAAGGCAGTGCTGGAAAATAATGGTGGCCACACAAAATATTGACACTTTGGGCCCAATTTGGACATTTTCACTTAGGGGTGTACTCACTTTTGTTGCCAGCGGTTTAGACATTAATGGCTGTGTGTTGGGTTATTTTGAGGGGACTGCAAATTTACACTGTTATACAAGCTGTACACTCACTACTTTACATTGTAGCAAAGTGTCATTTCTTCAGTGTTGTCGCATGAAAAGATAGAATAAAATATTTACAAAAATGTGAGGGGTGTACTCACTTTTGTGAGATACTGTGTTTTTTTTTTCTGCTGCCTTTGTCTCATAGGAAAGGCTTCACTCCCTGTTCCAGAGTGAAATGAGGAAGTCTTTGCAAAGCAATTTGGCAGTTGTCGCCAGGAAAGTTTGTTTACCTTTTTTACGGACTACGGAACACCTGCCTTACTATGTTATGGAGATGAGAGGAGGGGGTGTTTTGTAATACAACTAAAGAGCAAATGGCCTAGGGTTTAGAGTGAGGGTTGTCGCCCTAGGAAGTGTTATGCTGAACCTTCCAGCAACGGAATACAGCAACCATGTGTAAGGACTGGTAAGCTGCAATATATAACAGTGTAGATACCCTGTAACCTCTTGCTGACTACGTAACGCATAAATGCGGCAGCAGGAAAGATGAGCTTTAAAGCCCAGCCGCCACACGTATGTGTCCATGGCGGGTAGAGGTTATGTGGCGAGAGTGCACTCAGTGCCCACTTCCAGCACAGTGACCGAGCTGTCGCCCACAGAGCCAATCACAGCGGTCACATGAAGGAGAAGCTGGCACGAAGGGAATAAACATGCCCTCCATTCAGAACATTTGTAAGTAAACTCATATAAACCATTGTTTTTATTGTGGTTTGTGATGTCTGTGAACAAGAACTGCAGTCTGAAATGTTTTCATTGTACAGCTTTGTTTCTCGGTTATACAGTCCTGTTTACACACCTCTGTTGCACTACAGTTAGGAGGGTCACTCTGTTTCCTGGTACAGCTCTATTGGGTCAGCTGCCTGCTTGTTAAGGATGGGCTCGGGTGTGTTGGCAACCCCACATGCCCGCGCCTGCCAGGAAGCTGACACTGCACAGCCCTAACCACAGGCAGTGAGACATTTCCTGATCTGTGCAGCCACGGATCGGGAAATGTCTCACTGCCTGTGATTAGCACTGCACAGTGTCGGCTTGCTCGTGCATGTGGGGTTGCCAACACGCCCGGGCCCACCTTTACTTCTTATAGAGAAGCATAATGAAGATCCATATTGAAATGAGACTGCTGGGGGGGGGGGGGGGGGGGGGGGAATTCAAAGCTGGATAAGGAAGTAAATGTGCCTGGCAGAGGTGTCAAAACTGCAGGACTCAGCAGAAATAAAGCCCAACTCCAGGTAACTAAAAAAATGGACGCCTAGTGCCCACACTGAAAGGGTTAAAGGACAAGTTCCCTTTTGGAACATGTTGCATGTTCCACCGATGTCCAGCTCCTGTCAAATCTCCACCTCCAATCCATCTTTCTCTGTGATGTCGGGTGGGGGTTGTTCTCCCTGCATCGGTTGTCACTTTTGTAAAAGAACAAGGCTTGGTGGGGCTCCGTCCCATGTGGCTGCATCCTTTATTCAGTTTCCTGTGAATGAAAGAACTATAATTACCCTCTGTCAAGGCGGCAGACGGCTTGTAGTTCTGAATGAATTGCGAGGGTGCTGATGAGCACCCTTTGTATTTCATTTCATTCACAAGCCCTGCAGCTTTCAAACTGATAGCTCATCTGAAGGTACAGGCTGAAAGCTGAAGGGCTTGTGTGCAGAAGCCTGACATTGCACCCCTGATCTGCTGATCAGGTAATAAATGCACTTTTATTTAATTTTTTTTTTTTTTTTTTTTAGTGTGTGTGTGGTTTATTTTTTTATTTTTTTTTATTTATTTATTTTTTATTGCTAATGTTTTAATGTTTGGGGTAGGGAACCTCGGCCCTCTAGCTGTTTTGAAACTACAAGTCCCATGAGAGATTGCAAGACCCTAACAATCAGGCATGATGGGATTTGTAGTTTCAACACAGCTGGAGGGCCGAGGTTGCCTACCCCTGGTTTAGGGGAACAAAAAAGATTTACTTCCTTTCTCCTCTGTGCTGTTAGACCAGTCTCTGCAGCCTCTTCTTCCCCAATGCTCTAGCCAAACAGGATCCTGATGTCGTCAGGAGGAAACCAGGCTCCCCAGCCCTGCATTGAACATGTTGACATCGAGGGACCAGCCTATGCCAGAGGGGGAATGTCCAACACAGCAGTAAAAACATGGCAGATTCTAACCCTCTCACTATATTCAAATTTTGCATTCAGTTAAACTTTGAGACTATTTTGTGGTTATTATAAAGTAATATTGTTTTCTCTTTCAGTTACCTGTCAAGAGAACAGCGATATCATCCATGTGGAAACGTGCGAGTGGGTGTGTAAAGTGTGCAATACCACCTTCCTCGAACCCAACCTGCTAACCGGTATTACTTGTCAACTACTGTTCTGATCTTTGATTCTATGACTGGTTAAAGGGTACTTTTTAATGGTTTGGGGGTCAGGTTTTTTTATTCATTTATTTTTAAGCCCTGGTTCACATTGATGAGATGCGGAAAATGCAGCGAATCCTGTGCATTTCATGCACCGCATTGCAATCCTGCGGCATCCATGCGATTTGCTACGGGTGTCATTGTTAAATTGACACCCCGAAACAGATTGCAAAACACAGTGCGATTTGCCAGAATTGCATCACGTAGGTGTGAACACCCATGTGAATGGATTCAGGAGCGGAGAGGAAAAAGGATCCTTCACCATTATGGTGCAGAGGCGATTTGAGTCATACAAAATGTGTGGCTCAAATCGCAACGCACAGACTTTACATGTGATGTGCACAGGGATGCGATTCCTGTGCAAATTACATGCAGTGTTTTTTGCACACACCAGTGTGAACCTAGGCTGAAGGGAACATCGCCCTGCTTGTTTAGGGTAAAATGAAAGTGTCTCGGTAAAGCCGCACAACTCTCAACCTTGCCACCAACAACTTCAGGGCAATTTTTGGTACTTGACACTGCGTTACTTTAACTGGCAATTGTGCGGTCATACCAATGCCGTAGGCAAATTACATTTATATATTTTTTTTTTTACACAAATAGATTTTCTTATTTTAATATATATAAACAAAAAAAGAAAAATGTTGGGGTAAAAAAAAATATATATTTTTTTAAATTTCTGTTTGAAAACAAAACATATCCAATAAAATCAAAATTTTTCATACAAACAAAAAAAAAAATTGTGAAAGTTATAGCGTGTACAAACTATGGAGTATATATTATTAAATTTATGCAGCTATGAATCTATATACTGGTAATGGGCAGTGATCAGCGACTTCTAGTGGGACTGTGATAGTGTGGTGGGTAGTCTAGCATTAACAGACCCCCGCTGGGAGGTACAATGACATCAATAGTGACACTAAAAAACATAAGTGATCAGTTATAATACTGTACTAATGACACTGGCTTGGAAGGGGTTAACATCTAGAGGCAATCAAGAGGTTAACGGTGTGCCTAACACATGTAATGTGTGCTGCTTACTAAGTGATCTGGCTGTTTTTTGGGGTTTTTTTCCCTGCTTTTCTGATCTGTGTACAGAGCCCTGTGTGTCTTGAAAACACAGCACTCTGTGATGCGATTGGCTACAGGTGATCAGCAGGTCTCAACCATTGGCCAGGACCTGCTGACCAAATCCCGCTGTAGCCAGTAACAGCAGGGGGCGCACTCATGCATGCCTCCAACCCAGGACAGGCTGGATGGTGTACATGTAAGTGATCCATCCACGTCCTGGGCCGCTCGCCCGCAGTAAAGGTACTGTGGGCAGGCGGTAATCGTTTAGTGTTTAACACCTTCCCGCCCGGCTGAGCGGTAGCTTTCCCATTCTGACTGGACGTCATATGACATCCTAACGGCTGTGTCCACAGATGACTGATCAGTGTACCGGCTGGCTGCTAGTACCATGTGACTGCTGCAAACAATCGCAGCCTGTCGCGTGACCTTTCCATGCCATTCATTGTGTACAATTGTGTTGCTAGCTGTGATTGGTCAATTTTGATCACTGGGCCAATCGCGACCCATCTGTACCATGTGCTTAGCGTTGCCAAATCACAGCTAGTCGCAACAAAACAATCACTTTCATTCAGTAAAATGCTTGCTTATAGCAATGTAATTCACTGCTATAAGCAAACATTGTGTAAAGCACAAAAAAAAATCCTGATCACTTTCCCAGAGTAGTACAACAATGTTACTATGGTAACATTATATTGCTTTGGTCAGTGTGTTTTAAAAAAAAAAAAGTTATAATTTTATACTTTTTTTTTTTTTTTTCCCGTACGGTCACCAGTTAGTGCCCCTGATCACCGCCACACCAGCTATTAGTCAACGCTGTACTGCACTGGTAACCGTATGTGTAAAAAAATAAAAGCAAATTGTGAAATCTTATCTTCTTTTTTCCAACAAATTATGACAAAAAATTACAACTTAAAGCTTGCCATGCCTCTTACTAGATACCTTGGACTGTCTACTTTCCAAAAAGGGGTAATTTGGGAGGTATTTGTACTGTCCTGACATTTTAGGGCCTCAAGAAATTATAGGCCATCAGTACATCAGGATTGATCAATTTCCAGATATATACTACTACTGCTACTTTCACACTGAGGCGATAGAGCGCTAAAATAGCACCTGTAAAGAGCCTCTCCTGTATCTCCAGTGTGAAAGCTCGAGGGGGGAAAAAAAAGTCCTGCAAGCTGCATTTTTTGCAGCGCTGTAGGAGCGGTGTATACACCACTCCTGAAGCGCCCCTGCCTATTGAAATCTATGGAGCTGCGCCGGCAAAACGGCGCTTTGCTGACGGTTTTAACCCTTTTTCGGGTGTGTGTGTGTGTATACATACATACATACATACATTTTTTTTTTTTTTTCCCCCCAAAATATTGTCTTTTTGCGAAAAAAAAAAACAAAAAAAAAAAAAAAAACCCCAGTGGTGATTAAATACCACCAAAAGAAAGCTCTAGTTGTGTGAACAAAATGATAAAAATTGATTGTTTAGGTACAGTGTAGCATGACCGCGCAGTTGCCATTCAAAAAAAATTCAGCCTGGGCAGGAAGGGGGTAAAAGTGCCTGGTATTGAAGTGGTTAATAAACCTGACATGGAAATTTATTGATAGGCAACTCCTATCCTCATATTGATTAGTGGTTCCAAATTAATAACTGCAATAGGGAACAGACACAAAAGATATGCTCAGCATCTTTCCAAATAACTGTTCTGCTTTATTATGACGCAATTGAAGGTTTTTATACACATGATTACGTAGGTATCACATTAATATTACAATTGTACGTTTATGGTAACAAGGGGCGTTACATAGGCAGGCTAATTCTAATCAGGACTCATAAGAATATAAACATGTACTGAAAACATTATTAGTGCTGTGTGCAATACATATAAAATAGAATACAATTTTATATACAGAACTTAAAAATTTCCTTTACAAAACCCTAAAATGTTAATCATTGTAGAAGCTTACCTTGGCACTTAACTTTCTGCTTCGCCTTTTAAAAGCTTGCCTTTCTTCGCTGAGCCAGTCCAAAGATCCCTTTTTTGGGGGGTCGGTTCCGTTGCAGACCTGCGCAGGCAGCAACCAAGAAGGAAGGGCTCATTCACAAAGGAGCAGAGGCTCATACAATGTGCAAGAGCCTTTTGTGTGTGGAGCTGCAAGCAGGCAGCCTTTGTTAGTCAGTGGAGATGCAGCAGCATCAGGCATGTAGGGACAGCTGTCCCCAAGTGCACACTGTCTGCATATGTGGCTGTGCATCCATCTCTGACTCAGATGTTCAGTCCTTACAGCCACTGCATCTCCACTGAATAACATAAGCTGCCTTGCATGCTGTTAGGACTTATTCGCAGGACCCCTAATGCAGGACATGCATGCACAGTGGCACTTGATCATAGGGCATGTAGTCCCAGCAATAAATACAGAGGCTTTAATTCACTAACGTCTTATCATTTTGGCAGTTTCTGCTGGTCTGTCTAAAAAGTTTGGTGAATGGTTTTTAGAAAACAAAACCGAAGATACATAAAAAAAATTACCTTTTTATTGGCCTGTCAGCAAAGGCCTCTTTAGGAATCGCTCACCGAATCGCTGTCACACATTCTTGGATGATGCCGTCATTGTGACAGAAGGCGATCAACATTTTATTGGGCTTGGACTTTTGCAGGCAACACTTTTTGAGTCACGGGGGGGGGGGGGGGGGGGGGGGAAGACTTGCGACTGCTATTCCATTGATTGCCGCTTGGATTCCGGATCGAACTGGTAGCACCAGGTATCATCCCCAGTATTGATTGTTTGCAGAAAGGATGGATTCCGGTCACACATGGTAATGAAATCTCCCAGAGGTTTCCATCCGTTTTGCTTTCTGTTCGTCTCTCAGCAAACTGGGAACAGAACTTCCGCTTACCCAAATCTTTGCGGACGATGGTGCGCACCGTGTCCTTGCTAATGCCCAATTCCTCCGCCAACAATCGTAGAGTCAGTCACCGATCTCCTGCCTGCGTTTGTCACACTCGCTTGATCATGTCTGGGGTGTTCTGCTTGTTGACAGCTGACCGTGATTCATCCTCAGTCGTTTTCCTTTCCGTCGCGAAAACATTTGAATCAGGCGTAAACATGCTTTGCTCACGGCTTCCGTCCCGTACACTTGCACCAATGTTTCATGCATCTCCGTTTCCCCAATTTGAAGCACAACTTGATGATCACTCGTTGATGGCACTGTGACCCTACCCAGTGCCGGTGCGTCCATAAGGGCGCACGGGCGCCGCCCCCTCTCTCCTGCCACCCCCTCTAGCACCAATAAATTCATGCAATGCATGAATCTATCTATGGCCGCCGCTGCCACCCCTTATTCAGGCTCCCGACCCCTTTTCGGGCGCAGGCCCCCTGAATTCCAGCGGCGAGGGTGGTTTTGAAGCACCTGATTAGAGCCATAGGCTCTAATAGGTGTCAAAAAAAGGTGACCTGCGAGCACCATGCTGGGCGCTCGCAGGTCATTCAGCTGTGTTGGAAAAGCGAATGAATATTCGCTTTCCTAACACTAAACCACCTCTCTGCCAATCAGGTGCTCAGATCTGTTACCCGTCACCTTATTGGCTGAAACGACAGGCGCTGTGATTGGACGCCAGGCGTCCAATCATAGCAGAGGATGGGAGAAGACATCGAGGGGCTGTAAGTGCAGACGGTGGGCCGTTTGGGGCACAAGTGGCAGCGTATGATGGGCACACCTGGCTGCATTTGATGGGCACAGTAAGGCTGTAATTGATGTGGGGGGGGGGGGGTTTCAGTTTTTTTATTTTTTTTTTTATTTTTTTTAGTTTGTTTGCGCCCCCCCAAAAAAAATTGAGCACCAGCCACCGTTTGATGCCCGCAGCAGGATTACCCTGATGGTCACGTGTACGCCACACTTGACCCATGTTGCCGTGCAGATATCGGACCATTCACCGACCTTTTTAAACACGCCTCATATACTGATTGGTATGAAGTTTTGATATATGAATGTTTAGTTTTCCCTAACATGAGGTTTGAAGTGCCCTCCCGGTTTTTTTTTTTGCCATCTCACCTCGGATCTTGCAGTGAGTGCTGATCGGTAATATAAGATGTCCAGCTGACATAACCCTCTTCTTCTTCCAATTTAGAACATTTATTAAGCCACCTGGAACAAGCAAAGGCGATCTCTCCATCAGAGTCCTGTGAGCCGCCTTTCACAGAGGGAGAAGCCGGAAGCGCGCCACCCGAGCAGCCTGTCATATGCAGCAATCCGCCCGCTAATACAGAGGCGCCTAAGAAGAAGCCGAAGAAAGGAAGGAAATCCAAAGGCACGAAGGGCAACATTCCTCTTGTGATTGTCGAGGATGACAGCCCTCCAGGTAAAGAGATTTGAACATTATTAAAGGATTTAAATATTTTATGTGATTGGCTAAGGCAAAAAAAAAAAACCTTTTAGCTAAATGTAACCTCTTGGGGACTGCAGCAGTTTTGGCTCGAATAAAACTAAAACCAGGAATATTCTAAAGTTTGTTGTCCCCAGAACAGGAAGAAAGGACAAATCTTCCAATGGGGACACTTGTTTTGGTTGATAACTGTTTAAAAACACATTTCCCTTACTTTTTGTTGTGTCTACAGACCCTAAGCCAAATATGATTGTAAAGAAAACATTTTTTTATGTAAAAACAAAACAAACCTGTCCATACTTGCCTGCTCTGTGTAATGGTTTTGCACAGAGCAGCCACAATCCTCCTCTTCTCAGGTCCCCCCACTGGCGCTCTGGGCCCCTCCCCGCCCCTTTCTGAGTACCCCCATAGCAAGCCGCTTTCAGTGGGGGGCAATTGCTAATGCTGGCTCTCTGTGTCCATAAGACGCGTTTCAGACCCTCCCCCTGCTTCTGCCTCACTGGCTCTGATTGACCGCAACGGGAGCCAATGGCTCCTGATGCTTCATCTCAGCCAATCAGGAGGGAGAGACTCAGGTCTCGTGCACCTTTCTGGATCGAGATCGGGCTAAGGTAAGTATTAGGGGGGGGGCGTTGAGGGGGGAGCTGCACACTGAAGGTTTTTCATAGATTGCATGAAGGTATAAACCAAACTTTACCAATCACTTTAAGGTGAATCTGTAACATTTAATTTCTCCCACCTCCACCAATGCAACCCGTCCTATCGTCCTATCCTGGAAATACCAAGTATCTAAAGTTGAACTCCACAATTAAAAATAAAAAAAGTACCCCATGCATTAAGCCTAGGGTTAAATGCTTGTTGGGTCTAGGGGTAAAAAAAAATAAATGATGTAGTTAATGGTGCTCCACCTGTGGCTCGCGGAGCTCTCTGATGTGGCCCGCAGCCAAAAACCAGGGAAGTGCATGCTCATGCTCTGGGATGGCGGGTCAGCAAGCCCAGATTGCGATCAACGCTTTGTTGACCCACCATACCAGAGCATCAGAATGCATGGAGCCAGCGCTGACAGCGGAGGAAGCAGGTGGCTGCGGAGGGAGCAGGAGCCGCATAAGCTGATGCTTCCTCTGTAGTGCGACTCCTGTCCCAGGCGGAGTGGTTCCAAGTACATTTTGCCTGGGACTTTTCTAGCAGGAGAGCAAAAGCTGGAAGGGGAAAAGGTCAGTGTATTAAACATCACATACGCTGCACTTTTGCAATGGGCATATTAGAACTTATAAAAAAGGGTTATTGGTCTGCTTTCACACTGATTTGCAGGAGCACCTGTGGCTTTCCTGCGGGTTAGCTGCACTGAACCATAGACTTCTATTATATCCCGTGGGTTTAGTGTGCTTTCAGAAGGTGCACCAAACCCGCAAGATGTAATCGTAGTTTATTGCAAAGCGCAGCTAACCTGCAGGAAAGCCGCAGGTGTACTGCGCTGCATCCACGTGGCAGGTAAACTGCAGCGCATCAGTCTGAAAGCGGCCTTCTAGGGGGCTAAGGGCAGTAAGGGCTCATTTACATTTGCCGTTTTTGAGGAGTGGTAAAATCCCATATAGTTCATTGTGGTCCAAAGCCGGTTACCAAATCACCTAAAACCGTTTCATTCACGCCACGTGCCGTAAATGTAACACTCCCATTGGTTGTGCTCTCAACCAAACTGTCAAACCATCCAATGGTGACATGTGCAGAATCATGGCAGTTGTAGATTAAACAGAGGCAAAGATGGCAGCTTCCTTGGCTGAAAACGATAGGGGGGGGTGTTTATTTACACTTTTTAAGTGGCCCTCGCTCTTCAAAAGCTTGAGCAGCCCTGATGTAATTCTTACCTCATTCCTCACTGGCTTCTGGCTCTCCCCTCTTTCAGACACCTAGATTCATGGATGGGTCCTTGCCATTCTCATTTACAATTCAGGACTACTGGCCCTGCATTGTACATGAGGAGCATAGAATTGGACCGCTGGCCGGAGCACCTTAGAAAAGGTTGGAGACCATTTGCACAGTGTGGAGGAAGCCTGCCAAAGTGAGCAATGAGTTGAGCATTTACAGCGTATTCCTCTACCCCCCCCCCCCCCCCCCCCCCCCGAGACTTAACAAGCACTTAATCCTTGCTGTTCAAGGAGGCCCCACTGAAAGGGGAATTTTGTGATGCCCAGAGTGGTGCTTTTAATTTGGCTCCAGTAGTGGAACAAAGGAAAGGGGACTTTAAGCAAGGGGTAGGCAACTAAGTGACTAAGTTGATTTGCTGTTATCACCACCTGGAAGATCAGAAACCACCTGCAATCGGAAGTATCACTTTCCATTATTTATGGCCACCCTAATTCAGAAGGGCATTTGGCTGTCTAGTCGATGGATGGCTCCTGTCTTCAAGTAAAGCAAATTACAAAAAAAGGACGTTTTTGTGTATTACAGTAGAAATGTGAAGAGCAATTTTAGTTATAAATCCCCAAAAACAAAAATGTAAAGTATTGTAGGTTACCAGTCCTTAGATGTGGTAACTGCATTCGTTTTTTTTTTGGGGCTAAGAACATTTTCAGCAAGTACAAAAAATAACATGTTGATCTTTCCAGACAATGCCATAACTTGTCACTTCCTGAAAATTAAAAAGTGAATGCAAACATCCTTATCTTTATTGTGTAAACTACTAGTCCCATATATATGTCATGTAGCAGAGATAAAAAAAAAACATGGCCGCCATGGCTCACTTCATAGATATAGCAGAGTGGAGTGTAATTACACCTGGACAGTAAGGCTACTTTCACACTGAAAGCGCCCGGTGTTAGCTGTAAAGCTCTGCTAGTTTTAGCGGCGCGTTACTGTTGTTTTTTGGGCGCTTTTAACCCCCATTAGCGCCTGAAGAAAGTGTTAAAAGGGTTTAAAGGGGCCGTTCATTTCAAATGGGCTGGGCGTTTTGGGAGCGGTGCCTACCGCTCCCAAACCGCCCCAAAGATGTTGCTTGCAGGGCTTTTTTCCCGTCGCGCAAGCGCAACACTCCAGTGTGAAAGCACTCAAGGCTTTCACACTGGGGAGGCATGAGAGGCGCTTTACAGGTGCTTTACATGTGCTTTTTAGCGCTAAAACGCCTGAAAAGCGCCTCCGTGTGAAAGGGGTCTAAGTGTTGTTTGAAAGCTCACCATGTAAAATTAAAAGAAAACAGAACTTGAAAAAAAGAGAAAACAAATGCAACCACCACATCTAAAGACTAGTGAGCTGCAATATGTTCAACTTTTTGTTTCTTGGTTTAAAAGCACTTTAAGAAAGGGACTTTTTTTTTTTTTTTTTTGTAAAATCTTTTGTGCTGCTATGGTCACTCTGTTCTTTCTACTGCTGCCTGCGTGTGTTCATGTGACTAATGTTCCTGTGTCTTATCTATGCTTCTCCCGCCCAGCACATCATCCTATTCTTTACAGTCCAGTTTTTCCATCCGACCGGGTGGCCGAAATCATCACCGAAATCCCTCCTGACGAGGTACCACTGCCACACGACTCTGATGACAAGTTCATGGAGCTGATGCTGGGAAAACTGCCCGCTGCCAACAACAGCTTGACGCCTGTCTCCAAGTACGTAGCTCCCTTATTTGG
Source organism: Lithobates clamitans (assembly GCA_037952925.1). NCBI lineage: Eukaryota > Metazoa > Chordata > Amphibia > Anura > Ranidae > Lithobates > Lithobates clamitans. The sequence continues at coordinate 195,983 of JBBGZY010002024.1, forward strand.
GCCTATTTGGACCTGCAATTTAGTATCTACACTTTGTTCTTTATATCCATTTTATTTTATATAAATGACATCTTTTACAAGTTAAACCTTTATTATGGGGTGCACCCACCACAATGGTTTTTCAGGGTATTCTGTTGCATCAGAAATTAAACTAAAGCCTGTGGGCCAGGGTCTCTCTGCCCCTGCTTGCTCACCTTGGAGCAAGGCCTGCTCTGCAACAATTTACTTACTTACATTTCGTCCAGCGATCTTGTGTCAAGTGCAGTGATGTCAATGGTCGTCTTCTTTTTTTCCTCCTTTTGGGGGGATCCTAAATACAAGGGTAATTGCATAGGGTTCTCAGGTAAGTTCAAGTTTGTAAGGGGGGGGGGGGTGTGTATATATTTGTATATGTATGTGTATATGTGTTTGGCTGAAGCCATTTATTATCAATCAACTGTTTACACTGTTTAAATCATAATGACAACAAAAACTACCCAAATCACCCTGATCAAAAGTTTAAATACCCCAGTTCTTAATACCGTGTATTGGCCCCTTTAACACCAATGACAGCTTAAAGTCTTTTGTGGTATTTGTGGATAAGGCTCTCTATCAGATGGTAAAGCTGCCCATTCCTCTTCGCAAAAAGCCTCCAGTTCCTGTAAATTCTTGGGCTGTCTTCCATGAACTGCATGTTTGAGATCTCCCCAGAGTGGCTCAATGATATTGAGGTCAGGAGACTGAGATGGCCACTCCAGAACCTTCACTTTATTCTGCTGTAGCCAATGACAGGTCGACTTGGCCTTGTGTTTTTGGATCATTGTCATGTTGGAATGTCCAAGTACGTCCCATGCGCAGCTTCCTGGCTGATGAATGCAAATGTTCCTCCAGTATTTTTTTGATAACATACTGCATTCATCTTGCCAACAATTTTGACTAAAATTTCCTGTGCCTTTTTGTAGCTCACACATCCCCAAAACATCAGCGATCCACCTCTGTTTCACAGTAGGAATGGTGTACCTTTCATCATAGGCCTTGTTGACTCCTATCCAAATGTAGCCTTTATGGTTGTGGCCACAAAGCTTAATTTTGGTCTCATCGCTCCAAATGACTTTGTGCCAGAAGGTTTGAGGCTTGTCTCTGTGCTGTTTGGCATATTGTAAGCGGGATACTTTGTGGCATTTGCGTAGTAATGGCTTTCTTCTGGCGACTTGACCATGCAGCCCATCTTTCTTCAAGTGCCTCCTTATTGTGCATCTTGAAACAGCCACACCACATGTTTTCAGAGAGTCCTGTATTTCACCTGAAGTTATTTGTGGGTTTTTCTTTTTCCTGGCAGTTGTGGCTGAAATTTTAGTTGGTCTACCTGACCGTGGTTTGGTTTCAACAGAACCCCTCATTTTCCACTTCTTGATTAGAGTTTGAACACTGCTGATTGGCATTCTCAATTCCTTGGATATCTTTTTATATCCCTTTCCTGTTTTATACAGTTCAACTACCTTTTCCCGCAGATCCTTTGACAATTCTTTTGCTTTCCCCATGACTCAGAATCCAGAAATGTCAGTGCAGCACTGGATGAAAGATGCAAGGGTCTGTCAGGAGTCCAGAAACTCATTGACCTTTTATACACACACACTAATTACAAGCAAACGGATCACAGGTGAGGATGTTTACCTTTTTAATAGCCATTCAAACCCCTTTTGTGTCAACTTGTGTGCATGTTATCAGGCCAAAATCACCAGGGTATGTAAACTTTTGATCAGGGTCATTTGGGTAGTTTCTGTTGTCATTATGACTTAAAAAAAAAGTAAACACAGTTAATTGATAATAAATGGCTTCAGTCAAACACTAACCATGGGTGAAACAAGTTTTTGTGTTATCGTTCATATTCTCTGAAAAATGGCCAAGAAATCAATTCTGCCAGGGTATGTAAACTTATGAGCACAACTGTGTGTGTACATACATACATACATACATACATACATACATACATACATACATACATACATACATGCATGCATGCATTTAAAGTAGAGTTCCAGAATAAACCTAACTAACTTTCTTAATACTGTCCCGTCCCCCCTCCAACACCTATGCAGACTAACCTGTATTAAAAAAGATGCATATACTTGCCTATTTTCAGCCGCTCCGATCTGGTGAATGATCCAGCTCCCCTGTGTTGGCTAGCAGCAGAGAGGAGAAGACACTTGACAACGGCTGAGAGAGCCTGGAGTGGTGACATCACTTATAGTCTCTGATGTCTTCGCCAGTGTTGGTGCTCCCTCTCCCCTGCACCCGCAGCTGGCTGACTTAGGAGAGCCAGATTATGTGACCAGACCGGAGCAGGTTGAAAATAGGCTGGAGTTCTACTTTAAGGTAAGCACACACTGGGAAACCCGAGCTGTCATTCGCTGCAGCACAAGCTGATCAGTGGGTCCCGCTAAAGGGCTGAGTGAATGATAGAAAAGAGCAGGGATGTGCATTTTTTTTTTTTTCTCTCCCAGTGATCAAGAAAATTTCAGTGGCAGTTAGTCAGTCCCCCCCCCCCCCCCGCATAAGTTGCTGATCACCGCCATTACTAGTATAAAAAAATGAATAAATGAAGATACCAATATACGAGGGTTCTTCAAAAAGTTTCTGCACTTTTTTTAACTCTAGTAAATATAAAATAGTGTGGAAACATTTTGAAGACCACTATATATATTTAAATAATTTATTTATTTTTTACCAAAGACATGAATACATTTTGGCAAAAATTATAAAGAAATTTGGTTTTTGTTTGTTTTTTTTATTTGTTTTTGTTTCTTTTTTATTTTTTTGCGAGAGAAAAAAAAAAAAAAACCCAGTGGTGATCAATTACCACCAAAAGAAAAGCTGTATCTTTGTGAAAAATGATATAAATTAAATTTATATATTTAATTTATATAGCGTTGCATGACCACGCAATTACCAGTTAAAATAGCGCAGTGCTGAATAGCACTAAAAATAGCGCCTGTAAAGAGCCTCTCCTGTCTCTCTCCAGTGTGAAAGCCCGAGAAATTTCACACTGGAGCGGTGCGCTTGCAGGACGGTAAAAAAAAAGTCCTGCAAGCAGCATCTTTGCAGCGCTGTAGGAGCGGTGTATACAGCGCCCCTACCCATTGAAATCAATGGGGCAGCACCGGCAAAGCTGCGCTTTTGCGGGCAGTTTAACCCTCTTTTAACCCCCGCTAGCGGCCGAATAGCGCCGCTAAAACTGCCGACGCCCCAGTGTAAAAGTAGCCTAAAAGATTAGCGTTTTAAAAATAAAAATGAACTCTCATGCCGTCCTTTTCAACAGCTCCAAATCATGGTTTCTATATAGCAGCTGCAGGCCAGGAGGCTCGTACAGAGCCTCATCCTAGATATGGGCCTGTTTGCCAGTTAATTAATTCTCATTTCTTGCAGGTTTGCCTTCCACCAGGGGAATAATTCCCTGAAGAGGGGGATGCTGCTATCTAGCACACGGCACAGCATGAGAAGAAAATTTGTGCGTCAGCTCGGCGATCACAAACGTGTCTTCCAGTGCAACGTTTGCTCAAAGGTTTTCCGAAATAGCAGCAACCTGAGCCGTCACATCCGATCCCACGGTAAGTAAAAAATTGGGGTCTATGTAACTCCACGTTGCTCACCAAGTGTTTGTGTGGCCAAAATACATCCAGGTAGCTAAATATTAGCTCCCTGTTTACTTGCATATTAATTATGCTTCACTTGTTTACGAGGCTAGTGGAAATATTCCCATCATATGAAAATGGGAAAAACCAGCGGCGTCACAATCTTCACCTCATCCAATCAGAGATTGGTTGATTGAAAAAAATACAAGGCTTTCTCTGAATGGTAGCAGTGCCGAGAGAGTGATCCCCCTGCGGCTACTATGCACACCCTAATCGCCCTGTGCGGGTCGGTTTTCCCCTGCTTCCTGGGCCCCCACCCTGTGGTGCTGCCGACTTCCTTCCTCTCCTGCCGGCTGCTGCAGGCACACAAGGATATTTCAGAATGGAGAGCAGGGAGGGGGCCAGTAAATGTAATTTTTCCAGGCTCTTCCTTTTCTGAATGAACCGATTACTAACTGTGTTCATTCATATCTGAAGCATAGTAAAATGTGTTTATTATGCTTCAGTTTGTGAATGAACATTTAGCCACTCAGCACAGAGCCCTTCCCATTCATTCACTGTCCAGTCAGAAAAGAGGGATTCTGGCGCTCCAAATGGTGTAGTGTCCTCCAGTTTAAAAAATGTGCGTTAGCTGTGATGGCAATTGTAAACCGGACAATACTGGTAACTGGTATTCACGAAGGAGGCAGCAATCCTCAGAGGGTGTCCATGGCCTCTGTAGACAAGTCAATAGCAGAGAAGGAGGGGGGGGGCGCCAACTGGGTGTATGCAAAAAATTTCCAACAGGCTGCTGGGAATGATTCTTGTTACTGGCCGTATTGTGTGTCCCAGGAAGCACCAGGCTCCACGCTGACCAGCCTGGAACGTGGAAGTGATGTCACCGAAACTAGGCGGGCATCAGATATGGAATATGGAAATAACATGGGCTACGCGCTTGGAGCTCACAGCTCCTTATACTGGCCCATGCAGCGGCATTGGACTACCCCAGGACTGATCATCCTTATGGGCATCCTTACCTGTTTGGAGTGTGTAAGTTTCTTTTTTCACACCACATTTTTGTAATTTGGCATACATCCAGTTGCTGCCTCCTCCCCACCCCCTTCCCTGCTTTTTGATTCACTGTCCAGTGCAGCTGAGGCTGCAGAGAAAGGGACTGGGGGTCTGTGTCCTCAGTCTCTTTCTCTGTCTCAAAAGTGAGACATCAGGGGTCTGTTTAAACCCCTGATATTTCACCGAAACGCCCCCGATTGGGCCCCCAAAAAAATTGTGAAATAAAAAATATTGTAAAAGATAAGTGTATGTAAACAAACTTTTTCAAATGTATTAAAACATGGATGGTGAGTCCTCTCTCCCTTCTCTCTCTCTCTCTCTCTCTCTCTCTCTCTCTCTCTCTCTCTCTCTCTCTCTCTCTCTCTCTCTCTCTCTCTCTCTCTCTCTCTCTCTCTCTCTCTCTCTCTCTCTCTCTCTCTCTCTCCCCCCCCCCCCCCCCTTGTATATAATATACACTTCTGTTTGATCTTTGGGGTGCACACCCTAATGCAACTGGCTGTGCACACCCGTGGGTGTAACAATCGTGCAGCTAGTTATTCTGGTGCTGAAATTTAGGGGGCGCCGTTGTCTTCTTCCAGGTGACAAGCTGTTCAAATGTGAAGAATGTTCTAAACTGTTCAGCCGTAAAGAGAGTCTGAAACAGCACGTATCCTACAAGCACAGCAAGAATGAGGTGAGTGGCTGTCTTTTATGAAGGAATTGGTAGAAAATCTGATATTTATAAACACCTTATGGCAGGGGGACCTGTGTTCTATAGATTTAGGGTTAGTGGCACTGCCCATCACACGAAGAGTGACCCTCCACAGTGAACCACTCTTTCTGGGTGATGGGCAGCACCACTAACCCTATACCTGTTCCAGTTGGGACCACCTCAAGGGAGGCAGCAGCCTAGCCCTAAGCGTGGAATATAACCAATTATACTCTGTTCTATAGATGTCTGTATATTGTAGAACTTTTTGTCTTTTACAATGGGGTACGGAAAGTATTCAGACCCCCTTAAATTTTTCACTCTTTGTTATATTGCAGCCATTTGCTAAAACCATTTAAGTTCATTTTTTTTCCCTCATTAATGAGGAAAAAAATGAACTTTAAATGATTTTAGCAAATGGCTGCAATAATGAAAAATTTAAGGGGGTCTGAATACTTTCCGTCCCCACTGTAGGTTGAGTTAAGACATCGCATGTGATTCACACCACACTGGTGTGCAGATCACATGAGATGTCTGTGCGACAGGAATTTAGCCATATAGATTTGCATCAAAATTGTAGATGACCCTATTTTTGTTCCGCAATGGAATCGGAACGCATAGGTGTTCACACCCATGCGGTCCAATTACTGCACTGCACCATTTGACAGTTCGCACTGGGATAACTGGAAGAACCAATCTGGGGGTGTCATTAACTTTCTATTGACAGCGTGATTTGCATAGGGCAGTGTGAACTGCCTACGAGTCCTATGCAATGCGGGAACTGGCACTGGATTAGCACTGGTTCCTGCAGCGCGCTAGTTGTGAACTGGCACTCAATGATGAGGTTTTGGAGAAAATGATCTACATTGGCATCAAGATAACCTTATTAAAACAGGGAGTACCTGGTAAAGCTATCCTGTCAGTTGCCTAAAACCATTTGTGAACCACCCACCCGCGTTGTAGTGCGGTTGGATGACCCATGCAGGCAAAGCAACATACTGGTATGTCACTGCCTGCAGCTGGGTTTAGGGCCCCCAGCCGGCACCCGCTGTAATTGTACACTGTGGGGGTCTGTCAGCAAGTCTCAGCCAATGATTCATTACCGGGACCTGATGTTCGGCTGTATCCAATCACAGCCCAGGGCCTTGGATTGACAATCAACACAGGGCTCTGTACCAAGGGAATTTATCTTTATCTTTTTCATTTTTTTTTTTTTTTTTTTATTCCTACAAAGCACTGGCAGCCTGGCCTTTTCTATTACACCTGTGTGGTTATTTACAGCAGGAAATCTGCTCAAGGTAGCCAAATACCCAGGGAATGATTTAAAAAGCAAGAGAAAAGTGAAACATTTGTAAGGTAGACCCCCAATTATGTAGTCTTTACCTCCCATGAGACAGTTGCAAACTGGTTCAATGAGTGTGTTATAAAATATTATATATAAATATAATTTTTATTTTTTTTTTTATCTCTTAATATGCAAAATGTATACTTAAAGGGGTTGTAAACCCGCGTGTTTTTTCACCTTAATGCATCTTGTGCATTAGGGTGAAAAAATACCTGTCAGTTACCGGCCTCCAAGCCCCCCTGTTTTACTTACCTGACCCCTCAAACTTCCCACGGGGGACGCGCTCTCTCTCTGCCCGGGGTTCTCGGCTCTTGATTGGATAGATTTGATCGCAAAGCAGCCAGTGGCTCCCGCTGTTGTCAATCAAATCCAAAGACACGGGGGGGGGCGGGGCCGAGTCCTGCATTTGGCCTCTATAGACACCGAATGTTGGACTCGGAAGCGCATCCGCATGGTAAGCCTCCCATGAGAGCGCTTCTCCCAGGGGGTTATCTGATGTGGGGAGGAGCCGAGAGAGCCGCCGAGGAACCCCAGAAGAGCAGGTTTGGGGCCATTCTGTGCAAAACCAACTGCACAGTGGAGGTAAGTATGATATATGTGTTTTTTTTTTTGTTTTGTTTTTTTAAACCGAACCTTTAGTGTCACTTTAGGGGTCATCTGTGTTCCAGCAATAACCAATCAGAAAAAACCTGGTTTGGGGATGTGGTGTATTCCCAGCTTGGGTTTTGCAGGTCTCTACTGATAGGTGTATGTCTTTTAAACAGATAATTAGAAAAAAATTGGGTTGCGAGGACACTGTATCACATTGCCCCATCACATATCACTCTCTCAAAAATATCCACTTCAGCTTCGTAAAATTTAACCCCCACCCTTCGTGGCCAGGCCATTTTTTGTGATCCGGCACTGCGTTATTTTAACTAACAACTGTGTGATTGTGCGACACTGTACCCAAATAAAATTGCTGTCTTCTTTTTTTTTTTTTTTTTTCTCCCACAAATAGAGCTTTCTTTTGGTGATTTTTGATCATCACTACTTGTGAACAAATGGGAATGAACTTATGCGCTACTCAGAGTGAAGATTACAACTGTAATCAAATAATAAAGTGCGATGCAATAAAATGGTGATAAAGCTGCAAAACTCCTTTAGTGTCACTAACACCAATAATGTTGTTAAGGCCTATATGTTGGCGCAGCGCTGAATTTAAATACATCAATAGAAGTGTAAAAACTCAAGCCTATGTAAAGACAACAAAAGTGAAAAAATGTACAATAGTGAATGGAAAATAAATCAAAATAAAAGTCCAATGCACAGATAAAATCTAATAATAAAGTGCAGTCCTTCTTCCAAAGTAAATGGTGAGTGCAAAAAATATTTCTAAATTCAAATGGCAATGTAGTGCAGTCCAGGATAAATGGTGAGTGATTGACAAACAGATCCCAGTGTCAACGATCATAAATAAGTGCTGAATTCCAAACAATTCGTAACCCATTATTCATTAGATGTTCGGTCAACATAAAATGCATAGCAATAGCTGAACGAACTGAAGATAAGACTTAACATGTGGAGCGTACATACCATATCTATCTATCTATCTATCTATCTATCTATCTATCTATCTATCTCTAATTATACATAAATATGACAATCCAATAATACGCATGTTACAAAGGCAGATAGACAACTGTTGAAAAAAAATAGATCTCTCTCTCTCTCTCTCTCTCTCTCTCTCTCTCTCTCTCCCTCTCTCCTCTCCCTCTCCCTCTCCCTCTCCCTCTCCCTCTCCCTCTCCCTCTCCCTCTCCCTCTCCCTCTCCCTCTCCCTCTCCCTCTCCCTCTCCCTCTCCCTCTCCCTCTCCCTCTCCCTCTCCCTCTCCCTCTCCCTCTCCCTCTCCCTCTCCCTCTCCCTCTCCCTCTCCCTCTCCCTCTCCCTCTCCCTCTCCCTCTCCCTCTCCCTCTCCCTCTCCCTCTCCCTCTCCCTCTCCCTCCAAGATAAATGAACAACAAAGAAAATCATAATCATTTAATCACTACTTTATTTTTTGCACTATAAACAAAAAACGACTGACCTTTTTTTAAAAAACAAACGTTCTATACTATACTCTAAAACCCATCCATTAAATCTAATTTCCTCATCATTTTAGGCCAATATGTATTCTGCTACATCTTTTTGGTAAAAAATGATACCAAGAAGTGTATATTGATTGGTTTGTGCAAAAGTTCTTGCGTCTTCAAACTATGGGATATATTTATGGAATTTTTATTTCTTTTTACTAGTAATGGCAGCGATTAGCGACTTCTAGCGATATTGCGGTGGATGAATCGGAAACTAACTGACACTTTGTGGGAACCAGTGACGCTAATACAGTGATCCAGTGCTAAAAATATTCACTGTCACTGTACTAATGACACTGGCTGGGAAGGTTAACGGGTGATCAAAGGGTTAAATGTGTGCCTAGTTGGTGTTTCTAGTGCAATGGAGGAGGTGCTTTTACTAGTGGAAGGCATTGATCCATGTCCCTGCTTTACAGGAACACAAGATCCATGCCTTCCCTACTGACCGAACAGCAATCTGCCATATTTACATAGGCAGATTGCCGTTCTGCATGTGTACAGAATGATCAGTGGGTACTGGCAGACATTGGGACCCGCTCATTCGCTTCCACTTTGTAGATATAAAGCGGGAGCGAGGTGGCGGCATGCACTCATGCCTAATACCCAGAAGTGCAGGATCACAGCATGTGTATATATAATTTTTAATTTTAATATATATATATTATAAAATTTTATTTGATCCTGTGCAGCATGGCCGCCCTGTAGCAGTAGCTGCTATAGGGCAGTTGGCAAGTGAATATTCGGGGCTTCCAGGTATGGGAGAAAACAGGCGATGAGGTGGATAGCTGGTCAGAAGGATGATGGTGATGAAATGGCACTTCTGGCAGCACTTTGCTTAGAGGAGAAGCAACTCTGAAGATCATAAAGGGAAAAGAAAGGCCCCTTTAAGTGCAGTATGCAAAATTTGCTAAAGTGCACAAAGGGTTAAAAGCACTTACAAGATCGTTGAGTATTAAAAGACATGATAAAATCAGGAGACCTCATCTGTGGCATGTGTCCATCTTCAGCACGGTGGTAGAGAGCAGTGTAGAGCAGCTGTAAAGCGTTCTCATACATACTGCGAGGAGGCGGCAGGGAATCCTGTTCCGGGTTCACTGCGGGACACACGAGGCTGATGGCGTCAGTGGGGAGAAAGGGGCGGTAACGCGTTTCAGAGCATGTGCGGCTCCTTCGTCAGACCACTACACTGCTCTCAACCACCATGCTGAGGATCGACACATGCCACAGATGAAGACTCCTGATTTTTATCATGCTTTTTAACACTCAACGATCTTGTAAGTGCTTTTAACCTTTTGTGCACTTTATTAAATTTTGCATACTGCACTTAGAGGCGCCTTTCTTTTCCTTTTTCCGGTATGGGAGAGAATGTGACCTTCTGCCTTGTGATGTTACTAAGGGTCTAACAGCCAATTTCCAGACCCAAGCAGTGTCACATGATGGAGCGGTTAGTCTACTCCCTTCCAGCATCAATGAAGGAAGAAGCAATGGATGATCACTGGAATGGTATCAGTCGGTTGTGAAGGGTGGGCCTTTCACTTTATCTTTAATGGGAAAAGTTACAGGGGATAAGTATGGTTTTAGTCCAGATTGATTGCCCAAAATAGTAAAAGTATCTTCTGCTAGTCTGCAGATATCAGTCTGTATCTTTTTAAGCCCTGGGACTGATGCTCGCATTTTAATATGAGCTAAAGAAGGGTGTCGGGCTCTGCAAGGGGTACTAAAGGATAGCCAGCAAACATAGCCCCCACCCCTCCTCCTCCTCCTCCTCCTCCTCCTCCTATCTTCAGCTTGAAGGTGCTCATGCCTGAACGTTCTAGATGAATCTGAAAGATATAAACCATACACTGACTCTGCACACACTTTAAGTCTTGCAGTTCAGTTTAAAAGTATATTAATCCATTAAGGCCCCTTTCACACTTGTGCGACTTGGGATTGCAAAGTCCCATGACAAGTCATACCCCATGATTTCCAATGAGTACCATTCATATCTGTGCAACTTCAAGTCACAGCAACTTCAAGGTAGTCCCTACACTATGTTGGTCTGACCTCAAGACTACACAGGCATTGCTTCAAGTATGGGCAAAAATCACGGCAAATTTGTGCGACCTTTCAGGTCACACAAGTGTGAAAGGGGCCTAACCTTGTATGCAGAGTTCTTTTATATTGCATAGTATTCCGGTTCTACTAGACCAAGGATATTTACATAATTGTAGTAATAAAACTATTTTTCACCCCCAGAGTGATGCAGAATACAGGTACCGGTGCGCCATCTGTGAAAAGTCATTCAGGTTAGAGGCCTTCCTGGAATTCCACAACTGCAGGACAGGTTAGTGAGTCCTTAATTGGGATGACTTGTCATGTGACCCTTCCGATATCACAAAGCTACTGTGGGCATCTAGAAGCTGTGGGTTTTGGACAAGCTTCACCTAATCAATTGTTTTTAGTTGGAGGACAATTAGAGACTTGACAGCAAGGCAGTACTTTAGTACAGTTGTCTTTTAAATGTCCACAACTCCTTCCCCCTTTCCCCAACCATCTCCCCAAAAGTTTTTTTTATTTTTGCCTGTCCCTTCTCTGCAGGGCACAGCTGCTTCACGGAAGTCTTGACCAGGCGCTGCTGCTTCTGACCACACAGCAGTCTCCATTCATTCACATCCTTTATACCAGTGGTCTCGAAATTGCGGCCTGTGGGAAAGATGACCTTTGCTTGCCTTTACCTGGCCCCTGGGGAACTATTCCTCTCAATGACATTAAAAGTGAGGCACTATTGCTTCCACTGACACCAACAATGAGGCGTAATTCCTCCCACTGATATAAACAATGGAATACCATTTCTCCCCCTGACACCCAGCGGTGGGTCCTTAATTCTCCCAGCGGTGGGTCCTTAATTCTCCCCACGGCACCCGACATTGGCTCCTTATGTAATTTTTTTACTCCCACTGACCACCAAGCCTGATGTATTATTTACTCCCACCAATGATGGGACATTTTCTACTCCCATCAAAATCTGAAGAATTGTAAACTATTCTTTTTTTGTTTAGAAAGTTGGGAGACCCTTGCTTTATAACATGGCAATGTAGGTGATAGCTGAGGTAAATAATTAACAGAGGCTTTGACTTTTTATAGAGTTTTTTTTATTTGGTGGCTTCTCCTTTTTTCTTTCACAGACGACAAGTCCTTCCAGTGTGAAATGTGCTACAGATTCTTCTCCACCAACAGCAACCTGTCCAAGCACAAGAAGAAACATGGGGAGAAAAAGTTTGCCTGCGAGGTGTGTAATAAGCTCTTCTACAGGAGAGACGTCATGTTGGAGCATCAACGGAGGCACCTGGAAGGTACGTTGCTCTTCTTCAAAGATGGAAAACGCAATCATACACACTATTTGGTTAAAAGTTTGTGGACACCTGACCATCACACCTACCTACTGTATGTGGGAACCCCTCCAGATTGATTTCAGGTTAAGGGTACAGTACGGTTAATTCTAGAGCATACAAAGGCATTTTAGATATTTGTGCTTTTTTTTTTCCAACTTTGTATCAACAGTTTGAAGGCCCTTTTCTGTACCAACATGACTGTGCTTCTGTGTACAAAGCCAACTCTATAAAGACATGGCTTGAGTTTGGGATGAAGGGACTTGAGTGTCCTGCACAGAGCCCTGACCTCAACCCGATAGAACACCTCTGGGATGAATTTAAAGAGGAAGTCCAGCCTGGGTAAAAAAAAAAAATTAACAGTCCGCAGATACAAATACAGTAGCTGCTGACTTTTTATATTGGAGCACTTGCCTTTCCAGGGAGCCCGTGATGTCGGCACCCCAGCCAATCTTTGGATCGACTTATGGGTGCTGCCACTGCCATTCCTGGTAAGGGAACCAGTTAGTGAAGCCTTAAGGCTTCACAGCATGTACCCTACTGCGCATCCATGAAGCTTGCTGCGTTTTCTAATTGGCCCAGCGGCGGGGGAAGGAGGAGGGGGAGGGGGGGGCGAACTTCCAGGAGAGGAAGTTGGGTAGGGGACCTGTCTGTTGTAATATGTTTTAACACTGTCAAAAACAGGTTCCCCCTCCCCCCTGAAAGGTGTCAAATGTGGCACCAGAGGTGGGGGGAGTGTATAAGCGAGAGGTCTCACTTTTGGGTGAAACTCCGCTTTAAAGGGTGATTGTGAGTCAGGTCTTCTAACATCATTCATTTTGACTGAATGGGCACAAATTCCCACAGATTCACTCCAAAATCTTGTGGAAACTCCCCCCAATAGATTGGAGGCTGCTAAAATTGTAAATGAAGGCTAACTGCATAATAATGCTCATCGTTTATTCCTGTCCATTGACATATTCTACAGCACATTCTTTACAGTGAAAAAAAAAAAACTAACCGCTGCATTGAAGTGGTTGTAAGCCTCAGACACGAAATATGAACAAAAAAGCTAGTTAGATCAGGGGTGTCCAACATTTTTTCAAAGAGGGCCAGATTTGATGACAGGAACATGCATGAGGGACGACCATTTTGACTGACATTCTTCAAACCATTAAAATTCGGTCTAAGTGTGTTCTTCCAAGCACTAATACACTGTCCAACGAGAATTCTATTGCCTTTGTGGCTGTGTGTGGTGAAGAGATGAGCTCGGGCGGGTTATTTGGATATACCATATTTATCGGCGTCACTTTAAGAGGGAAAATTCATGAAAAAAACTTAAATTTTAAATAACTGTGAAGCAAAATAAGGGTCAATGCCCATCAATGCAGCACCCCACCATTGCCATCAGTGCAGCCTGATCTATGCCCATGTGCAGCCTCGGAGGGGACAGGGAGGGGGGCGGTACGAGTGCCAACAGATTACACACAGGAGAAACTCCTGTTTTTCTCGGCGGCCTCTTTAATACAAAGTCCCGCCTCCTATGATTGACAGAACAGTCGCCCAATGGCAGCGCAGGAGATGGGACTTCTTATTACAGGAAATTCTCCTGTATGTATTGCACTCGTCCCTCCCTGTCCCCTCTGAGACAGCCAGAATATATATCTTTTGTGGCCCCGGCACTCAGATTCGTTGGGGGGGGGCCACAAAAAATGTATATAATGTCCAAATTGCCAGGCAGCCGTTCGAAACCGCAACGTGGGCCAGACTTTGGACATGCCAGAGTTAGACTTTCAAATTTTTAATTCTGTATTCAGGTCCAATTTATGCATATTTTTTTTTTTCCAGCATGTCAATAGAGATATAAAATGTTAGTGTGTGTGTGTGATATTTTTTTATCTTTCTGGGTGACTGATGTCTCCTGCAGGTGTGAGGAGGGTGAAGCGGGAGTCCATCCAACAGGCTACAGATAACTCCATAAAGTACAGGAAGGAACCATCTGCGTGTCCTGTGTGTGGGAAAGTGAGTCCTTGTTACCATTTTTCTTTTTTTTTTATATACAGGATTTATATAGCGCCAACTGTTTGTGCAGCTCTTTACAATATAAGACAGTGAGACAGTACAGTTACAATAAAATACAATCTAATAGGGTGGAGCAAGTGGTACAGAAGGTAGTAACGAGGACTGGAGGAATAGACAAGAGAGCAGGAAGTCTTGGAAGGAGTGGAGAGGAAGATTTGGAGACCAGATTGGTGATGTAGCTCGGGGCAGAGTTGTAAATTGTTTTGTATGATGTTGTTTTTATTTTTTATTTAAGTTGGTGGACAGCTGGGAGCCAGTGTAGGGATTGGCAGAGAGGGATAGCAGACACTGAGCGGTTGGTAAGGTGGATGAGTCTGAGAGCAGCATTCATGATAGACTGAAGAGGAGGTAGCCTACGGAGAGGTAGGCCTATGAGAAGGGAGTTACAATAGTCAAGGTGAGAGATCACAAAATATGTTTTGGTTGGTTAAAAGGAAAGGGATGTGGCCATGGCAATTTCTAAGGTTACATACAGTGCTAAATTGATGAACGAAGTGCCTGCCTTAGTCAGTTTTCTGATTCATCACCCTTAGAACACCAGACTTAGACTGAACGTGGTCACCGTAAGCCTCTGCCCAAGTCTATATTAAACCTTGTCTTGTGCTAAGACCTGCTCTGGATCCAAAACTCTTATTTAGCCTCCACTGTCCAATGAATTTCTCCCCAATGTAACAAGATTCAAAGCTGAACTCCAGGCAGAAAAAAAATGTTCCCATGCAGTGAGATCCTCCTCCATTCCTGGACGAGAGGATGTCGGGAACCGTTCACTGCTGGATTGTGGGGGGAGCGCCATTTACAGATGAAGCAGAAGAATGGGTGAGCATAAACTTTCTCCAATCCCCTGGACAAAAATGAGCAGATGATCTGCGCAGTGTGGGCACAGCCCTGCCAATCCAACCCATGTACAGTGAGCAAGTCCCAGTAGCCAGTAAAGGCACCCTTAGAGGAAAGGGCAATGGCACTTTTTAGAGTGTGCCCTACAAGTCGGGTATTACAGTAACAAAGTGAAACTTCTAATAAAGGAAATAATGAGGATCTATGTAGTCAACTCTTAGGTTGGAAATTAGCTTTTTAAAGTTTAAAACCTAGCATAGGTTTAATTTAAAGCCAGGACTTCCATACTGCAAGACAGGCGTGCTAAATGATTGGTTGCTCTGCCAGCTAATTAGAAGCAGACCAGGGAGGAATGCTCACAAGAACAGCTATGACATACGCTTAAAGCGGACCTTCAGTAATTTTTTCAACTTTCCATTTATTAAATCTTCTGCCCTTGTAACTTTGGATAGTAAAACATTTCTATTCCGCCAGTAAATACCTTATACAGCCCACTTCCTGTTTCTTGTCTGGTCATTTGCCTGGGCTTATGACATCATGCACAGCTCTCTCTCTCTCTCGATCGCTCGATATCTCTCTCTCTCTCGATCTCTCTCTCGATCGATCTCTCGATCGATCGATCGATCTCTCTCTCTCTCTCTCTCTCTCGCCAGGAAGGGAGGGGGGATGAGAGGGCCAATGAGATCTGCAGAGCTGGAGGTGTGCCTCTGTGTAAATCTAGGAACTGAACAGGCAGCAGCTTCAGCTGCCCAGTTACAATGGATGCATCCAGACTCAGTGGAGGGAGATTTCTGCAGCATATTTGGCATGTACATGGGTGTGGAGAAGACGGTGTAGACCAGGGGAAAGTAACCTCAACACCTTAGCTGTTGTGGAACTACAAGTCCCATGAAGCATTGCAAGACGGTCAGCCACCTGCATGAACACCAGAGGCAGAAGCATGATGCAATTTGTAGTTTCACCACAGCTGGAATGTTGCAGTTGCCTACTGGTACAGGCCAATATTCACTGTGATAGCAGTGTTGTCCCAAATGTCTCCCCCCTGTGCTGTAGCAATGCCCTTTTTCAGGGCTGGTGCTACCACTGGGCAAACTAGGCAGCCGCCTAGGGCGCACTGCTGCCTAGGGGGGCCTGGTCGCTGGTTTCCCTCCACCTCTGCATGCTTTGCAGAATGCAGCATGTAACTAACTCAGTTTGAACGGTAGTGTAATTAGAGGTGCAGCGCTGGAGCCAGCGTTAGAGGAAGCAGAGCCAATGCTTCCTGTATAGTGGTGCCTTCTGTCACATGGGCAGGGCAAAGGGGGTGGAGTCAGGGGTGGAGCCAATGGCGACAAAATGAGGTTTTGGTTCTTGGTTTTCTTCTGTTATCTTCCATTACATACCCGAGTTCCTGTTGCTCAAGTAGAAAACCAGATGATGAGCTGTAAGGTGACATTGACCTGAACAAAGCATCATATAACCTTCCTGTGTGTACAGATTGTCTGCAACATTGTTAGTCTAGGTCAAGCAATTTGGTGCTTTTGTCTGAAGCTTCTATTCATATCAATAATGAAAACCAGGACAAGGAGCCATATTTACACCTGCATGTCATCCCAGAATTTGGAGCATGTAAGGATTGTGCTGTGTGTTCTGTCCCTGCAGATGTTCTCCTGCCGCAGTAATATGAACAAGCATCTCCTCACTCATGGAGACAAGAAATACACCTGTGAAATCTGCGGCCGCAAATTCTTTCGAGTGGATGTCCTCCGAGACCACATCCACATCCATTTCAAGGTATGCATTGTATATGAGTCGTCCGACCATTGGTGCCAAGGTCAGGTATGAGCAATTCTCATACAGATTGTGTGTATTTTAGGACATTGCCTTGATGAACGATCAGCAACGAGAAGAGTTTATCAGGAAGATTGGCATTTCCTCGGAAGACAACGATGACAACTCAGATGGCAGCGTTGACTCCGAGCCCCACAAGTATGCCTGCAAGAGGTGCCAGGTAGGGACAACTACAGAGCGACAAGTTCAAACAGGTTAACCATTCATTTCTCTCCTACATGTAAAAATCATCCTTTTTTTTTTTTTTTTTTTTTTTGCTAAATTACTCAGAACCATTATATATATAAAATATAAAAAAAAAATATGTGTGTATATATTAGAGGAGATCCTAGAGAATAAAATGGCAGTCATTGCAATTTATGTCACACTGTATTTGCGGAGCAATTTTTCCAACACAACTTTTTGTGAAAAAATATACTTTGATGAATTTTAATGCACAAAACACCCTACATAACCAATTTTTATTAATATATAAAAGATGTTACACCGAGTGAATAGATACCCAACAACATGTCACGCTTTAGAATTGTGCACACTTGTGGAATGACGCAAAACTACGGTACTTAAAAATCTCCATAGGCGACGCTTTAAATTTTTTTTATAGCGTACCAGTTTAGAGTTAAAGAAGGTCTAGTGCTAGAATTCTTGCTCTCGCTATCCTCACGTGTGGTGCATGGGGGGGGACGGGGTCCTTTTTTTTTTTTTTTTTTTTTTTTTTTTTTATTACTAAATATGTAAACATCCCTTGTAATAGGAATAGGGCATGGTAGGTCCTCTTTATGGGGACATCTGGGGTCAATAGGACCCCAGACATCGCCTCTACCCTGGAAAGCATGAGTTTAAAAAAAAAAAAAAAAAAAAAAAAAAAAGCACTGATCTCTGTTTTGCAGGGGGAAAAAAATGGCAGTGTTTACATCTGCCAGAGCCGAAAGCAATGTCATGACCTAGGATAATGGAGCTAGCTGGGGAACATGTGGTCCCCTGCCAGCTCTATGGTAATCTGGTGCTGCCGGTTCGGGTCTCTGGGTCCCTGATCACATGGGAGAGCTTGGACAGGCGCTGTTGCATAGCAGGAGGAGGGGGGGGGGAGAACGTCCCATTCCACTGCCTGTAAAAGCAGTCCAGCGGCTAATCGGCCGCTAGGATGGCTTTTTACAAAAGAGGGAATCGCCAGATGAAAATTAAGATGTCTGGATGATGCCTGTAGCTGCAGACATCATCTAGATATCAAAAACAGAAGGGAGTCCCCGGAAAGCAAAAAAGGTAATGGTCAACAACGGCTTATGTTACAAAAATGCATTCATTTTGGTTTAGTGTAGTGAGACGGACTGTGTTATTTAGATACATTGTTTATCTTACATATATTTGGAATTTTTAGTATATGTAAATACCCCCACCCTTAATAAAGCCTTTTTAAATGCATTTTTGTACCATAAGCCATTGTTGGCCATTCCCTTTTTTGCTTTCTGGGGACTCCCTTTTCCTCTCTTTCTGTTTTTGATATAGTGCCATTGCTCATAGGGCAGGTATCCCGTCGCATATTGACGAATCGCCTGGTACTCTATTTACTGATAGCAACTTTGGTGAGTGTGGTTTCTAGGACTTTTTACCCCCCATTTTTGATCATCTAGATATCACCACTTCAACCTAAGGACATCATATGATGGGAAGAGGTTAAGGCCTCATGCACACGAGATGCTATTAAACGCGCGTTTAGAGGCAGTTGGACACTTTTTTTTTTTTTTTTTTCAACTGCCCCTGAACCCATTCAATGTTATCCTATGTGTCCATGCACACAGTCTTGTTTTTTGGCATTTTTAGGCAGTTGCGTTTTAACCTCCTTTTTCCAGAAGCAAAAAAATGGGTTCAGACGCAAACGTTTTCCCCGTTTCAGACGCCAAACGCGGCTAAACGCCATTACTGCGTTTAGCTGAGTTCGCATTTATAAGTGTTTTTTAAAGAAACATTTTACTTTGGAGCCCTATACTAGCACTACAAAATATCCAAATTTGGGGTTCCTAGCACCAAGTGGCCCCGAGATACGGGGCCCCAAAGTCAGGTCGGAAAATGTCATTCTCTGCTGCAGAAGTGCTTGACATTTTGCGACCAGACTTTGAGGCCCCATATCTCGGTGCTAGGAACCCCAAATTTGGATATGCTGTAGTGCTTACACACCAAATTTGGGGTTCCTAGCACTAAGTGGCCCCGAGATACTGGGCCCCAAAGTTGGGTCGCAAAATGTCATTCTCTGCTATGCAAACGCAGCAAAACGGGCGTTTCTAAACGCCGGTTTCATCTTTTAAAAACGTGTGTTCAGCAGAGTTTGCATCGACGTCTTGTGTGCATGAGGCCTAAATGATAATGCTGTCTGGTAGCTTTGTTAAAAGACAAGTTTCATTTTTGGTGGCTGATAACCAGGAAGTAAGGGAAGTGGGAGGTATCCATACCAACAGCCTACCCCAGAGAGCTTCATGCTTTATTATAATACTAGCAAAAGTTGGCTAGTTCTGGCTGTGTTGTATATTAAATCATCAAACCATCCCACTCTGTTCCCTGTGCTGTATGTGACACACTAGTCTAATGTGCAGCACATGAAATACTCCACATCAGTCTAATCTAAATGCTGTGTTGTTCCATACCGCTAATTATCACAGTAAGATCCTACAGAAGATATTTGTACCAAAATGTATTCATACCATAAGGACTTTCAGATTTCACCCTATTCAAGCAATGAAACTTTTGCTGGTTGTTTAAAGGATATGTAAAGGTTCGTTTTAGAAAAAAACAAAAAAAACATGTCCTACTTGCCTCCTCTGTGCAGTTGGTTTTGCACAGAGTGGCCCCGATCCTCCTCTTCTGGGGTCCCTCAGAGGTGCTCCTTGCCCCTCCTCTTCTCGAGTGCCCGGTTGGAGAGCCGCTCTCCCTCGGGGGCACCCATGCTGGAGCTGGTGTGCTTGTCGCTGGAAAGACCGGGTTCAGGCTCTGGGGGGCTGCTGCATCACAGGAGGTTTTTCACCTTTAAAAGCATAGAATGCATGAAAGTGAAAAACCTCAGATTTACAACCCCTTTAATGTATGGGTATAAATGCATTAAACATTAGATAAACATTATAACTGTAAGCTTGTCACAAAAATAGGCAACAGAAATTGAGTGTGTGATTTATAAAAAAAAAAAAAAGCTGTGTTTTTTTTCTTTGTTTTTTTGTTTTTGTTTTTGTTTTTGTTTGTTTTTTTTTTTTTTTTGTTTTTTTTTTTGTTTTTTTATTGGTGCCAGCCCTGAGAACAGTTACATTTTCCCTAATGCCATTAATTGGGTGTGAATTGTATCCAAACACAAGAACAATAATTGTGTATGTTGCAGCTTACCCGTCTTTTCGATGTGGTGGCTGCGTTTTTATTTTATTTTTATTTGTTTTGTTTTTTTTCAGGCTTTTATCACCTGGTGATCCTGTCCTAGAGTGACAACACTCAGTAACTTTATCTATGAAGGAGCAGTGCTGTTACCCTAGGAGAGGAAGTCTGGTAGGACTACAGACCCGCTCCTGATAACATAAGAGGATGTGTTCTGTATTTCGTATAGGGAACTGGAAACAATGATAAAGAACTGTGAAATCTAGCTGTAAATGTTGTTGTTTTCTTAGATCTCCTTTGCTCGGGGGAAGGAATACTTGAAGCACATTATGGATGTCCATGCTGAGAATGGGTACAATTGCAGTATCTGTCACCGAAGGTTTGCCCTCAAAGCAACATACCACGCGCACATGGTCATTCACCGCGAAAACCTGCCTGATC
Organism: Lithobates clamitans; assembly: GCA_037952925.1. Taxonomy (NCBI): domain Eukaryota; kingdom Metazoa; phylum Chordata; class Amphibia; order Anura; family Ranidae; genus Lithobates; species Lithobates clamitans. Next base: position 216,676 of record JBBGZY010002024.1, read on the forward strand.
CAGAGGTGCAAAAGTAAGGGCCCTGTACTGAACCAGGCTTCCTTCATTATGTGTGTCTGATCTTTCCTCATCACCATCTCATGTCAGTTACTGCAGATGGTTCATCCACAACCAGAGAGTAATGGAGTAACTAATATTAACCTCTTCAATACTGGGCATTTTCATCCCCTTCCTGTCCAGGCCAATTTTCAGCTTTCAGCGCTGTAACATTTTGAATGACAATTGCGCGGTCATGTAACACTGTACGTGAATATATAAAAAACTATAAACAAAAAGAGTGACAATTCTGAAAAAAACATTTTTTTTTTTTTTTTTTTAACTTTTTGCTATAATAAATATCCCAATTTTAAAAAAAATAATTAAAAAATTCTTCCTCTGTTTAGGCCGATATATATTCTTCTACATATTTTTGGTAAAAAGAAATCGCAATAAGAGTATATTGATTGGTTTGCGCAAAAGTTATAACACCTACAAAATAGGTTATTGATTTATGGCATTTTTATTTATTTTTACTAGTACTGGCGGTGATCTGCAATTTTTATCGTGACTGTGACATTGCAGCGGACATATCGGACACTTTTGACACTATTTTGACACTATTTTGGGACCAGTGACATATATACAGCAATCAGTGCTATAAAAAAAAAAACATTTACTGTGTAAATGTCACTGGCAGGGAAGGAGTTAACAGTAGGGGGGCGATCAACGGGTTAAATGTGTTACCTAGGGAGTGATTCTAACTGGGAGGGGATGGAACTGACTAAGGGAGAAGAGCGATCGGTGTTCATACTTTTAATAACAGTACACTTGCCTGTCCTGGAGTCTAAGTCAGCAGCTGTAGTATGTGTAGCTGCTGGCTCTTAATTTTTGCAGGTGTTGGGCGGACCTCAGCTTTAAGTCGCACATATATGAATGGTTATCAGTGGAAAACATGGGGTACGGCTTGTCATCAGACTTTGATGTCCAAAGTCATATGACAAGTCACGCAAGTGTGAATGGGTTGTCGCCATTAAGAGGGTTTACTGCAGATCACTAATAAAAGAGTCCATACACATAAAAGTAGTAAGTGTGCTTTTTAATATAAATATAATAAGGATTGGCAATAACATTTGGTCGGTCCAATCCATAAAAAAAATAGAAAGAAGACCTGGTGCACGAGGCACACTATAACCCCTCAGGATTTTAAATGACAGACCAAATGTGAAGTAGAAATGTAAATATTTATTATACACAATGTAATTATTATTCTATTTTTGGCCAGTACAGGTTCACTTTAATGCTGCTATCTATTGGTATTGTACAGCACATATCGTGAAACTTGCTGTGTGTTGATATTGTATGTCCTTGTCGTGTTTTTCTTGCAGATACATACATCCGTGTGAAGTTTGTGGCCGGATTTTCAACAGCATAGGAAACCTGGAGAGACACAAACTTATTCACTCAGGTATTGTACGCAGCCATGTCAAGGGAATGCTTCTTCATAAATGATTTACATAGAAGTCAATTTCTGTTCATTAACAACGCATTACATTTTTTCCAGGGGTAAAAAGCCACGGGTGTGAACAGTGCGGCAAGTCGTTTGCCAGGAAGGACATGTTAAAAGAACACATGAGAGTCCATGATAACATCCGGGAGTATCTATGTGCAGAGTGTGGGAAAGGTAAAGTGCATGCGTTCTATTACACTAGAATAGATTACTGCTAAACTTTATGATGCCCTAGGAATACATGTTGGCAGGCACAAGATAAAAGGTGTTAAAGTGATAGTAAACCCTGAAATGTACTGTGCCTGCAGCACACTGAAAAGCGAGGCCACTACTCACACAAGTCTGACCCCCCCCCCCCCTTCTTCTCCTTTCACTGTCCAGTCGAACAAAATGATCAGATAACCTGTAGTGACGTAGGGGAGGGTTTGAACAACCACAGTGCCAAAATGGAGGACACTATCCAACTCGCCCAGTGTCAGACAGAAGCAATGTCCAGTAGACTGGTATTCAGTTACAAGTATAGACAAATCTAAAGACGGTTCTTCTACAGGGTCAGTTTAAAGCATAGCAGATATTCATGGACTACAGGTTATGCAATTTTGAATAATGCAGCCTGCAGTATCATGTGCTGAAAAGAACGCTCCATAATAGGAGGAAAGGGCCGGTTACTTCAACAGGTCCTGTGGCTGGGCTCTTCTCCTTCAAACACTTCTTCTTTTTTTTTTTTTTTTTTTCTCCCCTTAATTTTTATTAAAGCCGTAAACAGACCTTACCTCAACTTTTATAAATCGCTCCTTAAATGTCACCAAGTTAGTTTTTTTATATGTAGTTTAATAAGATCACCCTTCTTTGTACTACTGACCTCCAGGAATGAAGACCAAACATGCCCTGCGGCATCACATGAAGCTACACAAGGGCATCAAGGAGTACGAGTGTGTAGAGTGTCACCGCAAGTTTGCACAAAAAGTCAACATGCTGAAGCACTACAAAAGGCACACAGGTAAGAGCAACACCAATGGACGGATCCCACAGCTGCCAGGCAAAGTCATGTTATTGAGGCAAACTTTCTCTATATGGTTTAAAGTGGTTCTAAAGCCTTTAATGTATATTGCCTTAATGCATTCTATGAATTAAGGTAAGAAAACCTTCTGTGACTCAGTGCCCCATTGCAATCCAGTGCTAGATATGAGAGCAGCAGCTCTCTCTCCTCTGTCCCTCCTTCCAGGGCAGATCAATAGCAGTGGGAGCCATTGGCTCCCACTGATGTCAATCAAACTTTGTGACGAGGAAGCAGGGGGTGGAACTGTGCCCCGCTGTCTGGATCTATGTACGCAGGCAGTGGAGCTCGGGAGCGAAACCTGCAGGAGTGACTCCATAGCGGCTTCCTATAATCTTCCTTGGAGACAGTGTGGGAGATTTACTAAAACTGGAGCACTCAAAATCTGATGCAGCTGTACATGATAGCCGATCAGCTTCTAAGTTCAGCTTGTTCAAACTAGCTTTGACAATAAACCCTGGAAGCTGATTGGTTTCTATGCAGAGCTGCACCAGATTTTGCAGCATGCCGTTTTCATAAATATCCTCCACAATCTGTTACAATGTGGGAAAGTCTCCCCCAATGGGGTTTTTTCGGCAGTAGAATTACAATCGTTGAAGGAATCATTTGAAAAAGTTTTTTTTATTGAAAAAATAGCAACATAGCATAGACACATAAACATTTAAAATATGCGCTTTGGTCAGAGCTATATAACACCATTCAAATTTCTACAATGACTTATAAATGTACAACAGTACATAATAACATCTGGTGTGCAAATTCCCAACGCGTTTCGACATGCGTGGTCAAAGCCTTCCTCAGGGGATTAATTTGCTGTCAAAGGAAAAAAAATAAATAAAAAAAAATATATATATAGAGACACACACACACACACACACACACACACACTATATTTTTCATGCCAACACATGTAAACAAACAAGATCCCTTGTATTAACAAGGAAAAGTAGAATTTATTGTGTATAGTTACCAATGAAGGGTGTAAGTAGACAATCTCCTGACCAGAGTTCCTCTAAAATCTATCAGATGATTTCATGCATTCGTGTCGCGCGCACTCCAGGGAAGAATGATCCGCCCTTATGTGTCTAGCATGGAGTCAGGCTAAAAGGCAACCAATTAAATCTGATGTAGCTGTACATGGTAGCCAATCCGCTTCTAAGTTCAGCTTGTTCAATCTAGCTTTGACAATAAACCCTGGAAGCTGAAGATTTTGCAGCATGCCGTTTTCATAAATCTCCCCCCACAATCTTTTACACTGTCTATAGAGGAGCCTTTACCTGCCACCAGGAGTAAAGTAAAGTAAACACGATGTTCGCTCTTCTCATGTGTCTCCTCGTTATTTTAAAGGTATCAAAGACTTCATGTGTGAGCTGTGCGGAAAGACCTTCAGTGAGAAGAACACAATGGAGACCCACAAACTTGTACACACCGGTAAATACGGCTCTTACCTGTTCCAATTTTATAAGTATTCTGTTTTTGTCATTTGCATGGCAGCTACAACACATTTTTGCCCATGTATTACTAGTAATAACTTTGTAGCCGATGTATTAAATGGCATTCTAGACGTGACATTGGAATAATCAGTTTCTATACTTGGCCCATGGTCATGTGCTAACCGTGATGTCACTATGAAAGGGCTTAGTGGGAGGGCGGTAGAAACTTTTCCTGATGTGCCTCAGCAGATGTATGAAATCACATCTATGGCAGCACTTGTAATGAATCTGTCGGTCAGATTCCATGATAGACAATGTAGCACAATAAGCCTAAAGTTTTGACTGACCCAAGTGTCAAATATCTTTTTCAAAGTGGACCTGTGCCCCTTTCATGGATGTTAAAATATTTACATATTCTTAAGAAGCATTAAAAGATATAAGGAGTATACAACTCGCCCCACTTTCTATGACATAAGTGCTGATTGGTCATTCAGACACCTATTGCTGTCACATGAGCAGCTGAGGAGGGCAGCAGTTTAACACCTAAAGTAAAATGATGGCCAGGCGGGAGCACATCATATGACGTCCTCCCAGAACACGCCTCTCACCCGCGGGGGCCGCGCAGTGGCGAGATCTGTCACTGGCTGTGCCTGATGACTGATCACTGCACCAGCCTGCTGTCCAGTGTCATGTGATCACTGTGACCAATCACAGCAGATCACATGACAATTTTAAACATTGGAGGGCTTCCTTTTTCATGCCATCTGTTGTATATAAATGTGTTGCTAGCTGTGATTGGTCACAGTGAACACATGATACAGAAAGGCCAATCGGCCCATCTGTACTATGTAAATAGTTTTAGTCAATCACAGCTAATCACAACAAAAGACACTGAATGAACTAGTTTTATTCAGTAAAAATGGTTGCTTATACCAATGAAATTGGTATATGCAATCGTAATGTGTTAAAAAAAAAAATCCTATGGCAACACTGTATTGCTCTGGTCAAACAAACGCAAATTGTTTTCAAACTTTTTTTTTTTTTTTTTTCATTTACCAAGAAATAAGGAACCCAGTGGTGATTAAATACCACCAAAAGGAAGCTCTATTTGTGTGGGGAAAAAAAATGATAAAGTCATATGAGTACAGTGTTGCATGACCGTGCAATTTGTCATTCAAAGTGCGACTGAAAGCTGAATTTTAGCCTGGGCAGGAAGGGGGTAAAAGTGCCTGGTATTGAAGGGGTTAAGGTTGAAGGTCAGAAAAATAAATCCTGCTAGATCACTTCAGGTTGGCCCCCTTTTGCAGGTGTATATATATGTAAACCATTAAAAGTGTCTATACTGTTGAAAATCCAGTAATACACCGTCTCCCTCTGCTCTGCACATGCTCAGTTGCTCTCTATTTTTAGGCACTGCTGAGTTCGTAGAGGCCGATCTGCTGACAGCCTTAAAGCGGAATTAAACCCTCCTATCCTTTACAGCCAAGGAAGCTGCTTCTGTTCAATCTGCAACTGCCATGGTGCTGCACATGTGATCAGTAATGACACCAGACATTTGATTGTTTGACCGTTTGGTTGAGGACACAAGCAAATGTGACAGCATCCCGGTGTTCTGTCAGAATCAGCGGCCTGTCGGATTAGGTAACGGAAGTGACGCCCCGTTGGCTGCGCATGCGTTCTGCTGCTACCAGGTTTGCTAATCTGACTGTCCGCTGCCTTCTTCTGACTGTAGGTGTTCTATTTGCTACACCCAGCTACGTCCTTGAATTTCACAGTAATTTTAGCAATAAAGTGAGTGTAATATAAATAAATATAGTGTATTGACATCTGTGATGCTGTTTGGATGTTTAATTTTGAAAGCCTAAAGGTTTAGCGCTGACCAGTGCAGGGTGTACCAACATGGCCTCCGCCATCTTCCTACTGCTGGCGTCCAGCTTCTTTCAAAATGTAACCTCAAATCACCATCACAGATGTCAACATACTATATTTATTTATATACGCTAAATTTATTGCTAAAATTATTTAATAGTTCAAGACGTAGCTGGGTGTAGTAAGATGTCCGCCTTCTTTTGACTGCAGGTGTTCTGTCAGATTAGCAAAGCTGGTAGCGGTGGACGCATGCGCAGCTGACGGGACGTCACTTTAGTTACCTAATCTGACGGGTCGCCGATTCTGACAGCACACCGGCGTTCCAGGAATGTAACTGTTTTTTGAAACCGTTAACTCGACGGGTTTAGTTCCGCTTTTATGATTTACTGCTGTTCAGGGTCTCTGAGCTTCAGCAAAATGGCAGCCTCCACCAAGAAGAAACTGGAACAAGGCTGGAGGCAATTTACAGCACACATTAATTATGGTAGCATAATTATCATCGTATGTTCCTTGCTAAAGAGCATTATTTATTTTTTATCAAGTTGTTGTGGGTAAAGTTCTGCTTTGCCTGTTCTATTTCCCTGCACAGGAAAAGCACAAGCGCACTTTTTTTTAAAGCTGGGCAAGCACAGATACTAATTCATTCTAGTTTAGGAGTTGAGCTGATGTTCCTATTCTCATCCCTCCTAACTCTAGAAACTGACGCAATTGTTATTGAATTAAGAAATCTTAATCGCTCTTCTGTTAGAGTTCTGATTTAACCTTGTTCTCTCGCACGCCTTTGCCGCGTCTCTATTTGGGGCTGTAGGAAAGCAGTGGACTTGCTCGGTGTGTGATAAGAAGTACGTCACGGAATACATGCTCCAGAAACACGTCCAGCTCACTCATGACAAGGTGGAGGCTCAGAGCTGTCATCTGTGCGGAACCAAGGTCTCCACCCGAGCCTCCATGAGCCGCCACTTACGGAGGAAGCACCCAGAGGTAGGTTAAAGAATATGTAAAGGTTCGTAAAAGAAATAAAAAAAGCAAACATGTTATACTTGCCTCCTCTGTGCAGTTTTTTTTGCACAGAGTGGCCCCGATCCTCCTCTTCTGGGGTCCCTTAGCGGTGCTCCTGGCTCCTCCTCTTCTCGAGTGCCCCATTGGAGAGTCGCTCTCCCTCGGGGGACTCGTGCGGGCGCACACCCATGTCCTGCTGCTGCACCCATTGACAGACAGCAGGACTCAGCCCCGCCCCCCCAGGCACCCACGTCATTGGATTGGATTGACAGCAGCGGGAGCCAATGGCTGCACTGCTATCAGTCTATCCAATGAGGACCTGAGACACCGGCTGGAGCTGGAAAGATCTCGCAGACTCTGAAATTTGGTAAACCCCCCCCCCCCCCCCCACCCCCCACTCTTTTCTGTTATAAAAAAAAAAAAAAATCCCCCCCACCAGTTAGAACTAAATGATCCATCAAATGTCCAGATGGGGGTTATAGGCAGGTCAGTTTGCAGATTGTTAAATGTTGCTGATACAACCAATGTAACCTGCTGCTATTTGCATATATTGCAGCTAAGACACTAATGCATTAAAGTGATTGTGAACGATCACATTGTAAAACAACCCATTCCGTTTGAAATAGAGATTAAATGCAAAACATTTTTGTATAAATTAAAAAAAAAAAAAAGGTGTTTGTTTTTTGTTTTTTTATGTGATCACATTCCCTCTGTTCTCAGCTGCATGATTGCTGGGGGGAGGAGAAGCAGCAGCACACTGGTCTTCCCAGTGAATGGCTGTGCAGGGGAGGTGTGACAGGACAAGTCTGATCATTGGAGGAGAGCAGGCAGAGTTCCCAGCACAGCTAGAGAACTGACCATGGTGTGTTCTCCTGCTTAGTGTGGTCAGCTTTTAAAAGGAAAGCAGAGAGACTAGCGGGAACACCAGGGATTTCACACAAAGGAAGCAATACAAAGAGAACAGGAGACTTCCTTATACAACTACATGGTACAGCAGCCATATATTGGGGATATATGAAGCATTGGGGTAACAAGCGCTTTGACATAGACATTGTGGGGGTTGATTTTGTAAAGGCAAATTAAACTGTGCAGTTGCTCCAGACTCGCAGGGGGTATTCAAACTACGGCCCTCCAGTTGTTCAGGAACTACAATTCCCATCATGCCTAGTCTTGTCTGTGAATGTCAGATTTTTACAATGCCTCGTGGGACGTGTAGTCCTGCAATAGCTGGAGGGCCGTAGTTTGGAGATCCCTGCTCCAGAGATTAGTAAATGAGCAGAAGCTGCTGACTTCCATCATTCAATTATGCGCAAGCAAAAAAACTATTTTTTTCCTTTTTATTTTTCCTTGCTCGTGATTGGGTATTCTTTGCAGAGTGAAGCTTTACCTCATTTACTAAGCTCTAGAGCAATTGCACTTGCAGAGTGCACAGTCTATTTGCCTTTTAGTAACTCAACCCCATTGCTTCACTACTTGGTAATTCGATGAGCTGGAACAAGCATGCTCCAAGTGAAGTGTCAGGACACTTGATAATTACACACTTTTGCTAGGTCACTCATTAACGTTCCTTAGCAGTATCTGTCCAATCATTGGGGTTGTTTTTGACTAAAGGCAAATAGACTGTGCTCTTTGTAAGTTCAGACCAGTTGAAGAAAAAAAGGAGAGTCTGCAGGAAAAATAAGGCTAGTACTTGTAATGAGCATTTAACCCATTCAATGTGCAGGAGACCGCACTGCATGGGAAAATTTAAATGCAATCCAGACTTTGGCTTTAAAGGATAAGTTCACTTTAAAAAAAATAAAAATAAAAAAATGCACTAGGGTTGCACCAATATCAGTATCGGTGCTGATACTGAGCATTTGCTCAGATACCTAAACTGATACCTTTTTCGGTGCGATTTGAGCCCATACAAAATGAATGGGATCAAACCGCACTGCAAAGAATCGTATGTGATTTGAATGAAAATGGTGTGCAATTCCTGTCCGCATCACGTGTGGATCCCCCCCCCCCCCCTTCTGTGTGAATCCAGACTTGTCATAGTGACTTCAGTTTGGGTCCACGCAGGAGCGGTGCGGGAAACCACATGTGATTCGGACAAGACTTGCACCGCATTCCTGTTCAAATAACACGCGATTCTTTGCAGTGCGGTTTGAGTCCATTCATTTTGTATGGACTCAAATCGCACTGAAAAGGTATCGCTACTCCTTATCGGTATAAGGAGCACTGAAAGTGTGGGTACGCTTACCATTTTTTTTTTTTCACCGGCGAGTAAGAGTACCGATACTTACAGTCAAGTACTCACCGATAATGAGTACCGATTACCTTTTTCAGTGCCATTTGAGCCCATACAAAATAAATGGACTCAAAACCTCACTGCAAAGAATTGCATGTTATTTGAACAGGAATGCGGTGCAAGTCTTGTTCGAATCACATGTGGTTTTCCCGCTCCTGCATGAACCCAGACTGCAGTCACTATGACAAGTCTGGGTTCACACAGAAGGGAGGGGGGGAGAGACCACATGTGATGCACACAGGAATTGCACACCATTTTCGTTCAAATCACATGCGATTGTTTGCAGTGCGGTGTGAGTCCATTCATTTTGTATGGGCTCAAATCGCACTGAAAATGTATTGGTACTCCTTATCGGTGAGTAATTGACTGAAGGTATCGGGTATCGGTACTCTTACTCGCCGGTGAAAAAAAATGGTATCCGTGCAACCCTAAAATACACTTTCTTTCTTTTTTTTTGTCAGGTAAAAAAAATGCGGTTATTTTTTATTTTTTTTATTTCTTTGTAGGAGCCTTGAAAGCATTGCACCCGTGATCAGCAGACAGCTGTCAGTACTTGTATTTCATTCATTTACAGAGCTCTGTGAATGAATGATGGAGCCATGTGGGCGGAGCCACACAGCCGCGCTCTTTTTAAATAGTGACAGCCTGTAGGGGGGATGGAGACCTGGGCCTTTCTGTCAATAGGAGTGTGGAAATCAGGAAGTGGGTGCAGGATCGGGAACATGTCACATGTTTTATTGTAAAAACGGATGAAACATGTAACGTGTTCCCAATGGTGAACTTATCCTTTTTTTAAATCTCCTCTCAAGGTACATTTTCACCTTCCTCCGTCTATATACTAGCTAATCGCTGCAAGCCCAAAATACTTAAGCATTGTGAAGTATCACCTCTGGGTGCACTGACCCCATAGTAGCGGTGCAGTAGTGTAAACATTTGATAAGGTAACCCTATTCTGCGCTAGGTTATGTCTGAGCCGATTGAGGAGATGTGTTATCTACAAGGATTTCCAGGGATTGACGCATCCATAAGCTTTTTCCAGGTAATCGGAACCACCTATATGGCCTATTAGATCTGACTATTCACGTTTTTTTTTCTTTCACTGGGTGCAAGGTGTGTTGGGGATCCAATGTACATCCAATTAAGAAGCAGTGTTGGGAAATCCGTAGATATTTTTTGGTCAACCCACAAAATGGCTTTTATGTTTTGTTGGTGATGGGTCCACTAGCAATAATTTGGTGTTCACTTTCCCTTTTTACTGTCCCTTTCACAGGTGAATTGTAAAAAATCAAATATTTTTTTTTTTTTTTTTTTAAAGCGGAACTAAACCCATCAATTTTCCAAAAATGGTTACATTGCTGTCACGTGACGGGAATGTAACTGTCACATTGGCTTTGCGCTCTCAACCAAACGGTCAAACCATGAAATAGCCGGTGTCGTAACCATGTGCAGCACCACGGCAGTTGAAGTTCAGTGGCCAAGATGGCAGCTTCCTTGGCTGAAAACGATAGGAGGGTTTAGTTCCTTTTTTTTTTTTTTTTCTCTCTATAAGAGCACACTGAAGGTGTTGTGTACCTACTGGACCTGCTTTACTTAAAAAAAAAAAAAAAAAAACAAAATCACTAATATTTACTCATTTACCATATCTGTAGTGTCATTGAGATATCTTTTATGTCTGTTGCAGCCTGTTC
>JBBGZY010002024.1:235000-294781 GCA_037952925.1 Lithobates clamitans
GTTGAAATGTGTTACTGTATTGAGATGAGAAGATGGAAGAATTGTTTCTCGACAGTATTAGATGGGTTATGAAGGACTGGTAGAAATGATTCATCTGACCGGTCCAAAACTGGAATAAATGGGCTGACAATTGTGGAGCCATTTTATTCCGCTATGACATTTTAGGCTATGTGTTCTTTTGCCAAATGTAGCCGAAGACTGGAAATCCATTGTGAATAAATTCTTTGCTGCAAATGGTCAATATGAAGCCATTTTGGTGTTATTCTGTCCCCCCAAACCTAAAAACAGCAGTTTACAGTCTCTTCAAGAATCGGTTCACACAGGCATTCTGAAGAGCGATATGTACAACAAGCTAGAAATGTTTCAGGCAGCTTTCTTGTAACCCTTAGGGCTCATACACACTGCGGCTAAAAAAAAAAAAAAAGCTGCTTTTACAGGCATTTGATCTTTTATTTCAGCTTGAAGAAGCTTGTGCTTTTTGGGGCTCTTTTTTGCACGTTTTGTATTGAGCTCCTTTAGGCTCCCTTGAGCTTCTTTGGGCATAAGCGTTTTTTGTTTTTCACAAACCTTCCCCTCAGCTCATTTTTCATATTATTTTTCTTTTTCTTCTTTATTTCTTTTTTGTGTACTTTTGAGCTTCTTTGAGCGTTTACATGCTCTTTTTTGCATGTTTTTGGGCACTTGGGCATCTTTTCTGCTCGAAAGCTCTTTTTTTCTGCCTGTAAGAGCATATGCCTGTAAACTCCTGAAAGAGCCATTGGGGTTGATTTACTAAAGGAAAATAGACTGTGTACTTTGCAAAGTGCAGTTGATCTCTGCGAGATTATTATTATACAGGTTTTATATAGCGCCAACAGTTTGCGCAGTGCTTTACAACATGAGGGCAGACATTACAATTTGGTACAAGAGGAATCGGAGGGCCCTGCTCATTAGAGCTTACAATCTTTCATGACTCCTTCCACTGGTCCACATATCACTAGAGGACACTTGGGGGGGGGGGGGCCAGAGGAAGAAACCACAGCATGCAGCTGGAGACCAAGAAGATGACACACCCAGAATGCGCCTACAGATGGGGATCAGCCACAGTCTCTGAGAAAGTCATGCAAAGTCCTTGATTAGTAAGTCCAGTTGAATGACATGATAGTCTATTAAGGGCAGCTGATCCTGAAAGTTGAAGCAGGCTCTGTGTTTGGATATAAGAAAAAGCGCCTCTAAGTCTAGTATCTAAAGCAATTTATTAAAAATCCCAGACAGTTGGCCACTCGCAGTGTGAGGGGAATAAATTGGGCTCGTCGGTGGTAGTGGGGGGACCTCCGTTGCACTGTGGGAACTGATGCCGTTGAGATGTGTCTACCGGGCGTCCAGGAGAGGATAGAGTCAGCCGCTCGTAGATCCAGAGCATCAATGAGGAGTGGGAGGTGCTGTGGACCGCAGCGTCAACGGGAAGTCCACAACGCGTTTCAGGGCACGCGCGATGCACCAAGCTTTAACATGTTTACGCCTTTGCTCACAAGATCTCCGCTGTAGGGGGCGTTTTGCTGATCTGAACTCTGATCCTCCCTTCCAGTGGTGGAGCATGGGTGGGCCCACAGGGGTGGTTGCTCCGGGGTGCAAAATTAGTAAGAATTTGGGGTTAGAAGAGGCAAGGGGTTGAGGGAACTGGAAACTCCAACTGCCAGTGAGCCTTGGAAGGAGGGTTATATGGAGTTGGGGTCCACAATAAGGGGGTGAAGGGAATGGGGGGGTGCACAATGGGGTGGGGGAGTGTATGGAGTGGAGATGCACAATGAGGGAGTGGGGTGGGGGTGCACAATGGGATGGGGGAGTGGAGGTGCACAATGAGGGAGTGGGGGGGTGCACAATGGGGTGGGGGAGTGTATTAAGTGGAGGTGCACAACGAGGGTGTGTCATTTGAAATTTTCACTTGCTTTTAATATTCGGTTTTAAAATGAATCTAATTTCTGAATGCAAACCACATACACTGTCTGAAAATCCTTTTAACCAGGAAGTTTTCTAGTCTGCTCCTTTGATTTTTCCCGTCAATGTGATGGAAAAGAACGTCGATTTGACCCCACTAACGATTAGAAAATCAGACAAACGTTCTTAAAATGACATTTTTGTTTTTGAAGGAAGACCTTGTTTTGGTATGGCCAGCATATAATATATTACAGTTCTGTCTGAAAATTGGCAAAACAGTCTTTAAATTTTTTTTTTTTTTCTTTAAATAAAAAAATTCATCTGAGTCTGATTTATATTTACCAGATTCAACCTCTAATAGTATATACAGTATATCTCTTCTGTCTTTTATTCTCAGAGTGGATTAGAGATTTTGCTTCCCATCCATATAGTTGATTATTTAGTTTTACCACTGCATAGAGATATTTAAGAATAAAGTGTGTGGTTTTTTTTTTTTTTGTTTGTTTTTTTTTTTTTAATACTTGACATATTAACTAAATTATACACCACACTTTTTTTATTAAGGTTATTCAACCAACTAATCGATTTATGAAAATAATCATTAGTTGCAGCCCTAGAAGAAATACTTTTCAAAGGAGGATTGTATCCACTGAAAGATCTAATGAAGGATGTTGGCTTTTTAATTTTTTTTTTATTGAGAAATAAAACCGGAAAAAAAATGACTACTGATGAAATTAGAAATTTCTCCACTAGGGGTCAGTAGAGTATTTTATGTTTGCTACAACTGCTTCCATCAATAGGAGAGAGTGAAAACTGGTCAAGAAATAAAGAAAGGCGAGGGCTAGACTGCAATTAAATTATTTTTGCTTTTGACAGATTTTACTCCTGACCTTGTTGGCAGCACTGTTTTTTCAGTGTTTTGTGCTGATCTGATGATATCCAACAAGTAGTTAAAGTGGTGTTCCGGCCGAAATTATACTTTTTAAATAAAAATACCCCTATAATACACAAGCTTAATGTATTCTAGTAAAGTTAGTCTGTAAACTAAGGTCTGTTTTGTTAGTTTATAGCAGTAGTTTGTTATTTTATAAACTTACAGCAGGCCGTGGGCATCTGAAGCCAGACTGTATTTCTTCCTGGACCTCATCCTTGCAGATCTCGCACATGCTCAGTGCAGCACAAGCAGTGTAATAGGTTTCAGGTCAGGTTTCCATAGCAACGGCAGAGTCAGAGGAAGTTGCTGTCCCTTCCCAGAAGGCATTGCAAAACAGGAAATGATGCGATTGGCCGCGGCCAGGGAGGAGGAAGTGAAAAATGAATACAGCAGATATACAGTAGGTGCTGAGAAAAAAAAATTAAAAATATCCAATTTGTTTACAGTGCACAGTTTAGTGAGGGATGCTGAAGAGTTGTAAAAGTGGGTGGAAATCCACTTTAAATCTCTGAAATGCCTAGAGATGGATTCACCTGTGTAGGCTGAGCTTAACCACTTAAGGACCAGCCTCGTTTTGGATTTTAGGTGTTTACAAGTTTAAAACAGGTTGTATATTAATTTTTTTTCTAACACAGTCTGATGGTCACAGTGGCTGCATATGATGGGCACAGTTGGCTGCATATGATGGGCACAGTTGGCTGCATATGATGGGCACAGTTGGCTGCATATGATGGGCACAGTTGGCTGCATATGATGGGCACAGCTGGCTGCATATGATGGTTACAGTTGGCTGCCTTTGCTGGGCACAGTTGGCTGCCTTTGCTGGGCACAGTTGGCTGCCTTTGCTGGGCACAGTTGGCTGCATTTGCTGGGCACAATGGCTGCAATTGATGTTTTTGTTTCAGAATTTTTCAGTTTGTTTGCGCCTCCCCAAAAATTTTGAGCACCAGCCACCACTGACCGGGTCTAAAATAAGGTATATAATAATAACAGGTTTTATTAAACCTTTACATTTAAAAATATAATTTGCATGTGGATAAGGAGGAACTAGGGAAGGCAAAATATAAGCAGATTAAACTTCAGCTGTGATGAATACATAGATTTTGTTTAAACCAGTACTACCCAGATAGTCTCTGCTCTGGAATTCTGAACTGGAGGAATTCACATCCATCCATGCAGGCAGCTTTGTGTCTTCCGTCACCTCATTCAGTCTGCAGGCTGATTAGCAGATGACAGTCGGTGAATTCTGTGCAGGTGAGATGTACCGGCGTCAATGAATAGAGTTCTATTTCTGGGTGTCACTGCCGGCAGCGATAGGGCGGGGACAGCAGAGGGGTGTGTACAGACAGCGGGCCTATTGTACTGTCTGTGCCGTGTTATTGAAGGACAAGAAAACCAATATTCTGTCTTATAGAGCTTCTAAATGCATTCACGTATGTGTTAAAGCTGAACTCCGGAATTAGACATATTCTACCCTTCCAATGGAGGAACTCCCTGCCACCCCCCACACTGCAAGGGCTAAATGCTCATTTCATTTCGGGGTGCAGTGTACTGCTTATCTTATTCCTGCCTCTGGCAGACTCCCACTATATATGCAACTGCTCCAGTGCTGCTGCCTCTCTAAGGCACTCTTAGCCATGAGCAAGTAATACACATTATTAGAGTTGGGCCGAACACCCCCCCCCCCCCCCTCCCCGGGTGGGTTTGCGCCAAAACTCTCGAACATCACAAAAGTTCGGACACTAACCCTATTAAAGTGTATGAGACCTGAACTTGAAAAATCAAACATGCCCATTTTGAAGGTTTATATGCAAGTTATTGGCCATAAAAATAGTATGGGGGCCCCGATACTGGGCCAATTTCAAAGGAGCAGTGATTTTAATGATGCCTAAAGTAAAACAATAAAAATGAAAAATTCCTTTAAATATAGTGCCTGGGGGTTCCCTTAGATCTGTACCGTGTATAGAACCTGCTGCAGCAAAACTGACATATAAAAGAAAATAACATGACATTTAAATTGATTTTCCCTGCAACCTTTTTTTTTATTTTGTAAACAACAGCTTTGGGAGCCAGTCTGTATGATGAGGCCACATTTTAGTGCACTCAGGACAAGATTAGAGATTTTTTTTGATAAATTCTGGTGTCTCTTTGGCAGACTTTGGATAGAAGTAACAGGTGCGGAAAAATTGGGCTTTGAGTGTTGGTGCCTTCATACTGTAACCCCTTTAGAGGTAATCTGTTTATTTTTCTTACAAACTTATGTAGCGCCCACCTACTTAGGTGTGTGCTAGAGTAGGCAGTTGGGATTAATGCTAGGTAAAATTGCCAGTCTTTTACCCTGTTGATGTAAGCTGGTGGGTTAATATGTTGGGAGGTTTGTTAGAGTAGTGGCCACCTACACTCTGTCCTGTAAGATTTCCATCACTTTACCTGAAATGTTCTGGAAAGTGGGTGGACTGAAGGAGAAGAGTGGCAGGTAGTTTTGGAGACCCCTCTGAACCAATCATTGTTTTGCTTGGGCAGAGGCGGGATTACTATAAAAGCGAAGGTCACATGCTTCCTGGGGTGGTTCTGGATTTTGGAGAAGAAGAAGAAGACAGCATGTAGGGGCTGGTGCAGCTTGGGTGCCTTCCCCTCGGGGGAGGGGAATGTGCCATGCGGAGAGGAGAGATGGAGGAGACATCAGGAGGAAGTTGCTATTACTGACAGGAGGAAGACTGGGTGATCGACCTTCTACGGCAAGCATGGACGGTTAATCAAAACTTAACGGGTGTTAAAGTGCGGGTCATGGAGGAGGAGGTACAAGGAGTTCGGCCTTAGAGAACCAATACCTCGCAAAGAGCATTGGGGTGCGGGTCAATAAAGAAGTCTGTGCAAGGAGTTGGGCCTTAGAGAAATAATACCTTGGAGAAATCTAATCAGTCAGCCCAAAGGACTTTATTCAGAGTATCGTTCTTTGGGTATACTTGAAAGTGCTGTACGGTCAGGAAGTAGTAACAAACAGGAGGAAGGAAAGCTGCAAAGTGTAACTGGAAGCAAGTGCAAGTGGAGAGTTATTTACAGTGGTTCTACATGATCTGAATTATGTATTCTCAGGACTCACTTCACTTAATGCTGAATTTGTAAGAGTTATTCAGAGTGAGTCTGTATTACAGTACTGCAATAAGTGCCAGAGAAGAATAAACAGGGCCGTCTTTAATATTGATTGGACCCTGGGCAAAGATTTTCTTGGGGCCCCCCACTCCCCATGCAATTTCACTTTCCACCTGCTCTGAGACATACAATAAATAGCAGCTAGACTTGAAATCAGTTTACTGTGTCAGATCAGGCAGCAATTGTGATTGGTTGCCAGCGGTTACAGCATATCATTACTGCTTACTGACTGGTTGCTAGAGGTTACAGCACACATTACGGCTCACCGATTAGTTCCTAGAGGTTACAGTAAATTATTTCTGCTTGTTAATTGGTTGCTAGAGATTACTGTACAGTATTAATGCTCACTGATTGGTTGCTAGAGGTTACAGCACATCATCTCCTCACTGCAGGGGAGCATGATATACATATGAATGGCGCCTTTATTTATATATCAATGCCGCCGGCTGCATGCTATTTATTTGGTAATGCCGCTGCTATTTACATATAAATGACGGTTATTTACATGTAAACACAGGGTCTGCAGGTGAGTCATCTGTACACAACAATAGGGCAGAGCTGGGCAGCATTAGTAGCAGCACTTCACACTGAGATATCGGGACACAGCACAGGACTAAAGCTTCAAGGGACAAGGGAATTTAAACTGGGATAGCTGGCAAGTATGAGGCAGCTGCTTTGGGCCCCACAACAATGATGGCCCTGAGAATAAAGTTCAATGTTTAATCGTTCAGGACTGTCTGCTGTGTCAATCTGTGCAGGGAAGGGGGTAATGGAACCACACTACAGAAAAGGATGAACTACCGAGCAGCTCCTACGGGGGGGGGTAGTGCGCTACACTTACAAAAAAATGTCCAACAATAATCTTAAAAGAGAAGATTCAAAATTAATTTACAAAACTAATTTGGAAATTGCTTTATTCTCTCATCTCGCCATCTTATTCCTCCTTGTATATACAATACATTATTACACCTTAGTAGAACTTCTCCAAGATGTCCAGACAATGCCCCATCAATATACTCTTCTGTATTGGCGAGCTGCATGCTCCTATAGCCATCCACAGAGACCAGGTACCCCTTGTATTCCATACCCCACTTCAGTTTTACCACTATTGGCTTATCAGTAAGGCCATTAAGGAATGGTTTTGGGTTTAGTGGCAAACTCATTCTGCCACTGAAGCCACCGCTGATCTACAGACCAGTGAAAAGAAGAAGAAATTTCCCTGTGGAATGCTCAGAGAACACACCGCTGGATAGAGAAGGAAATGGCTAGAGGTACTCTTGATGAAAGCAAGAATTGGCCTTTCTGTAAAAAATTGAAAGTATATGCACCTGTCAAACAGGTGGGGATAAATTTGGCTTTGGGCATTGGTTGTGCCTTTACACTGTAATGCCCTGTACACACAGTCGGACATTGATCGGACATTCCGACAACAAAATCCATGGATTTTTTCAGACGGATGTTGGCTCAAACTTGTCTTGCATACACACGGTCGCACAAAGTTGTCGGAAAATCCGATCGTTCTGAACGCAGTGACGTAAAACACGTACGTCGGGACTATAAACGGGGCAGTAGCCAATAGCTTTTGTCTCTTAATTTATTCTGAGCATGCGTGGCACTTTGTGCGTTGGAGTTGTGTACACACAATCGGATTTTGTTGTCGGAAAATTTTATAGCCTGCTCTCAAACTTTGTGTGTCGGAAATTCCGACGGAAAAAATCCGATGGAGCCCACACACGATCGGAATTTCCGACAACACAATCCGATTGTACTTTTTCCATCAGAAAATCCGACCGTGTGTACAGGGCATAACCCTATAGAGGTATTCTTGATGAAACCAAGAATTGGCCTTGCTGTAAAAAATTTTAATTATACGCACCTGTCAAACAGGTGTGGAAAAATTGGTTCATGGGTGTTAATTGTGCCAAACGAAACCTATACCAGAAAATTACTTCAAGATAAAATCAACATCCATAAAGCTAGGCAGCCTAGACAGTCTTGCAGAAATTCCAGATCTCAAAAACATTAAGGCTGGGTTCACATATGAGCTGCATGCGGCTCACAGCAGGGGTGCATCCTAGTTCACTGTTCCAGGTCTGATTTCAGCCCAAATTTTGGGCTGAATTCGGACCTGAAACGGAGCAAAAGACGCCCAGCATTTTTGTGCAAATCGCACCATACCCGCTGCAGAGATATGAGAGACTGTCAAAATCTCCTGCATCCAATCGGACCTGAACCTCCGCATCCAATTCGCAATGGTGTGAACCCAGCCTCAATCAGCGACATCGGCATCAGGGGCTTGATAGCTGCTGCAAATCCAGGACTGATTCATTTTGACAAATGTCAGCCGGTCAATGGAGTCTGTGGACAGATGCGCTCTTTTATCTGTCAACCTCCGGCAGCACTGAATGCCCATTTGGAAATCACGCTGGATGCAGGGCAGCTCGGCAGCTCAATTGCATAACTGGGCAAGTTGTGGCCAGTAGTCTATTCTCATGACCCTGAAACCCATTGGGTCATCTACTGGAAAGCTCTCCATGCCTGTTTTCGCCCCTAGAAGTGGGGCGCTCGATGGGGCGATTATCCCGCTGAGTGGCCCGCAAATTCAGGTGTTCAACGAATGGGTCAACAGGCGATGTTGGGGCCAAACTTTACTGCTGATATGTGGTCCAGCAAGCATGGTAAGGGACGATATATTTTGTTCACAGCACACTGGGTAACTCTGCTTGCAATGAGGAAGGATGCAGGACAGGGCTCAGTGCTGGAGCTTGTTTTGCCGCCATGTCTCCATACAGCTAGTGGTGATGATCAGTCAGCTCCACCCCCTCCTCCTCCATGCCCTCCTCTGCTAAATTGTTCTATGAACCACAAGTACCCCTTAAGCGTTCAAGGGGTCATTCAATGAGCCGGGCTAAAAGATGCCATGCAGTGCTTCAGCTGGTCTGTCTAGGGGACAGGAGCCACATCGGAGCAGAGATTCTTTCAGCTCTGCAGGGGCAGGCCCAGAGGTGGTTCACACCATGGAAGCTTGAGTCAGGAATGGTGGTGTGCGATAATGGCACTAACCTGCTGACTGTGCTCTGTGCCCTGATTAGGCAAAGCCAATTAGGGCCCTAGAATGCACTGTGCTCTGCAAATTCAGGTGTTTGCCGAAAGGGCGAACAGGCAATGTTTGGGCCGAACTTTTGCTTGACCCGAACTGCTCGCCCCGCTCTACTGATCACTGTGTAAGTGTCACTGGTGATATCAGTGTCAGTTAGTGTACCTCCCAGACGGCATCAGTTGGTGTCAGAGATCAGTTACAGTCCCACTATAACTCACTGATCACCGCTATTACTGAAAAAAAATTCCAGTATACATACCATAGTTTGTAGACGCTATAACTTTCAGAATACCTTTTGGTTTAAATTTATGAAGAAATGCAGTTTACATGTCTGTAATAGACATTCACAGACAGATGTAAAAATCACGGATTTTCGTGAATTTACCGATGGTTGGCAACCCTGATTCTCACCTTCAACAACCCAGCCTACTTAGACCATGTGCTTCACTGATGCTGCGCTATAGGGAATAGCCTGGGCTTATTTTCTAGTAATATGTTAAACTTAAATTCTGCCCCATGGCAGTTCTCCTGTTTTTTTTATTTAGAAACAGCGCAGAGGCCCGATTTACCTTCCCCTGGATAAAAATAGAACCATGGTTCGCTACATGAAATCCCCATTCAAAAAATAAACCTAACCCATGAAGGTGAGGCCAACAGAGCCGCACAGGCGCCCTCCAGCAAAAAAAGATAACGTGCAGATATGACAGATATAGTCATGAAACGTGTTGCTATAAGGGAAGAAAACGTGAGAATATGAACTTTACCTCTACAGAAAACATGTTGATGCATTGCGTCTATAATAAGCAGTAAAAATGAAGATCATGTATAACCCACACCAAAGTCAGCCTAAAGTGGACCTGTCACTAACTTTAGAAGTCTGCATGTATACATTTTCTGACACAATATAGAGCAACTGTGAAATTAAAAAAAAAAGGCTCCACCTTTTATCATTAAAAAATGATCCCTATTTCCTGGCATCATGACTGTTTCCTTAACAGAAGCTAGTTTGAAGGTTCTTACCCGCTGGTATTTAGTTCTGACATGACTGGCAAGACTGTATCCCTCCAACTCTCCATTATGTTTTTGAGGGTGTAATCTGTTGGGATCTACTGTATGTACCATGTAAGGTGGGAGTTTCCTAGGATTCGTAGTTTTTGGAATGGTATCTTTGCTTTGTTGCACAGAGTCACAGGCGTGACGGTTCCTCAGACACCCCAAATTGCCATTCTAAATTTTCCAGTTGAGTAGTCTTTAATGATTGATCTTTTTCATCTTGCTGGGGGCCCAAAATGACTATTGCCAAATCATGGAAGAAACTTTCTGTGCCTCTGGCCCAGGCAAAACGATGATACAAATGTTACAATGTGCGGGGGCGCAGTGCCTCCCCCTCAGTGCAGGTGCGGCGTGGGGAATTCTGAAATTGGAATGCATGAACATCTCACTGACACCTCACTGCGCTGCTCTGCTGACGTGTCCGTGGGTTGCCTACCCCTGGGCTAGATTCATACTAGCCAATGCTCTGAAAAGAAATCTACAGTGTAAAAAAAAAAAAAAGAAAAAGAAAAAAGTAAAATAAAAAAGTATTGTAATAAAACAAACGAAAAAAAAAAAAAATATTGAAAAGCACCACCCCCGTGCACACTCCAATGCAAATGCACAACATAGGGCACGCATGTGTATGTAAACCTTGAACTGTGCCGCACATGTGAGGTATTACCACGAATGTCATAATGAGAGCAGTAATTCTATGGCCATAATTCACAGTGAACTCTAATGCCGCGTACACACGAGCGGAATGTCCGACAGAAAAAGTCAGACGGAAGCTTTTCATCGTCTATTCCGATCGTGTGTAGGCCTCATCGGACTTTTGAAAATTCTGACGGACCTAGAAATGGAACATGTTCTAAATATTTCCGACGGAACCAATTCCTATTGGGAAACCCGCTCGTCTGTTCCGACGGACCAAAAACGACGCATGCTCTGAAGCAAGTACGAGACGGAAGCTATTGAATACTCGCTATTGAACTTCCTTTTTCTAGTCCCGTTGTACGTGTTGTACGTCACCGCGTTCTGGACATTTGGACTTTAGTGTGACCGTGTATGCAAGACCGCTTGAGCGGAATTCCGTTGGAGTTCTGTCGGAGAAACCTTCGGAGTTTATTCCGACGGCAAAACCGTTCGTGTGTACGTGACATAAGGGTCTGCCTGTTTTTCAGGCGGATCCGAGCGGGCCACCCATTGACTTCTATGGGCAGGCAGATGTCAGCGAATATGTGTCTGCTGAAACCTGCCTGCCATCCGATCCGACAAAACAGACGGATGGCGATACGTTCGCCATCTGTCCATCAGATCGGATGGGCCTGTCCATTTTCATCCGATCGCCCCATAGAGAACAGCGGAGCTCTGACAGGTCCATCTCAGCACAGTGAGCAGAGACGGACCTGTCATCCGCCTGCCCAGTGGGGTTCAACGGAGCGATCTCCCGCTGAGCTAGCGGAGTCCATCCAACAGATCCGCCCATGTGAAAGGGGCCTAAAGCCTGGTACACACTATTTGTTTTTTTTTTCGGGTTGAACAAAAAAAACTGTCAGCTCCAGTCGGAGATCTCCCCAGCTGAGCTGTTGTGTTCTGACAGGGGGGCGTATCGGCTGAGAGTGCTGATCGGGTGCCTGTCGGCTGCTGGTTCTCCAGCATGCTCGTCCAACAGAAGCCTGCCCAGCTGCCATACACACGGGCCGAATGTCAGGCGGTTTCTATTAAACCAGCCGATGTCGCCCAGCATTCGGCCTGTGTGTACAGGGCTTAAACTGATAAAGACTTTTAAAGTGTGGCCTATGGAAAATTGTAGGCACCTTTTTGGGATTACACACACAATTTTAAGGCTTGACATGTTTGGTATCTATTTACTCGACACAACCCCATCTTTTATATTTTACAAAAAAGAAATGGATATACTATTATGTTTGCACTAAAATTCATTTTAGTATTTTTCTTTCCTGAAAATATGTGTTGATTGATACACAGCTGCGCAAATATCGTACAATATTTAAAAAAATGCAACGGCCAGCATTTTATTGTACGCGGCCTCTTCTTTCAGAAATTATAGAATAATTTGACGGTTTAAAGTAATTTTCCATCAAAAAAATGAAGATTTTAGCATGTGTAGGAAAAAATACAAAAATTGCCCTGGTAGCCCTGGTAGACCAGTGGATAAGAATTAAAGGCACCATAGCACCAGAATGAGCATAATGAATTCCCACGGTGCAAAGGTGTTACCCCAGGTTAAGTTGTTTTTAATCGGGGTAGTTCCAGTAAAATAATTATTCAAAGAACATTTGGATTTCTAGCACCTGTACATCAAATAGAATCACCTGAAATAAGATAATGCATGACCTAGGATGTGGTCAGACTGCAAGCAAGGGAGAGCAATGGAAGTCAATGTCCAGTCTGGACTAGCCTTTTATCTCAACGGAATATGCCTAATCTGTTATACAGGGGGATCTTGGCAGGGATAAGAAAGGCATCATTCATGTCAGTCTGATTTTGATCTAATCTTTTAAACACAAATAATGTGAAGTTTATTAGCCAAAATACCACAACATATCAGCTCTTGGGCACTCATAGAAGACTATTGCATTGAGTTCCATTGTATTCTATTGTCTATTCCAACAATGGGTAGTATAATAGTACATATCATTGATAAGATAATCAGGTCTGTAGAAGCCCAACTGGATTTTTTTGCCCACATGGAAGGCAGTATATCCTTTGCTTCCAGCCCTGGAGGCACAAAAGGAAGTGAGAAGGAAACCCAAAGAGAAAGGAGCAAGATAGTGTTCCCAGGTGTCCCCTTGAAAGATGTCCCCTCACTTTCTGTTCAGTGACAACTATAACATTTTGGATTCCTATCTTTTTTTTGTTTGCAAACTTTTTATTGAGTGCTATCAAAAAACATAGGATACAAAAAGTAAACAGTTATGAAGGGTTAGACATTAAAGAACAATACACTGTAATAATTTGATGAAGCGTCACATAATTTTCCAGATAGTATACAAAAGCTATAATGCATATCATACATGCAACAAGGATATATCAAAATATACCCTCGATACCAGGGCATGAGTTCAAAAAGTTGAAAATCCCAAAATTTACAAAAAAGCCCACAACATTCCGTTGAGATATACAGTAGGTGACGATTGTATGACCATACTTCTCATTTGACAAAAAATGCGGATTTAGTTGTATCCTCACCGGCTGACACTGCGGATATTATTATTATTATTATACAAGATTTATATAGCGCCAACAGTTTGCGCAGCGCTTTACAATGTATAAGGGGGACAACACAATTACAGTACAGTTCAATACAAAAGGTACAGGAGGGCCCGGCTCGTAGAGCTTACATTCTAAAGGGAGGGGGTGGTGGTACAAAAGGTAATAGCTGCAAAGAATGATTTGATGGGGGTGACTCAGGGATAGCTAAATGTGTGCCATCGTCCTAATTGTTATTGAAAAGGAAAACTATAGAAAATAAGGAAATGGACTTTAATACATATGCTATTATCATACCTTCCTTATTCGTTTATACACTTTCCTTATCTGGGACAACCCGGTTGACCTGCATCTCTATACAGTTTTCATGCTGTGTCATTTAGAAATTGTTTTTACTATGTAAGTATATACTACTTTTTCCATAGTATGATTACCAATATGTAAGGGGCTTTTTCACACATATATGCCTGTGGGTCTGTTAATTTTTGGGGACCCCCTTTTAATATACATGTGTCCCCATGGGGGGGGGGGGGGGGGGGTTGATTCCTGCCCCCTAGTGGTCACTGGATTTGGGCCTTCTACCTTGCTGGACTCTACCAAAGTGAATATTTAATTGTCTATAACTGTTTTTTTTTTTTATTATTTGTTTGGATATTCTGATATACTTAATTGATGCTTCTCTGACATATTCATCAGATCTACAATCTCCTGAAGAAGCGCAGTTATGCGTGTAACATGTAGAGCGAACTCTCTGTGTGACCTCATATTGTGACTTAACCAGTCCACGCACCTTATTTCCATTGGATGCTGCTACCGGTTAATTCTTCTTTTTGCACCAACTTTGATTAATATATATATCTTGGAGGTGTTACTTGAGTCTTTGGGGTTGATTATCTACATTATGTTTCTTTTTTAATATGTGTTTGTGATACCGTGCTTTTTAACTTTATCCAATTAAAAAACTTAAACTGTTTTTATCTACGCGTGTGCCTACGAAGTCCATTTCCTTATTTCCTTATTTTCTTTTTTCTTTTTTTTTTTTTTTTAATTTCTTTATTTTTCTCTCTTTCTTTCTTTTAAACAAGGACAAAAAAAACTTAAATGAACAATCTTTCCATAACTTAACATTCCATTCCTGTGTATATACAGCACAAAATACAATAAATCAATACATTCTATTCCCTTTATACATGATCATTCCTATAATGATATCAAATGAAGCTAAAAAACACTAAGTAGGAGGGGGAGGAAAAAAACAAAAAAACAAGAAAACAAAACAGAACAGGAGATTAAATGGGGAAATTTTCCCCTCTAAATTCCACCTCCAGTGCTGTTATTTTATGCCCGGTCCTGGGACAACACTATACCAAGATCTGGCCGGTATTTCAACTTCAACCATTATTTGTAGTTCATTTTCATTCCTCTCCTTGCTTTCCCCTCCCAAAAAACAAACAAAAAAAAACAAAAAAAAAAGAAAACCCCAAGTTCCCATTTTCATCCCCCCCCCCCCTCTCTAAGTTGTATCAATTTTCTTTTTTCCTTCCTCTGAAGAAATATAGCAATTCCATGGTGTCCAGATTTCCACATATATTTCTCTTTTTTTTCCTGGCTGTCCATTTCCTTATTTTCTATAGTTTTCATACTTCTCACTTGGCAGATAAGTGAGTCATAGAGTTATGAATAATGTGAAAAATTCTTTCCATTAGCATCATGGAATCCAGTTCATGTTTCTGGGGAAAATGGATAGAGGAAGACCTCCAATTAAGAGTTATTACCAACTGAGTAGCAACACAGGTTGCATGGATACTTTTTTCTGAATAGTTAATCAGGCCATAGAATATGCAATTTTCTTTCCTTCCACTACGGATGGAAGGAAAGAAAATCACTTGATTCCCTAATCAACACAGTCCGTTGTTTGTTGTATGGGGAATTCATCCCATGGCACTATTGTGCTCTGCCAGCAGGACGCCTTCCTGGCCAGCAGAACACAATGATTAATGCTAGCAGCTATACCTGTTGACTTGGATACAACCAGCCTGCCCATAGATGGATCGAATGTCAGTCGGTCCCCACTGAACTGGCCGAGATTCCATCCATCTTTGGCCTGCTTATGGGACTTTGGGAATTTGTGCAAAAAGACAAGTCTGTCCTGCTAATTTGGTGGTGAGATTGGCACTGGTAACCTCCTGCCAAATCGGTCTTAACTTCTCTCAGCACCA
This sequence comes from Lithobates clamitans, assembly GCA_037952925.1. Classification (NCBI taxonomy): domain Eukaryota; kingdom Metazoa; phylum Chordata; class Amphibia; order Anura; family Ranidae; genus Lithobates; species Lithobates clamitans. Next base: position 250,593 of record JBBGZY010002024.1, read on the forward strand.
AATAATATGGGTCAAAGAACCTGACCAGGTACAGCCCTGAAAGGTGTTAAAAACTTCTGGGTAAACAGAGTGTAATCCAAGAGGTGTATAGTACCAACGTATAAGAAGCTTGATCGAATAAGGATCTGGTGCATAATCATATACATAAGTTGCACAAAATTTCACCCCACTCTTAGGAAGAGAACTGAACTCCACATTCCTCGTTCCACTTTGGGCGATTTATCTGGGGATAGAGTACCATACATAGCTATACACAATAGAGATGAAACCTTTTCCTCTAGGAGTATTATTACATATTTGTTCATAAAGAGTAGGGGGAGAAGATGGGGACTGTGAGTAATGTGATGAAAAAAAAAAAAAAAGTCTAATCTCTCCCGAGGTGATATTTCTGTAGCCACCCTGGCGGTTTGATTATGTCAGATTTTTGCGTCTCAAAGCGGTACAATTGTTTTGCATAGAAATTTGGCATTTTATATTGTAGGCCTGTAATTCTTAGTAATAACTCCCTTAAATCTGTCCAAACAAGAGTCTAGTAGATATCCCGGGTATGATAAAGTTGGAAACACGAAATCCATAAATGATAAAATAAAAAATAATTATAAAAAATAATAATATAATAATAATAAAATGAATTTCCCGACGATACATCGCTCAATTCTGCAAGTGATTCTAATTTATTATCGCTGTTTTCTAGCTGGTCTAAAACCACTTTTGATGTAAAGGGACACTTTTTGGTTGCTATGGACATTCTCAAGTTTCCAGGCAGAAAAAACTGTATATATAATATAAAACTGCATACAGGGGACTGGATAAAGCACTGGGGACAAAAGGGATGTGAAATGATTTGATACAGTAATGTAATCTGTAAGATTACAGTCTATTGTATGTGTTATGTTTTGTGTACTTCTTGAATTTGCCGCCGGGCTCCACCCCGGTGCGTTGTGACGCTCGCAGGGAACGGAGCCCAGCACACAAAGCATCGAACGGAGAACACAGCACGCAGACATAATGGGGGGGGACATCGCAGGATCCTGGAGACAAGGTGGGTACACTGCACCAGGATTCTGCAATGCAATCCCGACTGTGGCTCGGGGGTTACCGCTAATGGTACTGAAATTTAACCCCCCGAGCCACACTTGGGAATAACACCAGGGAGGTTAAGTTGTTGGAGGTGGTAAAAAGAAACAAAAACTGAGTTATTCCAAAGGGCTGAGAAGGTTGTCAACAAATTGGTCTTCCATCAATGAAGGTTATCAAGAAATGTGACTAAAAATGCAGTACCCCCCAAGAAAGATTCTGAAGGGGAGACTGCTGACACCAGGTTATATTTATTCTTATAAAAGGGACCAAAGCCTAAAGGCCCGTACACATGATATGATAATCGGATGGAAAAACTCGTACGACAAGCTGTCTGCTGATTTTCGGATCGTTAGTACGGTGCTTTCGATTTTGCTTTTTCGTCAGACAAAAACTGGATGTGCAGACTATAAAATTTTTGTCGGATGTGAACTCCACGTCCGATTTTTGTTTCATTAGTACGGTTTTCGTACGAAAAAAATCCTAAGAGCAAGACTACGCATGCTCAGAAATTAAAGAATACATACGAAACTATTCAACGTCACTTCTGACGTTGTATTCTGTCAAACAAAAATTTTCGCATTGTGAGCAGGGATGAGCCCGATGTTCGCCTGTTCGACGAATACCTAACATTATGGGGCATTTGCGGGAATTTTGAGCGCCTACGGAACGCTCCAATATGAACGGCAAGACCGTCAATGCACTGCGTGACCGCAGTGCATTGACTGCTGCTGATTGGCCAAAGCATGCACCTGACCTGCATGCTTTGGCCAATCACAGTGTGCTCTGCTGTGAGAGCCATGATTGGCCAAAGGCAGAGTGCCTTTGGCCAATCATGGCTTAGGGAGCTGAGTCCATGCCCCACACTATGTAAGGCTGCTTACACAGCAATCGTACATAGGTTTATGAATGAGAACAGCAAATTACATTTATAAATGAAAAAATGTCATTTAAAACTGCTCGCGGCTGTAATGTATTGCCGGATCCCAGCAATATAGACAAAAATCATTGAAAGAAAAGGCATGGGTTCCTCCCCCAGTCCATTACCAGGCCCTTTGGGTCTGGTATGGATATTAAGAGGAACCCTGCACCAAAATTTGAAAAAAAAATTGCGTGGGGGTCTCCCCTAAAATCCATACTAAGCCCTTATCTGAGCACACAACCTGGCAAGCTGCAGGAAAAGGGGGGGGGAGCAGCCCTCCCTCTGGAACTGTACCAGGCCATATGCCCTCAACATGGGGAGGGTGTTTTTGGGTCCCCTCTTCTCCACAACCCTTGCACGGTGGTTGTGGAGGTCTGCAGGCGGGGGGCTTACCAGAATCTGGAAGCCCCCTTTAACAAAGGGACCGCTAGATCCCGCCCCCCCCTTGTGAATGGTTATTGTACCCCTACACATTCACCAAAAAAAGTGTCGAAATGGTAAAAATGACAGGAGACAGTTTGGAACAAGTCAAAAAAAAAAAAGTGTCCCGCGATGTAACTCCATCTTCGATGACAGCGCTGATGACCCGAGATAAAAACAAAAAACGAAAAACTTTGCATTGATGGTAGGCATCCCGCGACTGCAGGCTTTTTGCAATGACAGCTGTTATATAGCTGAGGGCGGAGCCACCCGGTGACATAAATGGTTGACCCCGCCCCCTCTGATGCAATGTGACGTCACGTAACATCAGAGGGGGGCAGGGTCACCCGTTTATTTCACATGATGATTTTAATGCAATATCCCTATGCTTATGGGTTGTAGTATTAATGTATTAGCACTTTGGTTGATAGCGCAGCACAAGTCTTTTGTTGATTGTTTTTATTTGTATGTGGGAGTTTAGTGATTGCTGCTGTCACAATCTTAGTTGATGTCAATTGTTTTCATATGATTGTTAGTTTTCTTACACTAAGCGCAATCCATACTTCTTTTCTTACCAAGAAATGAAATAGCATTATGGGGGATTCCCATCATTTTCTGACAAAGGTGACCTTAACAAATGGAGGGGTTGACTTTCCCCGGAGGGGACACAGACAGCAATAAAGACCTGACAAAAATATAAACTGAAGTGCCACATAACCAGCTAAGGTCCAGATACAGCTTTATTTCAATAAAAGTCAGGGGACGATGCAAAGAGTGTTTCGAGGGTCCAAAAATGCTCCCTTCATTCAGGCTTGATTTAGCACAATGTGAATGGACTACAAGCTCAGGCCTTGTCAGCAACTAGTTTGGCAGCACAGTTTCCTATGTGCTGTCCAAGGCTAGCTGTGAGGTTGGACAGGGCATCCATCTCTCCTTCCTCCTTGGCCATCTGAAAACACTAGGAGCAAAGGGATGCCTGCTTTGTTAGATGGCACGTTTCTCCACCTCTCAGTACTTGCCCGCTTACCTGAACCATTTTAGCTGAGAAGCCCCCCCTCTCCTTGCATTCCTTTGGACATTCTTTTGGGGACACTTGTCTTAGGAAAATCCTCTGAGATGAAGAAAAGTGCCATCAAAACAGCCGTCTCTTTGCTAGCTAAGTTGTTGGATGGCAGTGGATGGCAGGACAGGTAGTGGTGGTTACCCCCACCACTACCTGTCCTGCAACATTGTCCTTGCTTCACATACTCACCTGCCCATCAGATCTAACGTTGTGCTGCTGTGGTCTGCTTCACCGATACCAGAGCCTGGGTCCTGCACCTTCTTCTTTGGTCCTGATGTCATCGGATCCTGGATGCCTTTTCTAGGTTCCCCCGTCCCCCTGATCATGTGCACCAGGGCTGACCTCTTTTGGTTTCTCTGTATGGGGACCTGAAGCACCCTGGAATATGTGAAGTACATACTGTATACTGTAGGCTTCAGGCCACATGAGATGCTATTCTGGCCTAGGTGAGATAAGGGAGGAGGGCCAGGAGGTAGAAAAAAAAAAAGTAAACAAAGAAAAACAAATATTTTTCGCTTTAGGGTTCATTCAGACAGGTGCTAGGTCACATCCTCCACGCTGAGCCACATTTTGCTGCGTCCACCTCCACCTTGGAGTTGCACATAGAAGTGGATGCAGTGGCTGCATGGACACAGTCAAAGTGTGACATGCAGACAGGAGCGGGTACTCCAATCCAAGTGTTTTAAATGTTGTCATATGGCCATGCAACCACTGTGTCTGCTTTCACTTCAATAGGCTGCCTGTGTGCAGCTTCGAGATGGGTGCAGATGCAGCAGACAGCAGCTTAGCACATACAGTGGGGCAAAAAAGTATTTAGTCAGCCACCAATTGTGCAAGTTCTCCCACTTAAAAAGATGAGAGAGGCCTGTAATTGTAATCATAGGTATACCTCAACTATGAGAGCCACCAACTATGAGTGGCCTAGCCAGTCTCCAGATCTCAACCCCATAGAAAACCTTTGGTGGGAGTTGAAAGTCCATGGAGAGATCTGCATGGAGGAATGGGCCAACATACCAGCAACAGTGTGTGACAACCTTGTGAAGACTTACAGAAAACGTTTGACCTCTGTCATTGCCAACAAAGGATATATAACAAAGTATTGAGATGAACTTTTGATATTGACCAAATACTTATTTTCCACCATAATTTGCAAATAAATTCTTTAAAAAATCAAACAATGTGATTGTCTGGATTTGTTTCCACATTTTGTCTCTCATAGTTGAGGTATACCTATGATGAAAATTACAGGCCTCTCTCATCTTTTTAGGTGGGAGAACTTGCACAATTGGTGGCTGACTAAATACTTTTTTGCCCCACTGTAGGATGGGTCTCAAAACCCATCTGAATATCCCTAACATTGCTGATGATGGGAGGAGTGCAAGATGTCCAGTGCCTCTAGACCAGCCTTTCTTAACGTTTTCCAACCTTTTCTACGTGGAGGAACCCTTGAAATAACTTTCTGGTCTCAAGGAACCCCTTCTAAAAATGACTAGATCTTCAACCCATGATACATTAGTGTTAGTGTGCTGATCAGTGGGAAAAATACACATTTATGCTTATGGCCAATGGGAAGAATTACCCCCCTTACAGATTGCTAAAAAAAATCAGTGGTGTCAGTGGAAATGTATCTGAAAGGCAGGAGTTACTTGTTGCTCAAGGAACCCCTAGCAATTTCTTAAAGGGATCCTAGGGTTCCATGGAACTCTGGTAGAGAATCCCTGATCTAGAAGGTGAAGGTCTGCTTTAAGTATTAATGGCCTCTAAATCATGATCGACATCTACTGTATGTAACTAATATCTATGGCCAGCGCTGGGGTCCTCGGTTTGAATCCCAGCCTGGACGCTATCTGTGTGAAGTTTGCGTGTTCTTTCTGTGGTTGCATGGGTTTCCTCTGAGTACTCTGATTATCTCCCACACTTCAAACACATGCTGGTAGACTAATTGGCTTCTATCTAAATCAACCCTATTACACACTGTATGTACAGTAAGTATGTGAGATAGGGAACTCAGATTGTAAGCTCCTTGACGACAGGGACTGATGTAAACAGTATGTAAATCGCTGCGTAAATTGTCGGCGCTCTATAAATGGCTGTAATAGATTAGCTGCCTAGTACTTTAACTAAACTGATGTGTTTTGCATTCACACAACATTGGTGCATGGCGACCCATCAGTGTTCAGTTTGTTGACTTTTCCACTAGGTGAGGTGATAAGTAGGATTGACAAACAAAGACCTGGTGTGACAGATTCACAGGATCTATCAAACACTTGTCACTGGCTGGCAGGCCTGCAGTCAGACACTGGTTGTCCTCTTCATGTTTTGTTTACACTCTGCTGTAGGCTTTGATGTGATGAGTAGGCCGGACCTCACCTCTTCACTTTTAGTGCCCATACTATCTCTATCCCATTGTCACATCCTGCTGTCGACTGCCCACCATGTCTTCTGCATATCTAATCACATCGCTGACAATACACAAGGCCCTTCATTCTGTAGTTATCGATCTCTACTATCCAAGGCCTTCCCCATTGTATTCTATTCCTTCCATGGTTGTCTGATTTCTATACTAATATCAGAAGGAAATTTACAACTTAAATCAGAGTTCCACCCAAAAGTAGAATTTCTGCTTTAAGCGCTTCTCGTCCCCTTACATGCCACATTTGGCATGTCATTTTTTTTTGGGGGGGGGGGGGGGAGCGGGTACCTAGTTTTGACAGGTACCCGGCTCCCACTTCCGCTCTCACCGCCTAGGCGACTCCTCCTCTCCCCCTCCCTCCCTGCAGTCTTCTGGGTCACGTCACAGGTCCCAGAAGCTTGCCCGGCCACCGAGAAGGTGCAGCGCGACTTGTGCATACGCAGTGCGCACCCGGCTGTGAAGCCGCAAGCTGTCACAGCCAGGCGCCCACACTAGTGATGCCAGCACCACGGAAAAGAGAGGGAGAGGAGCGAGGCTTCGAGCGGCCGCATCACTGGACTGTGGGAAAGGTGAGTGTCTGTTTAATAAAAGTCGGCAGATACACTTTTTGTAGCTGTTGACTTTTAATAAACTTAAAAAGGACTGGAACGCAGGCGGTCTCGATCGAGTCGGTAGGACTGAAATTGATTTTCTTTCTTTCTTTTTTTTTCTTTTTAAAGAAAAGGAAAATGGATTATAATTAGGGATGCATCAATACCAGTAGTACTACACGTGCTTGTGAAAATGCTCCTGATACCCAAAAGCAATACTTTGCTGTGCGATTTGCATCCATACAAAATGAATGGCCTCAAATCACACTGCAAATAATCGCATGCAATTTAAACAGGAATGCGGTCTGAATTGCATGCGGTTTCCCACACTGCTCCTGTGTGAACCCACGCTGAAATCACTATGACAAGCCTGGGTTCACACAGGAGCGGTGGGGAAACTGCATGCGATTCGGACAGGAGTCGCACCGCATTCTTATTCAAATTGCATGCAGTTCTCTGAAGTGCACTCCCACCGCCTTCCGCCTCTCTCTCGGGCTCTCCCGTCCCACCAGGAGACCCAAGTGACCAGCTGGCTGGCCGGACAGCCAAGCAAAGCTGAGATCGTAACAGTAAACCAGAATCCATGACATTATCATCTGCACAAGCTTTTAAAACCTAAAGCTTTCAGAAACACTTATCTTGGTATTTTGAATACTTTTAAGTGCAGAGGAGGGATTTTGGGTCTTATAGACCCCAGATCTCTCCATAAGACCCCTTTCACACTAGAAGCGTGTATCAGGTGCTTTAGCGCTAAATATAATGCCTGTAAAGAGCCTGACAAATGCCTCAGTTTTAATCCCAGTGTGAAAGCCTGAGTGCTTTCACACTGGGGTGCTGCGCTGGCAGGACGTAAAAAAAAAGTCCTGCAAGCAGCTTCTTTGAGGCGCTTTAGGAGCGGGTGTATACACCGCTCCTAAAGCGCCTCTGCCCATTGAAATGAATGAGCAGCGGCGCCAAAGCTCCTCAGCATGGGGTGCTTTGAACCCTTTATTTGGCCGCTAGCAGGGGTTAAAAGTGCCCCACTAGCGGCAGAAAAGCGCCTCTAAAATGAAAGCGCTAAAACTAGTGTCGTTTTACCACTGACGCCCCCACACTTTCAGTGTGAAAGAGCTTTAAAGAGGACCTGTCACATGCCTATTGCTGTCACAAGATAAGTGATAAATAAAATAAAAATAAATGAAGCAGCAGTGTAAAAAGAAAAAAAATAACCTAAATTAATAATAAAAAAAAAATGTAAGTGCCCCCATCCTGCCGTGCTTGCGCACAAAGGGAAAAGCGTGCTTTATTCACACATGCACGCACACAGCAATCGTCCAACACATGTGAGGTATCACCACCAACACAGTAATTCTAGCACCAGACCTGCTCTGTGAATCTAAGGTGGTAACCTGTAAAAGCTTTTAAAAGCGTCGCCTATGGATAGTAACATTTATATTACACGGGTGTGCACAAATTTAAAGCATGACATGTTTGGTATCTATTTACTTGGTGTAACATCATCTTTTATATTTTACAAAAAAAAAAATGGGTTATGTATTGTGTTTTTTTTTGTTTTGTTTTGTTTCTTTGCATTAAATTTCAAAAAAGTGTATTTTTTTCCCAAAAAATAAGTTTGAAAAACCGCTGCGCAAATACCTCAGCTTTAAAATATATATATATATATATATATATATATATATATATATATATATATATAATGTTTGGGGGTTCTAAGAAATTTTTCGGCAAAAAATACGGATTGTTTCATGTGAACACAAAGTGCTAAAAAAGGCCTGGACTGGAGGTGGTTAAACCAGTTGGGTGTCGTCTCTTGAACTCTTTTGGTAGGATCTGTTGACCATCAAGTCAATCCTGGAAGTACATTTGATCTTTGTTAATAAGACGATCCTGTGTCACCTCTCCCGCATAGGTAGTCTCATACTGAGCCTCGTACACATTGTGGTGTGAAAGGTCATCGACAGCGAACGTTCGTTATAATGTACTGGAGACTTTTCCTTTCTCTTTTATTGACTCAGTTGTTAGGAAGTCCCATGATTTCCTCTCTAGATGAAGAGGTGATGTCATCTCACACATAAAGTGAAAGATACTTTTCATTGTCACTCCAGGGGCGGATCCAGGGGGGGGGCAACAGGGCAATTGCCCCCCCCGAAATAATAGCACACACACTCTTAATGTAACTGTCTCCTGCGCTCCGCTGCCGGCCCGAGTCTCTCTCACATGTGCCGATCAGCGGCGCCGAGAGAGAGACTCGCGTGTGGTATGTACGGGTGGCGGCGGCGGTCACTGACACTGAAGGTGGGTGGAGCCTCTTCCCTGCTCTGCACTCGTTGCTAGACGCCAGGCGGCCCTGGCATTAGCAACGAGTGACGTCACGGTCAGTCACACTCACACTGCAGTGAGTGAGTGAGTCACGGCGTCACGTCGGAGGTCGGACTCGAGTCTCTCAGAGCCGACCGACGTGACAGTGTGACAGGGCCTGGAGCGGGCGGCTGCTGTGTGACTGAGGCTGAGCGAGGCAGCGAGCAGGCAGGTGTTGAAGCCGCTCCCCTTCTGATAATGTGACTGAAGGGACGTTGCGTCGCGGCCATCTTGGTACTCCCGCACTTGTCCACAGTAAGCCTAGTGTTTGTAAGTCGGCAAGCGGACATCTTTATACACCCACCAGAGTCTTGCTTATCATAGTTATTTTCAACAGTAAACTCAACTTATATTTCACTAAATAAGCTGAGTTTACTATTAAAAATAACTGTGAAAAGCAAGACTCCGGTGGGTGTATAAAGATGTCTGCTTACCGACTTCTAACTCTAGTCTTACTGCTGACAAGTGAGGGTGTACCAAGATGGCCGCAATGCAACATGCTTTTGCATGCATGTTCTGATGAGTTACAATATCTCTCACTGCCCGCCCTCACTCTAGGACACATCCACTGGCAACTTGGCAAGTGACAATCCGCATGTTGTGGCAGGCGACATTGGCAAGTGACAATCCGCATGTTGTGGCAAGCGACATTGGCAAGTGACAATCTGCATGTTGTGGCAGGCGACATTGGCAAGTGAAAATCCGCATCTTGTGGCAGGCGACATTGGCAAGTGACAATCTGCATGTTGTGGCAGGCGACATTGGCAAGTGACAATCCGCATCTTGTGGCAGGCGACATTGGCAAGTGACAATCTGCATGTTGTGGCAGGCGACATTGGCAAGTGACAATCCGCATCTTGTGGCAGGCGACATTGGCAAGTGACAATCCGCATCTTGTGGCAGGCGACATTGGCAAGTGACAATCCGCATGTTGTGGCAGGCGACATTGGCAAGTGACACGCTGCATCTGGTGGCAGGCGACGGTAGCAAGTGACACGCTCAGGGCTCCCAATGATTCTGCATTATGGTGAGTTGAACGATTTCATTTTACATTACAATGTAATAATATAAATAATGCGCCTCAATCATCCTGACACCACATCAACCATGGTGCTGTTATGATTGAAGCGCCAACACCAGCCATTGCCCGACAAATTGCCCGCAAAATTTTATGGCAGTGCCCCTCCCGAGACTAGGCTCTGGATCCGCCCCTGTGTCACTCTTCATTATTTTCACCTTAATAACCTTCAATGCTTCACCACTTTAACCAACATTTTCAAAGGTTCAAGCTATCCTGGTGATTTTGAAAGGGTCAGTCCACCCATAACTAATTTTTAGTATCAGATGATGGAGAGTAACACCATCTGACAGTCTATTCTATCTTTCAATGACTACATGCGATCCCTGTGCTGAGTTCTGAAGTCTGTACACCTGAAGTGCCCATTATGAGGGGTTCCCACAATCCACGATGTACATTGTTTTAAATGTAATGTCATTTGAGGAGAGGGAACACACAAAAGGTGGAACATGCAAAACTCCCAGGGGAACAAGAATGATAAGAATTATGGCGGGGGGGCCTCATCACGGAGAACCTAAGGTGTATAAGACTCCATTTACACTTGTGTGACTTCAAAAATGTGCGATTTCCATTGCGACTTTACAGTGCGAATTGATACGACTTTGATGCATTTTTGTTGCGACTTTGGCTTTCACCAGTGATAACATACATGGTGTGACACAATTCCTTTTTCTGCCGTAGTATATATGGTTTAGGGTCAAGTTAGGGATAGGGTTAGGCTAGGGTTAGGATTATGGCTAGGATTAAGTTAGGGATAGGGTTAGGCTAGGGTTAGGATTATGGCTAGGATTAAGTTAGGGATAGGGTTAGGCTAGGGTTAGGTTAGGGATAGGGTTAGACTAGGGTTAGGATTATGGCCAGGATTAAGTTAGGGATAGGGTTAGGCTAGGGTTAGGTTAGGGATAGGGTTAGACTAGGGTTAGGGTTATGGCTAGGGTTAAGTTAGGGATAGGGTTAGGCTAGGGTTAGGCTAGGGATAGGGTTAGACTAGGGTTAGGGTTATGGCTAGGGTTAAGTTAGGGATAGGGTTAGGCTAGGGTTAGGATTATGGCTAGGGTTAAGTTAGGGATAGGATTAGGCTAGGGTTAGGTTAGGGATAGGGTTAAACTAGGGTTAGGGTTATGGCTAGGGTTAAGTTAGGGATAGGGTTAGGCTAGGGTTAGGTTAGGGATAGGGTTAGACTAAGGGTTAGGGTTATGGCAAGGGTTAGGTTAGGGTTAGGATGATGGTTAGGGTTATGACTAAGGATAGGTTAGGGTTATGTCTAGGGTTAGAGCTCATTTCTCTTGCAGAAGGGACATCAGGAAAAAGAGATGGATGGAGAATTTGCTCGGGAGTGGCCACTTTGCAGAAGGGATGGGCTGGGACGGGGGTTAAAAAGACTATATGATTGCTTGTGCTTTACAAAGTCGCACACAAGTTGCACACAAATTGCATGTATTTCATGCAGCTGCGACTTTCAAGTGACTTTTGAGGGTTTACATTGAAGTCTATGACCCTTAGATCGCATGAAAGTCTGACCAAAGTAGTGCAGGAACCTCTTTAACCACTTCCCCCTTAATGACCAGGCCTTTTTTTGCGATACAGCACTGCGTCGCTTTAACTGATAATTGCGCGGTCGTGCGATGCTGTACCCAAACAAAATTGACGTCCTTTTTTTCCCACAAATAGAGCTTTCTTTTGGTGGTATTTGATCACCTCTGCAGTTTTTATTTTTTTGCGCTATAAACAAAAAAAGAGTGACAATTTAAAAAATAAAATATTTTTTACTTTTTGCTATAATAAATATCCCAAAAAAAAGCAAAATACAAATTTTTTCATCAGTTTAGGCCCATATGTATTCTTCTACATATTTTTGGTAAAAAGAAATTGCAATAAGCGTATATTGATTGGTTTGCACAAAAGTTATAGTGTATACAATAGGGGATAGATTTATGGCATTTTTTTATGGCTTTTTTATTATTTATTCTTTTTTTACTAGTGATGGCAATGATCTGCGATTTTTAGCGGGACTGCGACAATGCGGCGGACAGATCGGACACTTTTGACACTTTTTTGGGCTAAAAAAATGCATTGATTACTGTATAAAAGACACTGGCAGGGAAGGGGTTAACACTGGGGGGCGATCAAGGGGTTAAATGTGTTCCCTCTTGAGTGTTTCGAACTGTGGAGGGATGGGACTGACTAGAGGAGGAGAGAGATTGCTGTTCCTAATTACTAGTAACAGACGATCTGTCTCTCCTCTCCTGTCAGAACGGGGATTTGTGTGTTTACATACAAACAAATACCCGTTCTGGCTCTCGTGCCTGTGATCGCGTGTGGCCGGCGGACATCGCGGCCACGCGCATTGGGTCACCCGCCGCGCAACGGGCGCGCTCCTCCGGTGGTGCACCTGCGACTGCTTTATCTGTTAAAGGAGCCATAGTACAGGTACGGTGATTCGCGGGAACGAGCCACTTTGGCTGATGTAAATGTGTGTGAGCTGGTTGGCAAATGGTTAAAGTCGCTGCAACTTTAAGTCACACAGACATGAACGGAACTCATTGGGAGATATGGGGTGCGACATGTCATGTGACTCCAAAGTCGGTCTAAAGTCGCATGACAAGTCACACAAGTGTGAATGGGGCCTAAGTAGCCAGGGTCGGACTCCGCACACCATGCTCCAGCTAATACTAACACATTACTTCTGGGTGGACGCACCCTTTAAGTGTAGAACCTCTTTATTTATTGCTTTGGCGTTACATGTTGAGGCGGATATTTAGAGATCAGTCCTACGTCATTATTCGTCTTCTAAACAAGCAATTATTAATCAAGGTTTCTCCTATTTACGTCTTTGTAGGGGAGGAATACCAATCGATATCTAATTATTCCTCTGATCTTTAGGGCTCACTTAGACATGCAAAAAAATGTGAGCACCCATTAAGGCACCTAATGTGTTAAGATGAGATCGTGGGTCATCAGTTCGAATCCCAACCACGGCACTATCTGCCCGGAGTTTGCATGTTCTCCCTGTGTTTGCGTGTGTTTCCTCTGGGTGCTCCAGTTTCCTCCCACACTAACACTGCTGTTAGAAACCACAGGACCCCATACAGCCAACCTGACAGCCCCTCCCCCCCCACCCCAATAAACAATGTTTACTATGCTTCAGTTATGAATGAATACAGTGAGTGATCAGTGCTGATTGTGTTCATTCAGGAAGGGACAAGGCTGGTAAATGCAACATACTTTCCGGGCCCTTCCCCCACTCCATCCTGAAGAATCCTATTGTGTGCTTGCAGCTGCCGACGAGAAGAAGAGGAGGGAAGCCGGAAGCACTGTGAGGGTGGGGTTTGGTGGGACACAGTGGGTTCTGGGCAGCAGGGGGAAACATATGGTGCACAGGGAGGGTGACTGGTGCTGCAGGGGGGCAATTACTGAAGCCGATCGCCTGTATGGCTCTCTCTGCAGCAGCTGAAAGCCGGCGAGACACAGTGGATAAGAAGCCAACTTTCAGCTGCTGCAGAGAGAGCCATACAGTGGATCAGTTCCAGTATTTGACCCCCCCCCCCACCATGCCCACATCTGATTAACCCTGCTGCCTGGACCTCGTACAGGAGGACTGGTGGACTTATCCACGGCCCCGCTGGTAGGTTAATTGGCTCCTGTCTAAGTTGGCTCCAGTATGTGTATGTATGAATGGGAGTTAGGGACCTCAGATTGTAAGCCCCCTGAGGTCAGGGACTGATGTAAATGTATAATATGTATGTAGAGCTCTGTGTAAATTGTTGGCACTGTATAAGTATCTGAAATAAATAAATAAAATAAATACATTTTTCGAATAAAGCCACAATTACAGTTATGCGGCGTACACACGATCGGACATTCCGACAACAAAATCCATGGATTTTTTCCGACGGATGTTGGCTCAAACTTGTCTTGCATACACACGGTCACACAAATCTTGTCGGAAATTCCGAACGTCAAGAACGCGGTGACGTAAAACACGTACGATGAGCCGAGAAAAATGAAGTTCAATAGCCAATGCGGATCTTCTGCTTGATTCCGAGCATGTGTGGAACTTTGTGCATCAGAATTGTGTACACACGATTGGAATTTACGACAACGGATTTTGTTGTGGGAAAATTTGAGATCCAGATCTCAAATTTCGTTTGTCGGAAATTCCGACAGAAAATGTCCAATGGAGCCTACACACGGTCGGAATTTCTGACAACAAGATCCCATCGAACATTTCCTGTCGGAAAATCCGACCGTGTGTACGCGGCGTTTGAATTTTGTTCGTTCTGGAAAAATTCTCAATTTGGCTCCTTCAAATTTTTTCCTCGCCAATATGATCGAATATGATTGCTGATTTGACCCCGCTAACCATTGGAAAATTAAAAAAAAAACATTCCCAAAAACAAAAGTTTTCGAACAAAAATCTCTTGGTCCTGTATATGGTTTTCCCCTCCTCACCACAATGGTCACACCACACACAGCTCAGCTCATCATACAAGTAGATGGAAGTCAATGGGGACTCGTCTGCTCTCAGATGTGGGATGGATCCCAATACACAATGCTCTTTAGAGAGAAGGGTTGCTTTCAAGAAATGAACTTACGATGGCTTTTGTGGTGCACGGGAACTGAGTTAAGTCATGAACATTGCAAACTAGATGGTTAAATCTCATAATGGAAGCATTCCTGGAAAGACAGCCTTGTTACTGTAACCCTTTTATCCTATTGTTATACAGGGCTGTGTATTGCAGTGTACAGCCTACTACATCTGCAGCATGGGGCATCAAGGCACTATGTCCAGTGAGGTCCGGAGGGGTGGCCAGGATATTTAGAGTCCGTTCATCTTTTCAATTTTCATGCACCCTTTAAAGTTGAACTCTGGGGAAAGTAAAAATTCTTCCTTTTGTCTTAAGACGACCATCTTTGGTACCACACATGAATGTGCTGCCCTTGTGAGACACATGAGGATGCCATTAATTGTTAAAGACACCCCAAACGCATTTCGCATATGCAGTACCTTGTGGTTTGGTGCGACGCGATTTGAAAAAGTAGCGCTTGCAATATTTTTTTTTTTTACTGCATTCCCATACATTTGGCAGCCCATTGAAATGAATGAGCTGTCAAAACTGGAATGTGCGGGCCACATGGAAACCAGCCCTAAAACATGGGCGTAGATCAGTGTTTCTCAACTCCAGTCCTCAAGGCGCCCCAACAGGTCATGTTTTCAGGTTTTCCATTATTTTGCACAGGTGAATTGATCAGTTTCACTGCCTTAGTAATGACCACAGCTGTTTCATCTAAGGGAAATCCTGAAAACATGACCTGTTGGGGCGCCTTGAGGACTGGAGTTGAGAAACACTGGCGTAGATAGTCCTAAAAAAAAAATATGGTGTTCACATCTCTGCACTGTTTTTAAGTGGAATGTGGAAAATATGATCTGTCCTGATTTTCTTTCTATTTGAAATAGTTGTTGGGTGGGATAGTATGATGATGCATCATGGGAAATTGCAAATCAAATGCCCTTTCAAAAATACAAATAAAATAAAATTTAAACCTTCTATGGATAAGGGTTGGGGGACTTACTTTAAAGCTTTGCAGACCTGCATAGGTGAACACCTAGTGGGTCCATACTTGCGGGTGAGTGCGCACCCTGGTGGGAGTTTGCAGTAATACACTAGCATGTGTGCAGAGCACTGGTATATAGAGTTTCCTTGAGGATATACCCTTCATTGCTTTCACTGGGAACATAGTTGGAATCCTTATTATGGACTTTTTTTTACCATCAGTTGCTGTTGACTGTTTTTTTTTTTTTTTTGCAATATATTTATGCAGTAGCACTGTTTTATTGTACAAAACACATTGTATGCATTATCTAGCACTTTATATAGGCATATTGCACAAATGTATTCATTTTACACTACAGCATTTGCATATTTGTCTTGATATTCAACTACACTATATTACCAAAAGTATTGGGACGCCTGCCTTTACACGTACATGAACTTCAATGGCAGATACCAGGGTGCCTTGACGTGACCTGTAGCTTACGCATGTATTTGAACAATTTGTACAGACGAAATCCCTGTTTTTAACGCATACTGTTAGACAGGTTGATTCGGTTGTCCGCGGGCTGGTCGGTAAGTAAGCTTGGAATTTTTCCTTGGATTTATCCTTGTCCTTGTTTATATTGATATTCAACTTCACTATATTACCAAAAGTATTGGGACGCCTGCCTTTACACACACAGATGAACTTTAATGGCATCCCAGACTTATGCCCCGTACACACGGTCGGATTTTCCAACGGAAAATGCGTGATAGGACCTTGTTGTCGGAAATTCCGACCGTGTGTGGGCTCCATCGGACATTTTCCATCGGATTTTCCGACACACAAAGTTTGAGAGCAGGCTATAAAATTTTCCGACAACAAAATCCGTTGTCGGAAATTCCGATCGTGTGTACACAAATCCGACACACAAAGTGCCACGCATGCTCAGAATAAATAAAGAGATGAAAGCTATTGGCCACTGCCCCGTTTATAGTCCCGACGTACGTTTTTTTAAGTCACCGCGTTCAGAACGATCGGATTTTCCGACAACTACGTGTGACCGTGTGTATGCAAGATAAGTTTGAGCCAACATCCGTCGGAAAAAATCCTAGGATTTTGTTATCGGAATGTCCGATCAATGTCCGACCGTGTGTACGGGGCATAAGTCTGTAGGGTTCAATACTGAGTTGGCCCACCCTTTGCAGCTATAACAGCTTCAACTCTTCTGGGAAGATTGTCCACAAGGTTTAGGAGTGTCTCTATGGGAATGTTTGATTATTCTTCCAGAAGCACATTTGTGAGGTCAGGCACTGATGTTGGACGAGAAGGCCTGGCTTGCAGTCTCCACTCTAATTCATCCCAAAGGTGTTCTATCAGGTTGAGGTCAGGAGTCTGTGCAGGCCAGTCAAGTTACTCCACCCCAAACTCGCTCATCCATGTCTTTATGGACCTTGCTCAATATTGAACCCTACGGACTAAGCATAGGTGTGCACCTCAAAGCTCAAACACATACTGTATGTGTGTGCATGTGTATATATACAGACAACGTCAGTAGGGCACTGACTGGTGTCAG
The DNA here is from genome assembly GCA_037952925.1 of Lithobates clamitans. NCBI lineage: Eukaryota > Metazoa > Chordata > Amphibia > Anura > Ranidae > Lithobates > Lithobates clamitans. Next base: position 267,625 of record JBBGZY010002024.1, read on the forward strand.
TAGTGTTTATTTTTATAATTTTTTTTTTTAATTCTTTACAAATTCTTTAGGATCCCCGTGTGTTCAGGGTGATGTGCAGTGTTAGTTTCCGCCACACATAGCGTTTTGCTTTTAGGCCAAAAAGTTAAATTTTGGTCTCATCTGACCAGAACACCTTCTTCTACATGTTTGCTGTGTCCCCAACATGGCTTCTCACAAACTGCAAACAGGACTTCTTATGGCTTTCTTTCAACAATGTCTTTCTTCTTGCCACTCTTCCATAAAGGTCAGATTTGTGGAGTGCACCATTAATAGTTGTCCTGTGGACAGATTCTCCCACCTGAGCTGTGGATCTCTGCAGCTCCTCCAGAGTTACCATGGGCCTCTTGGCTGCTTCTCTGATTAATGCTCTCCTTGCCCGGCCTGTCAGTTTAGGTGGACGGCCATGTCTTGGAAGGGGGCTTTGGTGAAATATCAGGGGTTTAAAGTAAGGGAATCTACGCTACACAGGGTAATTAGGGTGTGCCCAGGCACACCTGGCGCACCGTGTGCACATGCCTATGGGACTAAGACTGGGATGCCATTAAAGTTTGTGTGCGTACCAATACTTTAGACAATACAGTGTATTTCAAATGCACATGAACCTCCGAAACATAGGTGTAGTGAGCCCCTAAAATGTGCACCAAAAAAAAGCCTTTAAAATCAACTGAATAATATGCTACACTCAGGTGTGAATGTGGCCTAGCTAATCACTAGAAAATTCTGAATGTTCGGCTACAATTAGCTTCCAAAGGTTCAGGTCACAAGAGTAATCAGAAGTCCCAAACTGCAGTTAGCATTTCTGGCCACTAGATGGCAGCACGGCGCCCCAATGAAAGCTTTGCCTGTCCCAGCAGAGACCAAGGTGCAGAGTCAGGAAATGATGTCAGCTCCTGGGCACAGAACACACCTTAATTACCTGGGCAGGGAGCTACAGACAGCAAACAGATCTGCTGGAGAGAGGGGAGAGGAGAGGACGCAGCCTGCAGTACCATGGACAAGGAGGGCTCTTCCCCATGGGATATGGGGCTGCTCAGGACCTTTGACTCCAGGGAGTTCTGTGGTTGGGAGAAGATTGGATCTGGGGGATTTGGACAGGTTTATAAAGTCAAACATATCTCCTGGAAGACCTGGCTGGCCATCAAGTGTCCTCCCAGTTTGCATGTGGATGAGAAGTAAGTGACAGGCAGCAGATCACCTTCCCAGCAAGGAGAGGGCTACTTACCTGTCATGAAGGCAGATCTAGCTCTACTGTGCATTGGGGAAGGTGGAGCAACTTTGTTTAATGTTTTCCATTGTTGTTACATGTTATGACATTACACTAGGTGGATTATCTTTTGTTTTATTTATTTTTTTTCTCTACATTGTTTGCAATATATCAATACAATGTATCAACATTTTAAAAATGGATACAATGTACAACATATTTATTTAGACTTTTGTTTCTTTGGCAGGCCATAGTCTTTGCCAAGGACAGCTACGTAGGGCAGCAGGGTAGCTTTATTTATTTTTATAGGGGTCTTCAAATTCTGCCCTACGTTTTCAGGCCTGTTCACACCTATGCAGTTTGCTTTTTTATTATTATTATTATTATTATTATTATTATTATTAGCTTTTTTTTTTTTTTTTTTTTTTTTTTTTTTTTTTTTTTCTTTTCTTCTGGGGTCTTCAAATTCTGCCCTACATTTTTCAGGCCTGGTTCACCCCTATGCAGTTTGCTTTTTTATTAATAATAATAATAATAATAATAATATTATTATTAACGATTTTTATATAGCGCCAACAGTTTACGCAGCGCTTTACAATGTAGAGGGGGGGACAGCACAATTACAGTACAGTTCAATCTGTTTCTGCAGTGCTTTTTACAGTGCATTTTTGCACAAATGCGGGTTTTTTTTTTTTTTGGCCAATTTGTTGTTGAAAAAAATGAAAAAAATAATACAAAAAAAATGCAAATTGCGGTAAGATCGCAGCTAAATCCTGGCACTACATGCTTTTCTTGCAGCTTCTCCATTTTTGTCGTTTTTTTTGAACCAATAATGCACCTTTTGCATTTAAAAACGTCCCTTTTCAACCATATAGGGGCTGAAAAAAAGCAGAGATGTGACTGTGTGTCCCACATAGGAAACTACGTTAAATTTGACTATAGTGCATTTCTGCAAAAAAGCACAAATAATCGCACAGGTGTGAACCAGGCCTTTTGATATGTGCATTAAAAAATTGTGAGACATCTGGGGCAGGTTGAATTGTTCACCGTTTGAATTGCATTATAAACATAGGATCTCTATGCAATTTTTAACTTTAGATTTAATAAAACTTGGCAAGCTTAAATTATCTAATCAGGCAGGCCCTTGCACTATATACTTAGTAGATCAAAATCAGATTGTAGCTAGCTCTAGTTCAACATTACAACCTCTGTGCAACAAACTATGTCAAATGAGGAGCAACCTAAATTATCCAATCAGTCTGTATCCAATCAGGCAGGCCTTTGTACTACACAATTGTTATTAGATCTAAAGGGGATAGTAGAATCAGAATGTATTGTATAGGGCTAACTTTATTGCATGGCTATGAAATTATTATTTAAAAACAAATCTCACAGCCATCCAATAAAGTTAGCCTTATACAATATATTCTGATTCTACTATCTCCTTTAGATCTAATAACATTAGTGTCGTACAAAGGCCTGCCTGATTGTATAATTTAGGTTGCTCCTCATTTGACATAGTTTGGGTATATCTAAAGTTAATTTGCACAGAGATTGTAATCTTGCACTAGAGCTCACCATACTCTACAATCTGTATAATCTCTTTTTTTGATCTACCAACAAGTATGTAGTGCAAGAGCCTGCCTGATTGGCTAGATTTGCGAGGTCTTCTCATTAGTTTTGCTAAAAGTTGATTTGTATGGGGAGCAAAGGGTAGTAAATTGGCATTTGGGTGGAAAGATGGGAGGGTTGCAGGAAGTGTATTACATTTCCAATAAGTACAAAGTCTAATGAGCAAGGACTGTGCCCGGAAATGAATGTCTGGCGCTTTTTAAAGGGGATGGGAGATTTTAAAGTAAGTGCATTGTTTGTTTGTTTTTACTTTTATGCATATATTGCAAATGCAATGTTGTAGTTTGTGGTGAATGTGGATGGTGCATTATCCTGGATCTGTGGCCATGTTGGATTGCTGGCAGAGGTGTGCGCAGCCTATTGTATTAGGGTGTGCACCCCAAAGCTCAAACACAGAGCAACAAGCAGTGGCTAGGGGTATGAACATGCCATGGCATAGCATAACAGCCATTATAGAGAGCAAAGCAATATTTTTTTAGAATTTTTTTTTTTTTTTTTTTTTTTTTTTTTTTTTAAATCTTATTTTTACATTTTTAATTGCCCTGTTGGGGGGCTTTATCAGGGGTCAGAACAGACCCTTGATGTCTCACATTTAAGACTGAGCCTCAGCTGCACAGATGAATTAATAGGAAGCACTTACAGGCTTCCTATCAATTCACAAACTGAAGCAGAGTAAACAGTTTACTATACTTTAGTGATGAATGAACACAGGACTGATTGGTACCAATCACTCACTGTGTTCATTTAGAAAAGGAAGGGGCCAGTAAATGACATATTTACCAGCCCCTTCCCCCCTGCTGGAGGAAGGAAGATGAGGAAAATCTGGCAGTGCTGCAGGGGGAGAAAAAGAGAGGATCGGTGTCTGCAATAAGGTGGTACAGCCAGTCCTAATGCTCGGCAGGTGCCCGAGCCCTCCTTTTGAACTGATAGGACCTGGGTCCAGTACAGGAGGGTCGGCTGTACTGCCTTAGCAGTGGTCCTGGTGATTGGGGTGTGCCCAGGCACACGCTGTACATCCCCTGCAACAGCTTTAAAGCACCTGTGCAAGATAAAGGAAAACCTGCAAACATGGCCTGTTGGGGGTACTTGAGGACAGGGTTAAGAACCACTGCTCTATGGGACACGTTCACATCTATAACCTTCTCTTCTCCTCCCCTTTTTTTTTTTTTAAGCTGCTGCATTTTTGGAAAGGGTCAGGGACTGTTTTAAATGTAAAACTGTGTTTTTGGTTCAATAGACTTCAATGGAAAAGCATGTAGTGCGAGGAGGGGGGGGGGGGTTCTTTTTCTGCGATTTGGATTTTTAATCTACTCCATAACAAATTTTGCCCAAAAAAAAAAAAAAAAAAAAAAACCATAAAAAATGCAAAGCGTGTGCAAGAATGCAAATAACACTGCAGAAATGGGTCAAAATCAAACTGCAAAGGTGTAAACCAGGCCGAACAAGGAAATTCTAACTACTCCCATTTGGTCATATGCTGTATATCTCTTGGAAAGTATTTTGTCTGTTTGAGAGTTGTAAACCTCCTGCGCACTTCTTGTGTTTATCTAGGAGCCTTATTAGACTTCCTTGTTCTTATCTTGGATTACAGACTAATTAGGGCCCATATACCATTTTTGTGGCCAGTTAATGCTGGTTAACATGTGTTGCGTAAAGGCTAAGTCCACCTTTGGCAAATGAGTCTGCAAAGCACTGCAACCACGATCAGTGTTTAGTGGGTGCAATGCACAAGCTTCCTACCGAGTCTTATCTCCAGCTCCCTGTACCCCCTCCCCTTTTTTTTTTTTTTAGCTTGCCCAAGATTATTCAAATCTCGGCCAGTTCAGCAGGGACTGGCCGAGATTCAATCTATGCACAAGATGATTGTACCCAAATCGATCCATCAATTGACTTGGGTACAACCAACATGATGAATTTTACATGCGATTATTGCTATAGCCTCTGACAATAATCGCTGTGTTCTCCTGACCGGGATGGCTCCCTCCCACCAGGAGAACATAATGGCTCTGCAGGAGTGCTCTTCAGCTGCCACAGCTGACTGATAATTACGAAACCACTCCCATTAGACCCACCGAGCACAGAGGCACAGACAAGCACACATGGATTTCTTCAGAATAACAAAAGTTAGGAATCTGCAACAAAGTTTGTTATAATCCTTGCAGTGTACATAGATCACCCAGGGTTTTTTTTTTTTTCTCAACAAAAGTGGAGTTGCACTTTAATTAACAAGCTGAAATTGGAATCCAATTGGTTACTATGCACAGCTGCACCAAATTCTATGTGCTCCAGTTTAACTCTCCCCCAGTGTGCACCATTATCAGTTAGAAAGTCCTCATGGCTTACAATATTGCTCCTTTTTATTCCGGTGGCTGGGTCATGGGGGTTGTTGGCTGACATGTTTTGGGAAATCCTTCCTTCTGCAGCAATTTTCAGGTGTTCCAAGTTTTGAGATAAGATCTGGCTAAAATATTATTATTATTATTATTATTATTATATTTTTTTTTCATTGACTCTTTTGAGCGCAGTTTGCTTTTACGCAAGAATGACGTAGGCCTTGGATCCAAAATTGTCCTCGATGACCGTATAACATAATCATTTAGGTAGCATCATCAAGGTCAGAAGTTGGTTATTTTAATTCTGTACGATTGACATGCTGCAGTGATGGGTCATGTGCTAATCCTGTGTGAAACATCACAGGTGTCACAGATTACCAATGTGGGCTGTGTCACCTCATGTTGACTTCAGGGCCGATGCTAGACTATTTTGCACCCTAGGCAAGACCAGCTACTTGCAGCCCCTCCATCAGCAATGTCCTATCTGTGAAGAAATATAAGAGATGAAAAAAAACTGAGTAACGGAGATGGTGTGCAGTGAAACTCAGCCCCTGAATGAGAACAAGACTGTGACAGGCTGTGCCCCATCCAGGTAATTTAAACAAAGGGTAGTACCACCAGTGCCTCCACAAGGTCAAATGACATACCAAACCGCCCCCACGGGAGAGGACGCACAACCCAAACCAGTACCCCATCCAGTGCATGGCGCTCGCCCGGTACAAGACCCACAGCAGAACCAATGACTGCCATTGCCATCTAGAGAAAGGGCAGCGGCATAACAAGCGCCAGGCATTGGGTCCATCAGGGAGAGCGGGACAACTTGTCTGCATGACCCCGGAGACCCAGGCATCCAAAAAAATATACGTCAGGGACTTCCGCAGGTCTTGGTCACACAGTACAAACCAGCGGCCGTGGTTGCGACCTAGACGCCAGTGAGTTCTAGGCAGCTGCCTAGTTTGCCTAGTGGTTGACTTACCAGCACTCAGTGTTGGCAACCCTGTAAGCTGAATTGTTATAGGTTTTTCGCTTTCAATTCAGTGGTCTTTAAATCCTGTTGACCATTGGTGGGGCTGGCCTGCTTGGAGCGAATACTGACTTTGCAGTTGCCCCATGTTCAGCTCAGTGTGCTTCGACTTGCTGCTCATTGGATTGCTTTTGCACAAAACATACCAAGCTTAGAAAGCCATTTGAATTTGGTGGGTCTCCACTGGAAAAAGTGAAGTAGATAGAAAAGGTGGTTATATTGGAGGGGCTTGGTGGCACTGTTTAAATGTCTGCCTGGTTCTGGCTAGGGGTTCTTACTCCACAGGATTTCTGCTTTATATTGAAAGTGGGAAAGCGGTTTAAAACAGGGCTGTGCCATATCCCAGCAGCCATGTAGCCAGCCATTGCTTCTAAACCTTCCCAGCTGACTCCTAACCTTTTTGAGGTTTTCTCTAGTTGTTAATGAGGCTGGCTCCTAAAGTAAGGAAAGCGGGTGGAGGGGGGGGGGGGGACCCTTGGCTTCCAGTTTGGAGATTTGGGCTCATGAATCACATACTAATTTGTCCAGCTTGATTTAAAGTGCACCTGTCACTTGGGTAAAGCCATTCAAATGGCAGGAGAACATAAAAGCAAATACCGAGAGGTGCCAACACTCTTAGGCAGAGGAGCCCTTGGGCCCGGGGTGCTCTTTATGCCATTAAGTTTTCTAACTCCGAGGTTGCTCTACCACCCTCATCCATATGACCACATATAGGTCAGAGAAGTGAGTGGGGGGGGGGGGGGGGGTTTGAAGCTGGGTTTTGATTTCAACCAACATTGCATTTTGAGTGACTCACTTTTGGGGCATTACAGGCCTCTGTGAATGATGAAACCAATTCAATATGCCTACATCTAGGTTCTCCTGTTATTTGGATGACTTGGATTGTGCTGCTGACTCTACCAGCTGCACAGAATTGCTTTTGTTTCTCTTCTCATGCCATTACGATCATCCATTGGGAGTAAGGAGAAGAAGCTCTGTATCACTCCCAAGTCAGGACTTCTGCAGGGCTTATGTTTCTCTCCCTGCTTCTTGTGACAAAAATAGGTGCCCAAGTAGCCAATGACCAAACACCAGCGATCAATCAGTCCGGCAACAGAAATACCACACTTTGAGATCCCTTTATTAAAATAGGCCAGATGACCAAGTTCTACTGACATATTTTACCCTAGGCACAGCACTTTGTCAAAAAGCTTTTTCTGGGGGGGGGGGGGGTGGGGAGGGACTAGAATTGGGAACATAATCAGAAAACATGTAGGCTCACCATTTCATCTTCCATTTACCTCTTGCCTAAGGCCAGCAGCAGGGAGGGTGGGCCTCACGCCCACACGCTTTACATGTGTGTTCATGGAGGCTGAGGTTTCTGCATGCTTCAACACATGGACCATGCTGTCACTGGTAGCTCCTGGTCTCTGTTCATGATCTGAGGCTGGCAGGACAGGCTGTTGATCATGTGACCACTGTGACGGCCAATGACAGTGATTATGTTAACAGAACATTTTGTCCCACTGATGCCAGGACCCAGTTATAGGGCTGCATGGAAGGGGAAGGGTGGGGTTAAATGTCTCCTTTTAAAAACCCTAAGGCGCTTTTACCTGTTTCTCCATGGAAAATAAAGTGTCGCTAAAGGCAAAGTGTGTGTGTTTGTGTGTGCGTGTGTGGTGTTTTTTTTTTTTTTTTTTTTAATAGATTTTGGATACAATGTAGAGGAATTAGAACCCCTGTCAGATTTTTATTGCTCTTTGCTTCCATTAGGGAGATTCATCCTCCTTTTATCCTGTTTACGGTTTTATTGCTGAAAGTATTAGAAAATCCCAAATTTTGCCTTGACAACAGAACAGAAATAGAGGGGAAATCTTCCAAATGGGAAACTAGTTCTGACCCTGGGATTCCCTCACTTTGGAAAGATTCTTTCACTTTCTGCTTTGGCTATGGGACAGGAAGTGAAGGAAAATCTCCCCAATGGGGCATAGATTACTATATTACCCTCCCTTACTATATCCAAAATGGGGGAGTTTTTGCCTTTTTTTAGTGACGCTTTAAAAAAAAAATGTAAATGATATAATACATGACCATAGAATAAAGTATATACTGCTAAACTGTATACTGGTCTACTTTTACAAAACAGACCTTTGTGTCAGCTGATGTCTACATTGTACCGACGCAGCATGCAAAATCCACTGTCTTGTTTTACAAACCAGAACGCTCTTTGTTTGTAAGAACATAATTACACGGGAATATGAGCCGTGGCTTGTATGAGTAAAAATACTGCTAATTAAGTAATTTTCAGATTTGTGAATGGCCTCAGGCATTGCTGAATTCCCTGAAAAACCTTTTCATGTTGTTATATTTTTTTTACACTACTTTATTATGTCGTGCTTGCAGAGGACTAAATGCTGCTGTGACTGTCACGCCAAGTTCTGCAGAGCAACCTCTGGCAACAAGTAGGATCAGTCTATGATCTGCTGAGGTTATTCAAAGCACTGGCAGAATGTCCACCATCGTAATTCTGAATCGTGGGGCCCTCGGGGTTATTTCCCTCTGTAGCAGCTGGCAGTGTCATTTACAACAATACATGTAATTTGATCTTAATATAGAGGAGGCCTAAATCAAGGACAGGCAGCAAAAGAGGTGATGGCATAGTCAGTATTATGGGGACTGGTGGTGGTAGTAGTTTCTTGTGCACAATTTCTCCAAAACCTTAATACAAAAATTTTGTTCAACTCCTATATAGAACTAGAAACCTCAGCTGTCCTATCAGGTTTTAGCTGAGCAAATGGTGACTGCATTATACAACGATAAAGTGACCCTAAACAAAATCCACGCCAGTGGCTTCTAAGTGGTCACCGGCACCGTAGCTATTGGAATATTCTCCAAGGCTTGTGGCCAAGGCTGTGCAACTTTGCACCTAAACTGGGGAGGGGGGGGGGGGGGGGGGGGGAGTGTCTTCAGCTTATGTTCCTGAAGGGGCCCTTCCCTAGTGGACATCAGTTTGGAGGCCACAGTCCTGCAACAGTGCCAGGCAGTGCACCATTTTAATTGGCATCACCATGTCTTGGGATCATTAGACCAGTTTTCACAGGGATGACAGCCGATTTTCCAACCAAGGAGGATTCAGTATGGTTGTTTGTATACAAATCATTCTCAATGTATAGTAGTTTCTATACTCTGCATGATATTTAGCTCCCATCTATAGCTATTTCAAAAAATGCCAAAAAGGGATTTATCAAACCACTAATTTAATTTTTTGTGTGGTGGGGGTTTGGGGCTTTTTTTATCTACATTTTCCTTTCCAAAATCTATGTAGAAAGCCTAAGTTCAGCAAAAAACGTTTTCTTTATTTCTGGATATAGCTGGGGACGGGTTAGAGACTGTGGCGGATAATTATTAATGCCGGTGTCCCTATAGGGGGGGGTGACAACTGTGCCCCCCATTCAGGCAAAGGGTTGTACACAATGGCTATCATCCCACTCCACCCCACCCCAGAATGCACAATACTGACAACTAATTTTTAAAAATAATAAAATGCCAGACATGGGAACCTGAAAGTGTTTTTTGTAGCCAAAAAAAAAACTTAATTGGGGTTTAAATCCATCTTTTGACTTTTTTTATTAACTTTTAAACCACCATTTTAGTCTTTTTAAGACTTCAGCACCAAAAATCAAATCAAATGAACCATCTTAAATCGTGTAAACTACTGTCCACCTACGAAGTGGGTGATACTAACTACCAGGTTCTTCAAAAGTCTGCAAATCTAACAACATTGATCATCAGAAGTCAACTAAAACACTTTCCACCCACAAAGTGGGTGACACAACACCCCAGTAAGGATAAACCCCAACAGGATGGGAGGCTGGGACGGTTGCTGGTGTGAATAAAACTTCTATACGCTAACTGGGGGGGTTGATGATCACATTAGGTCATTTATTTTGTGGTATGATAAGATGTGAGGGGAAAGTCCAACCGATGAGGTCACTGACAGAAAAATAAATTGAAAAATATTAACTCTTCCCTACTTTATATGAAACTTAAAATTAAATTTTATAAGGTCGTTTTTTTTTTTTTTTGTTTTTTTTTTTTTTTCTTTTTTTGTTTGTTTTTTTTTTTAAATGTTTTGTCAGACACTTGACCCATATCTTCAAACATTAAGGTCTGGCCATGCAATTTATAGGGCATGCAGGCTGACGATATCGAATATTCCTCCATAAACGCTAATGCAACGTATGGAGGAATCTCCCGTGCTTGTTCCAATGACTGCCAAAGTACCCCAACAGTGACTGCATCTGATTGGATGCAAGCTCTCTTTGGCAGCTAATTTTCCATCCAGTTCCTTCAACAAGACAATTGTTCAGTCAACCATTTTCCAGCTGGGTGGAGCCAACAAGGACACCCGTGACTTTAATTTCAGCCAATTTAGCATGAATTGTCCAAAATGCAAGTCCTATTTGGCAGCCTTTAGGGAAGGATTGGGTTGCAATGGGCAACACAGACTTGCAGGCTCTGCTGATTGGTTAGACTTCTTGTTTAGACAAAAAGGTTTATGTAATTTATGTAATAGGAAGCCTTTCTGTATAGTGGTTGATTCACAGTCGGCAGAGATCTGTCATCAGAATGTCTATGTATTTTTTTATCTTGTGCTGTTTTAGTTGACTTCCTTCCTCCTATGATTCCCTGATGTGTGCAAAGTGATATCTATGTTCTGTGTCATATAGCACGATTCTCCATCCCACAAAGCTCTAGGATGAGGATGAACACTTCCTTGGGACGTGTGTAATGCTGCTAGGGATTGTAGAGAGATCTTGAAGGGATCTACTATATAGAAAAGAAAATGTGCCCACCAATCTCATGAATGCACAATTGTTTAGTTCAAGCTCCTGGAAATGTAAGTCTATGGCAGCAATTCATTGCTGATATTTCTGCTAATTGGATTAAATTGTGCCATTTGTTTAATCATGGGCAATTTATCCTTTTAACTAACTTAGGTAAAAGTCGGTGAGGTGAAGACTGATGCGAGAGATTAAATCTTTGTTCTGCTGCTAAAATACCCCCCCCCCATTCTTATAACCCCATTCTTGTTAATAGATGGGATGATAGCTGCCAATGAATAGTTCTTAACCTCACAACTGTTGGTTAGTTAACATTGTCCTAAGGTTTTACTTCTGTTTGCTTTGATCATGAAAGTAAAATAATTGTTCAGACTAAGCTGCCTGCCCACCAGTATGCAACAATAAAACCTTATTGGGTACTTGGTAAGAGAGACGGCATGCAACTCTGAATCCTTAATATTCACATCTGTTGGATTAATTGGCTTCCAATCAAAGTGCGAAGGTTCCTACTGACAAAGCAATTTATGACGCATTGGCCAAACAAAGAACCGTGGACATACACGGTATACTGTATATGAGACGAGAAATAATCCATTACAGCGGTCACTTTCCACCCAAGTGTCAGAAGTGGCCTACATCCTTACAAAAATCTAGAATGGATAATGTAATCTGTCTATAGGCACAATAACTGTTGTTGGGACGTTGGTTTGTAATCTATGGAAGGAATATCAACATTTTAACAAGCAACAATACAGCTGGTTGCTTAATGTTACAGATCTTCTGGTTTTAAATGGCTCTTCCATTGCCCGGACTTGTCTGTACTTTGCATGGATGATGCATATGGCTTTGAGCGGGGGAGGAGGGGTTATTTGTCCCCTGGACCCACCCAGCTAGTTTCTCAAAGCTGATGTTGACATGGAATGTCTTAAGCTAGAGCCTCTTTACAAGACAAGGTGTATGGAAATTGAGTTATTGAAATGGAGATGGGTTCACTCTGTGAGTGTGACTAGTGAATGCTCTATGGTCTCTATCAATTGATGAAGGGTGATTGTTGATGGCTTAATAAACCCAGTTTAGTTGGAGTTTAGCAAACTGTCCTGCTATAATGTTATTATTGGTATTTATTATTAGACTACCCTTTTGTAGAAATGCACTATTTTTTTTTTTTTTTAATTTCTTTTATTTGGAAAAGCCAATGGCTTTTTAGTTTCGACCAGGGATAGATTGGATTACAGGTAGTCACTAGTTCTGTAGTTCTGTGCCTGAACTTCAGCCCTCCAAGTTCCTTCAGAACATGTAGCCAAGGCCTACGCATTTGGTCTTGTGACTGAATACCATGCAAGGCTTGAGGCGTCTTATGCGAGACTAGTACTTCACAGCTTCTTCTAATATCTGTGGATTTAAAAGGAAGCTGTTTCTACTTTTTTTTTTTTTTTCTCTTTTTTTGCATGTTCGGACTGTAGGCAGGCATGTAATGTGAGTATCTAAAAAGTAATGCCACATACTTTGTACAGCTCCTCGGGAGCCCACGTATGCAAATAGCAACTTCTAATTTCTGAAGTTGTACTTTGCCCTGCTTCCTTCTACCTCCTAGGATCTCAATATTGGCCAACTCCTTTATAATAGGATGACAGGGCCCAGCATGACTTTAGAAACTTAAATCTCTATTTGTGTTGGACTCGAAGCTCTACAACAGGGGTTTCCAAAATTTCTTAATGGGTCAGTTTACTGTCCTTTGGACTTTAGAGGGGCAAGACTGTAACCAGTGGGAGTAAAAAAATTCCAGCATCATTCGGAGTAAACCATGCCCTATCATTGGGTTTTAGTGGGAGGAACCATGCCCCATCATTGGGTTTTAGTGGGAGGAATAATGGTGCACAATCATTTTTCTTTACTAGGAGGAATAGCACCCCATCATTGGTGTCACTGGAATAGTGCTCCAGGAGTCGGATAGAGGCAAGCCAAGGGCCACAGTTTGGAGACCACTGCTCTACAAGTTATATCTACAAATGCAGTTTGGCACTGCTGAATCCTTCACATGCACCATATAATGTTACATAATGGAAGTTGCTATCCGAATAAGATCCTGTTCTGATGGACTCTTGGATCAGATGTTTTTTGCCTTCTCGAACAAGTCTATGAGAATTAAAACCCTCTTAAAGAAGGTCATCTGCAGGCAAAATGTAAGATGCTTCTGAAATCATTAAAATTGACAACCTGTTGACACAAGCCCAACGGCCATTGATGCAGGCGTATGTATGTATCTGCTTTGTCAAGCCTTCCTGTTGCTTACTATTGGTCAAGTCTGCAGGGTATCGCTGATTTTTTGCAAGATTTTAGGCAGCTTGCTTACAAACGGGGTATCGGCCTGTCTGCCTATACTTTGCGTGGGCACCCGGTACAGCTAAGGCTTTCTCATTGTTTAGCTGAACTGCCACTGAATGGAGAAGTAATTGTTGGGTACTCACTTGGAGTCCCTTGTGGCAAGGCTATAGAAGGACAATACAGACCAAAAAAAAAGTAACCAAGGGTTCTACTTGTATTCATATTGATTAATGCCAATGGTCTATTGTATTTGAGCACATCTGGAAATATCTCTTCGGATGGACACTTATAACTAAATTGTAGCTTACCACTCCTTGGATATAGTGGCTGAATTTTCTCTAAGGCTTAGTTCTCCGTTTAGGGGACGAATCGGGGCAGAATCTTTGCCTGAATCTGGCCCTGAAACGGAGGCAAAGACGCACAGCGTTTCTGTGCAGTGCGCTCCGCAGCTGCCCCGGAGACATGTGAACTGGCTCCATAGACAGTCGGTCATATTCTCCTGCTATGCGAATTGGATGTGGAGAAACCCACATCCAATTCACATAGGTGTGAACGCAGCCTCAGCGTCTTCCAGGGTAGCCCATGAGACCTAGGGCTCCTCCTACCAGTACAGGAAGCACGTTAACCCCCCCACCAGATAAAAGGGCGGTCCTCCAGGCCCCATGTCAGTATTCTCAAGAACCGTAGGACATCTCTGTAAAACATATGCATAAATGCACATAACTTCAAGACAAAACCGGTTGGGAATCCAGCTGTCCTGGAAGACTCTCAGAAAAGGAGTTTATGGTACTGTAAGTCTAACTCGACTTCCCCCCCCCCCCCCCCCCTTTTTTTTTTTTTTTTTTTTTTTTTTTTTGCAGGATCAGCATGCATTTGCTCGCATTAATCAAACAATTAATTATTAATCGCTGGTATATTTAACAGACAATAATGAGGCTCATTGTTGGGCTTTACAAAACATTTTTGGGCTTTGGGTAAAACCTAGACAGGCGAAACAAAAAAAATGGTGCATACAGAATCTGGTGCAGCTGTGCATTGTAACCAATCAGCTTCTAGGTTTTATTAAGCTTAATTGAACACGCTGAAGATAGAAACTGGTTACTATGTACAGCTGTACCAGTTTCTGTATGCACCAGTTTTAGTAAATCCCTCCCCCCAGTTTGGTAGGTGTTTTACTGCTATGTCCCTATTGGGGGATTTCTCCCTGCTTCCTGTGTGGTCACCATGACACTAGCTGAAGGCAATTCTCCCAAACTGATCATCCAGTTAAGGTTTTAGTGTTTGGAAGGATGGGATTTTTTAAAATTAAATCGGTAAATCCATGAGACCTTTCCAGGGGAAAAGTCATTAATCTCTGGCCTATTCTTAGAAATCGGGGACAATGGGCAACTAACTAGAACTTGGAAAGAGCATTGTTATCTTACAGGATGTTTTGTGGGTTAACGTTCTATTTTTAACATGGCTTTTCTTTTGTTGATGTAGCAACCTGTTTTAGTGAATAAACTCAGGACATTTGCAACAGATGAGTGTTGGTAATGAACACTTTGCAGCTCTTTGGCACAAACCTGTCATTTTTCTTATGTCTTCTGCAACAAAGGTGGTTCAACAAGTTCTACCATTCTGAAAATGCCTTCCCAGAAATCATATGCATTCCACACAGGAACAAGGGGCCTTATGTGTGAAAAGCAACTTCTTCTGTGTCTGTGCCCAGCAGAATAAAAAAACAAAAAAACTCCCCTTCCTTCCTCTTAGGGCATATTGTATAGAACTAAAGCAGAGCTCTAATGAAAACACTTCCTGTGTGCTTCATGAGATGGGAAGTGGGCCCAATCTCTCCAACAGGGTCCCACAGTAACCATCAACTAATAGCTTTTGTCTTCTAACCAGATGGAAAGAACATCTAAAATCGGATTGGATGCTTTCGATCAGTGGTTTGCAAACTGTGGCCCGGGGGCGGATGTGGCACTTTGCATGCCTTTATCCAGTCCTTTAGGCACTATTTCTCTCACTGACACCAACGATGGGGAACTATTCCTCCCCCCTAATTCCAAAGATGCACTATTTACTCCCAATGACACCAGGATAATTTTGACTCCCAATAGCCAGTCTGGCCCCCTAAAGTCTGAAGGACTATAAACTGGCCATTTGTTTTAGAAAGTTTGCTGCTTTTAGATGAAACGTCTATCATCTTTCATTCACAATAGTTTGAGGCTTAACATTACATCAATTCTCAATTCTGCAATAAATTTTAATTATCTTCCCTATATTTTCCACTTCTGCCTATTTTCTTCTGTTTGGGCTGCCCAAAAAACTTCTTCTCCCTAATGTAGAGCAAACCTAGAATTGTTGTGGAGCCCTAACCACGTTGAGATGTCTTGTGTGTGGGAAACTTCTATTTAATCAACCAAAAATAATGGCATCAAACTTTTTGTTTCTTAGTCGCTCTTAGGATATCTATTATGATTATCGGGACTAACATCTTCCCGTTTTTCTTTCAGGGAGCGCATTGAGCTGGTTGAGGAAGCCAAAAAGATGGAGATGGCCAAGTTTCGTTGCATCTTGCCTGTTTATGGGATCTGCAGTGAACCCGTTGGCCTGGTCATGGAGTATATGGAGACTGGTTCCTTGGAAAAGCTATTGGCCTCAGAGCGCTTGCCGTGGGACTTGCGGTTCAGGATCATCCATGAGACGGCAGTGGGAATGAACTTTCTCCATTGCATGAACCCACCTTTGCTCCACCTGGACTTGAAGCCAGCCAATATTCTGCTTGATGGACATTATCATGTCAAGGTATGGAACATCTACTGTTCTAAATTTTGTTATTAATATTGGGTAGACCCTTTTATCTTTGGTTTATGAAGCTCCATCATATTATAGCACAAAGATAGTATTCTTTGAGAGTTCTAGAAACACAGCAAGGGTTGCCACCCTAAGGAGCCAGCTATAAAAATCAATTTGCGCTTGGACCACTAGTGTTTATGATTCCAGATGTTTCACGTCCTGGTTGTGTTAAAAGCAGTGTGTGTTTGTACAACCACTATTAACTGCCAACCTGTTAGAAGATGTAAAGGAACGAAGACCTCTTTTGGGACCGGTCATATAAACTGTCATTGGCTACCATATTGGGTTTTTGTAGCACTCGTTATGTCCACTAAACTGTAGCACATATCAGAAATTAGAGGTAACCTGTTATGGAAGAAATATCAGGACTCTGTTTGTTCACCTACAAATACTAGTTGTCTGGATATCATGCCTGGCTTCTGACTTTGTCTTTAAAGCTGACAAATGTGGGTTGATGAAGACTTTAAACTCAACTAGCTATAGGTTTATTTTGAGATGTTAACTTGAGTATCTAGACCAGATGATCAGCTGGTTGGGCAATTGGCATTTCAGAAGGCAGTCAGCAGTGGCAGACTACATATTTCTTACCTGGATGCTTTATTTTTTAAAGGGAGAGTGAAAAGCCACTTCAGCTGTTTTGTTGGGGCGTTGGAGTTCTGAAGCTACCAGGTTATTAGTCATGTCCCTCTAGACTTGCTGGTTTCCAATATGAGCTCCACTGTACTTGGCCTGGTTTCACAACCCATAGATTTGGTTGGCTGGAGATGATAAAAGCAATGCCGAACTGTGGTAGCCAGTAGTTTGCGCTTGCCAGTAAGATGCACCAGCCAGTCGGCAATGGAGGGGAGGGCATGTGTAAAGCATATTCTTTTGAAACCCTCCTCAATAATCATCAGGCAGCACACAGTAAACCTATTAGTTGCATAAAGCATATTGGGGGTAGAAAGTTGGCAGCATAGACCCAAAGCAATGGTGGCCTGCAGTTAAAATGATCATTGGTGTGTCAGTAGTTTACTTATCTGAAATGCAGAAACGACTGACTGCTCAAGGAACCCGTAGCAACCCAAGGAGGAACTTTGGTGGAGAAAGGCTGCCGTAGGCAGTAGATCTGCCTGATGAGTATTAGAATGACTTGCCTCTAAGCTGAGCACAGTCACTTAATTCAGCTTGTTGTAAATGAATATCCTTGATTCTTTTGCACCTTGTAGACCTATAAGACTTGTAAGAGGAAGTCACTGACTTGTGTGTTTGATGTGGTACAGTTACTTAACATGCCACATCGTGTCCTTTAGAACCCCCGAATCTCTCTGGATTATGGCATTGATTCTATAGAATCCATGCGTGTCTTTGATGTAATTGTCACTGCCGTATAGAAAAGTATGTATGTGGGTTTGTGGGGACTTTAAAGTGTAAAAAGCCAAACCTTTCACTTTAGTTTTGGATATACTGGTAGGAGATTAGAAGAAGGTATACTGGTAAGGGGTCTCCAGTATAGCAAGTGATGCAAACTTCAAAGCAGAAAGGACCCCCATTGATCATACCATCTTTTGTGAGCTATAAATCACTCCCCTTTTCTATATTATAATGATGAGTGGAGGGGGTGTTTTTTTTTAATTTTTTTTTTTTTGCGTCTCAGACTAACATTCTAAATTGCACCGTGATGTGGCATTGCATGTAACAATATATAATCCACATGAATGCGCAAGTTACTGTAATGCAATAGTGTAAATGGTCATTCTGAAAATACTAATTGCTTGGCTACCAACCCATTTCAAATGGCTTTAATACTTTAAAGCCCACCCACAGTGGGTATGTGCCTACGCTACAGGGGTGAGCTGCTCGTTTAGGTCTAGAGGCAAGTAAAAGCATTTCCCTTACCTGATCCTCCTATCCCCCAGTAGACAGAGCTCCCCCATGCCCTAGCGCAGGGATCTCCAAACTACGGCCCTCCAGCTGTTGAACTACACATCCCATGAGGCATTATAAAACTGACATTCACAGGCCTGACTAGGCATGATGGAAATTGTAGATCCTGAACTATGGGAGGGCCATAGTTTGGAGACCCCTGCTACTAGGTTTTAGCCTGCCATTGGGGCACTATTTCATCCACTGATACCAACCGTGAGGCATAATTCCACCCCACTGACACCAATAAAGGGGCATAGTTCCTCCCACAGACACCAATGATGGGGCCCAATTTCTCCCGATGACGCCAACAACCATTGGGCCCAATTCCTGCCAATGACATCAACAATGGGGTCCAGTGATTCCAATGATGGGGGCACAATTCCTTCCACTGACACTAAAGGTGGGGCATTGCTTTCTCCCTCTGACATCGGGACCTTTTCTATGCTCGATGGCCACAGTCTGCGCCCCCCCTGCCCCAATGTCTGAAGGACCATAAACTGGCTCTTTTGTTTCAAAAGATTGGAGACCCCTGCTTTAGCGGTAGACTGTCATCACACCCAGATGCTACAGGGACTGGTCTAGAAGTGCTGAGGATTAGGTAACCAAAGCTTCTGTTCTTTGCCCCTAGACCTAAAGAAAGCGGGTAACTCTTGCAGTATGGGCACGGTTTCCTGGAGTTTAAATAATTGACCTGGAACAAGTATGCGGATAGGGTGACCAGACTTTGCTTTGATATCACACGGAGCAAATCCATTCTGTAAAGTGTTAAAGCTGCCAAGCAGGTAGTATTTTCAAAGAAATCTTCCATGGCAGCCTTCATCTTTCCCTCAATACAGAATATCTTTAGAAGCCTGGACTTCAGATACGGTTATGTGATACCTGACACCGGCAGACAATATGGATCCCCCTTCCCAGATCCGATTGCACTTCTTTTATCTATAAACGCTTCTTATAACTCATCCCTACCCTACATTTGATGTTTATGTAACAGCATGCAACTGGCCGCACTGCTGTTTGAAAACTGGCTTGGTATGTTTGGAATGTGCGTTAGTGCTGTGCAATTCGCTGAGTATTAATAGCAGGCAACGTGAGTCATCTGTAATAGGGAAGCCATTGTCTGCAATGGTTTTCCCAGGATGCAATGCAGCACAGAGCCATCCTAACACAGCAAGGTGTCTGCGTTCTGGAATTCAGGGACACAAGAGCTTTATAATTGCCATGGTGTCACCGCCGATGCCAGGGCAATGAGCTGGCCACATTGCTCCCTGTGACCGTCATTAGATTGATGCTGCTTGTCGGGAATCGATGACGAGTCTGGGATGTAGGGTTTAACCCCTTGTCTACCAAGGTACGTTTATAAACGTCCTGGTATTCTAGGGGTTAAAGCAAGCCATGAGCTTGGTATTTATTTTTAAAGCCGGCGATGGGCTTTCAGGTAAGTGATCCGAGCAGCTCTAGATCACCTTTTTTTTTTTTTTTTTTTTTTTTTTTATATGGGGCTCTGAAGGTTTCTTCCTTTTTGCAATAGCAATAAAGTTTAAATCCTAAAAAGAACCAAAGAAAAAATGTAAAAGTGGTAAAAAAAAACCCCAAAACGAAACAAAAAAAACGCATTCATATACATATCCCCATAAACAGCAATGCAAACATGCAGTGAAAGGCTCAAGTAAGTGTGTGTGTGTGTGTGTGTGTGTGTGTGTGTGTGTACCTAAATTGCACCCCACATAAGGTATCTCTGTGACCGTCGCAGTAAAATTAATAATTCTATGGCCATAATCCATTGCTAACTTTAAATTGATAACCTGTAAACACTTAGTTTCCCCTATGGAACATTTTAAGGCTTGACATGTTTGGTATCTATTTACTCAGCACAACCTCGTCCTTTCATATTTTACCAAAAAATACATAATAATTGTGTAAAATTAATTTTTGGTGTGTGTGTTTTTAAAAAAAAAAAAAAAAAAAAAAGCTGAGTTCACCCATTCAGAGAATGCTACATCCATAATTTTGGGTGTAACATGCTCCAGGCCTGTCCCCACCCCCCCTGATTTACCTCCCTGACAGCAGTCGGGGGATCCCCCACAAACTCTTTTACATTTTGAAAACCACATGGCCAATTGGGGGTTTCAAGTAATTTTCTAGTAAAAATGCAAGTTTTAATGTGAAAATGGAATTGCCTAGGTGGACAAATGGGTTAAGGGGCACTGCAGGAGAATGTGTGTGGGTGTGGGTGTGTGTGTGTGTTGTAAAATTCTTTCTTTTTCTTTCTTTTTCTTTCTTTTTCTTTCTCTTTCTTTCTCTTTCTTTCTTTTTCTTTCTTTCTCTTTCTTTCTTTCTTTTTCTTTCTTTTTTCTTTCTTTCTTTCTTTCTTTCTTTCTTTCTTTTTCTTTCTTTTTTTCCTGTTTTTTTTCGATCCATTTAAAGCAGTGGTCTTCAAACTGCGGCCCTTTGCTTGCTTCTATCTGGCCCTTGGGGCACTATTTTTCCCATTGACCCCCAACAGTGGGAAACTGTTCCTCCCGCTCACACCAGTGATGGGGCATTTTTCCTTCCACTGATGGGCACTATTTCTCTCACGGATATAAACGATGGGGAACTATTCCACCCACTGACAGCAAAGATGGTGAACAACTTCTCTAGTGAATACCAATGATTGGGCACTATACCTCTCTCTCCTCTTACTGACCACAGGTGCTATGCAATGTTTTTTTTATTTTTTATTTATTTACTTTTTATTCCCACTGACACCAAGTTTGAAACCTTGTCTAAACGCACTGATGTTGGGGCAGGCAATGTTTCAAACTTGGTGGTCAGTGGGAATAAAAAAAATAAAAAATTGCATAGCACCTGTGGTCAGTAAGAGGAGAGAGGAATAGTGCCCAATCATTGGTATTAATTGGAGAAATAGTTCCCCATCTTTGCTGTCAGTGGACCCTCGTAAAGTCTGAGGGACAGTAAATTGGCCCTTTTTGTTTAAAAAGTTTGGAGACTTCTGCGTTTTTGGAGGGATTTTTCCCTCACTTCCTGTTCTCCCATCAGTTATGGTTTTGCCGCACAGGAAGTGAGGCAAAAATCACTGACTGGTTTCAGCCTTTCCTTATGCTAATAAAGAACCCCCCCTTTTTTATTTTATATATATATATATAATATATTTCGTGTGTGTATAAATATTTTGCATGGCTTTCCCTTGTTCTCATCTCAAGGGCCTGACTGGATACAAATTGAAAGTGCTTAGGTTTGACCTCCATATTGTATGGCTTTTGGTAAATCTAAAGGAAATTTTGTAGAATGATGTATGGCCAGCTTTAGGCTTCACTTCCTGTCCTGAGGAAAAATCAATTTTTTTTTTTTTTTTTATTGCCCTTTCTGCTTTGGAAGTATGGGGAAATATCAAAGTAATGCCCTTTTCACATGGGTGCCTCTGTTACTTCCCAGCCATAGACGGATTCCCTGCTGAGTCACCACATATGGGACATCTGTTCTATTATTATCTCTGTTGTGACCGAGGAAAAACGAACCCATGTAATCCTTATGGATGTCTGCATG
Source organism: Lithobates clamitans (assembly GCA_037952925.1). Taxonomy (NCBI): domain Eukaryota; kingdom Metazoa; phylum Chordata; class Amphibia; order Anura; family Ranidae; genus Lithobates; species Lithobates clamitans. Next base: position 289,282 of record JBBGZY010002024.1, read on the forward strand.
TAAACATAATAAATAAAATATTATATTATTTCTCAAATACAGTGAAATGAGTGTAGTAAAATTTGAAACAAAAAATAACAAATATTTTCTATAAATGTAATTTGAAGTTTTGCTTTCCCGACTTCCCAACCTATTCCAGCAGATGTGCTGTACTGATTATCTTTGTTAGGTTGGGAGACTTTTTTTTTTTTTTTCCCCCCAGAATCCTCTGGCTCATGATCCGTCCGGGACATGGCTGTGCTTGCAGCGGTCTGGTTGCGCAATGTGAACAAATCGCTCCGCACTGTTTCAGCTATTTCACTATTTGTGTTGTTGAGCCATATGCCAACACGTCTTGGACGGGGTTTTTAGAAATGGTTTGGCCTGAAAAGGACCTTCCTTCCTTCCTCCTCCTGTAATAAAACTTGTTCCTGCAAGTCCCTTGCACCTTGTTTGTATATCACAACACCTCTGTGACCTTCATACCTGAACACTGTCTGTCGGAATTTTTGTTTTTTCAGCACTTGGTGACTTGTTAAGACCTCTTGTAATAACTACAGTTGTAAGCAGAGTATAGCCAAATATACTGTGTATGAGGAGCCCATTGGCCCATAATTTTTCCGAGTGTTCTTAGGATGGCCTTGCTATAAAATGTACACAAAGCTGTAGCAAACACAACTTGTTTATCTAATTCCTTATGTAAAGGAATGCTACAGTAGAGATTTTTTTAAAAATGTATTTACAGCTGAGGACAATCGTTAATCCAAGCATTGTGGCGATTTAGGGAGGGGTTACTGTTGGAAGTAGCTGCATAGTGTGCGGTGATGGGCTTAAAGAAGATCTAAAACCAAAAAGCACAACATGTAAAAATCCAACCCAAGTAAAGCTTTATTGTAAACAAAACACAACTCTACACTTGGAATATTCTCTAGAGACGTGTTTCAGTCAATTTTCATCTTGTGATTGGCACTGGAGGGAACCTTGAGCAACATTTCCTCCTGGAAAGGCAAATATTTGAGCCCTTCTCTCCCTCCTTTTTATTTTTCCATTCCATCAAGCAATATTATTTGATAACCGTACACTAAAGAATTTTCCGGGGGGAAAAAAAAGTGATTTGTCCAGCAATCACACTAATTGAAAATGTATTATTAATATTACATTTTTATATAAACCTTTGTGATACATGTCTCAAAAAAAAAAAAAAAATGTCCTGACTTTTTAATGCACTTTTAATTGAGTTACAGGCCGGCATGTATAACTTCATTGTCTGTTCTCTCTAGATCTCAGATTTTGGTCTTGCCAAATGGAATGGCTTATCCAATTCTCACGAACTGAGTTTAGATGGTATCTGTGGGACCATTGCCTACCTCCCACCGGAGCGTTTCAAGGAGAAGAACAAGAACTTCGACACCAAGCACGATGTCTACAGGTGAGGCATTGGTGAGGAGTTCATGGACTCCTAAAGGTAGCACTACACCTCCTCAACCATCTTGCCATGGTATCTGGAAATGAGTGTGTGATCTCTATGACTAAGACCACATGGGTGAAAATCGTAAGGGGGTTGATATTCAGGAAAGGCCAACAGGGTGGTCTTCCTTCTTTCTTCTCCTCCTCCTTCTTTCTTCTCCTCCTCCTTCTTTCTTTCTTTCTTCTTCTCCTTTCTTTCTTCTCCTCCTTCTTCTTTCTTCTGGGATTAAAGCAAACCTGAGCATTTCCCTACCAGGACAAAACCTAGGCTTGCTTTCAAACTATTGGCTTGCGGTCCACTTTAATAAGCCAGTACACAAAGCTGTGACAGTGTGCAATACCCTGGACAACCAATTGGTAACCAAGCTGCTAAACTGTAATCTGGTTTACTATTACTGTTGACAGTTCATTGTTGAAGAGCCCGGTTATGTCTAATGCCTGCGTTTTTACCTATTACTGTTTGTTTTTTAATAGTATTTGTTTTATTTTTCCTTCCAGTTTTGCAATTGTGATTTGGGGAATCCTTGCACAGCGGAAGCCTTTTGCAGGTAAGTCTCAGTTTCACAATCCACATTCATGCCTAATTCATCTTGTACTTGTGATTTGCAAAATATGAAAAAAATGCCCAAATAATGCTAAACTACAGTGTTCAATGCGCTGGGAACCTAGGCCGAGTTGTGCTCTCTGTCAGAAGTGCCTGAATCGCAGGAATGTCCGAATTGAATCGCAGGCAAAACCGTCCATATACACTATATTGCCAAAAGTATTGGGACGCCTGCCTTTACATGAACTTTAATGTTATCCCAGTCTGTAGGGTTCAAACATTCCCATAGGCACACTCCTAAACCTTGTGGACAGCCTTCCCAGAAGAGATGAAGCTGTTATAGCTGCAAAGGGTGGGCCAACTCAATATTGAACCCTATGGACTAAGACTGGGATGCCATTAAAGTTCATATGCCCGTAAGGGCATCCCAATACTTTTGACAATAGTGTATGTATGTGTGTGTATATGTATGTGTGTATGTATATGTGTGTATATATATATATATATATACATACATACATACATACATACATACATACATACATACATACATACATACATACAATGTTGCATGTTCCAACCGTATTTTAGGGTGGACCATGTAACATGTTCCAGCTCCTGTTGCCAGTCCTTTCTCTAGCTCTCTCATCCTCCACTGTCACTTTTTTTAAATGAGCACAGCCTACATGGCTGCTTCATTTAATTACAGCTTCCTGTGAATGAACTACAAGAACTGTCACCTACCATGGTATATGGCTTGTAGTTCCAAATGAAGGGCTTGCCTGCAGAAGCCTGATATTACACCCCTGACCTACTGATCAGGGGTGCAATGCTTTTCAGACTCCTGCAGGGAAAAATAACAAATGCACTTATTTCATTTTTGCATTTAAAAAAAGGGGTAATTTTTTTTTTTTTTTTTTTTTTTAAGGCTGGACTCCAGGAAACTAGAAAACTATGCCTTGCAGTGGGGCTGCATCCCTGCTGCAATGATTAATTGCTAATTTAGGTCAAGAGAATGTATATGTGTGTGTGTGTGTGTGTGTGTGTGTGTGTGTGTGTGTGTGTGTGTGTGTGTGTATTAATATAATATAATATAATATAACTTGCCTGCTCCTCCTCCTGCGCGGCTAGATATGTCCCCCACAGCCTCTTCTCCTGGAAAAAAAAACAAAACCAAAAAAAGAAAACATTCACTGTATATTTAGCAGACCAAAAGGGAACAGATGACAGAAGTTCATAGTTGTGGTTTACATACACACTTTAACTGCAGCAGAGTGAAATCAAGTCTCCTGCCCTGCATGTCCAGGCTATGCAGCCTTGCAGAGCTGTGTAAATATCGGGTCTGGATAGACAAATACAAATCCTATTGGCAGCCGTATGTTATCTGTGTGTTTATCGGCCTGCCTGGTGTTTTACTTGAAGTACAAGTTCGACATTTATTTATTTATTTTTTTTTCTTGTTCTGCAACATTTTCTGCCCTGACACGCTTCATAGTCCGTTTCCGGTCGCCTGTCTAATTCTGTACTGGGCATGTCGGGACGCATACATACAGCCCATGCTCCCAGGCAATCTTTGCAGTTTGACTGATGGTTTAATAGCTGTGCGTGGGTGGAAGGATGTATGGCGTACAAAGATTTGTTTTTACTTTCTCAATTTTTTTTTTTTTTTTTTATTTTTTATTTTTTTTTTTTGCAAAGGGCATACAGCTAAACATGCATGTTAAACCTACCAGCCAGGTGATTTTATAAAGTGTACCTGTGGGGTACACTGGAAAAACTGGAAATTGCCACCTGACCCACCCCTGCCCTCCTCCTGCACCCTACTATTGGCTCATTACTAACCAATAGTAAAGGGCAGACCAAAGCCACCGACCACCCATGCTGGTCCATATTTGCATTACAGAGCCCTTGGGGGGGTTCCAAGGGATAAGATGCTGCATGCAAGCACCTGAAGATGACTTTACAAGTCATTATACTGCCCCACCACTTCAATGACCTCCTATAGTTCTATAGACTGTGTTCCGCTGCTCTTCCTCTTGTGTCTTTTGAAGTGTTGATGAGCATCTGTACGCTGGTGACAGCCACCCTGAGCTGGAGGTTGGAGAATGTCCAGCATAGATTGTAAGCTCTAATGAGCAGGGCCCCCTAATTGGCCTAACGTATATTAATAATTTATTACTAATTATTACTATAGCCCTTTCTTAACCAGCCTGACTGCCCCGGGCCCACACCTTTTCATTCATTGGATTTCAGCTCTCTTCATAATAGAGACTGAGCATCACAAGTGGGCATTATCTAGGGCCGTCTGCAGCCAAATGCAACCTGCCTTGGATCGCCCACTTCTCCACCCATTGGGGCATTTTGATATTTTCACATTTCCTTCCAAGAGTTGACCCACTGCTTGTATCTGGTCTCCTGAGATCATTACTGAAGCAGGGTGCTGTGATGGGTTCAGCAACTATGTATAGCACACTGCTGGCCCCTCCCACAAACAATTACCTTTGCATTTCATAGAGGAGCATAGAGATCCAGTGATGACCTCACTGTGTCCTAAAATAAGGTATGTAATAAAATGGAAAAGTGTTGTTTAAAAAGATCACTAATAAAGGGGAAGGGAGGAATAAACAGTTAAACTTCAGCTTTAAGTAAACTGAATTATGTGTTGTGTTTTATCTACATTGCTACATTTTGTGTATTTTATTTATTTTTTTTAGATGAGAAGAATATTCTGCACATCATGGTAAAGGTTGGAAATGGCCTGCGGCCCGACCTGGCCCTCATTCCAAGGGGGAGACCGCAGCAGTGTGACAACATGATCAAACTAATGCAGAGATGCTGGAGAGATAAGCCCAGGGAACGGCCAACTTTTCAAGGTATGAGTTCAGCCGAGAGCATCTCCATTAACTGACCAACTGCAGAGGAGCAATCGGCAGGCATGTTTCTGACCAGCCAATTTGGGTAAATTGCAGTTCTTGGTTTGGGTGGGCCGTCTAGTGAGGCCCCCCCCCCCCCCATCAACTGATCAAGGTGCTTGCAGCAACTTTGAGGGAGGCAAGGATTTCTTATGACTTGTGAGGGCCCAATGGAATGTTGAAAGTGGCCGCCATTTAAAATGTAACCTGTTGACCTGCATGGGCAAGGCACCAGCTCATTTTAAAGGTGACCTTGTGGCTATCATCAAGATTTTAAATGAAGTCAAACCTGTAAATGACAACTGTCAATACTTAACCTTTTCCTTCCGCCTGCCCCATCGATCTCCATTGTGATGCTGAGAACGACCACTCTCCCAGCTCCCTATGGTTCCTCCATCTGACCGCCACCTCATTGCTGTATCCTGTAATGGATGGAGGTCGCCAGGAGAAACCATTGAGAGCTTTTTATAAGATTTTGCGCAGCACTGGAGTAAAGTTCAGCGACCAGGCTGGCAGGATAGAGATAGAGTCTCTGTCTCTGTCTCTGTCTCTGTCTCTGTCTCTGTCTCTGTCTCTGTCTCTGTCTCTGTCTCTGTCT
>JBBGZY010002025.1:600000-867500 GCA_037952925.1 Lithobates clamitans
CTTTTCATTTACACGAGTGATGACACTGGATGTCATATCCATATTCACTACACTATCTAGCACATATAGGTTTTGGATTAGATGAAGTTATTGGTTTCCTCATATATAAACAGACTTCTTTCTTTCCTACACCATACATTTGTTTCACCACTATAGCGCTACACTTTTCATTTTGTTAATCATGCAAAGATGAAAAGTGGGGTGAATAGGTAAAAACAAAAATAGCAGCACCCAATATCTGTATGGCAGATTTAGGTAAGGGCAGGACTGTACCCAATAACCCAAAAGTAGACATTGAAAAAAGGAATATAAACATGAAAGAAAAGGAAGAAGACCCCTTTACGTGCGGCACATCACATGCACAAGCTGCTTACCAGATGATAAATCATATAAGCAAAATTCCACACAGCCCATTGTGTAAATATAGAATAGAATTGCACCAGCAAACCTAGGGGATATCCTGCTTACCAGACATCCATATAGAGTAGGCAGATGTAATGGAGCTCAAACAGGCTCCTATCAGGAGCGGCGTAGACACGTCCTGGCCAGTCAAACCCAAGCTCAGCAGTGCATATAAAGTAAAAACAGCCAATAGTGTGATACTGTATGATCCGGTTTATTGAGAGTAGAGTAACACTTACATTAAAAGAAGATAAAACAGCGAAAAATGGAGCTGGCCGGCACTCGAACACACTCCCGTCCTCACAGGGCAAACGTGGTGACGTCAGCACGTCCCTCCCTCCCTCTCCTTATGGATCTTGTTTGTGCACTGGTCCAAATCATTTGGGGGAGGGGGGTTATGGTGTGGGATTGTTTTTCAGGGGTTGGGCTTGACTCCTTAGTTCCACTGAAGGGAACTCTTAAGATGTCAGCATACCAAAACATTTTGGAAAATTTCATGCTCCCAACTTTGTGGGAACAGTTTGGGGATAGTCCCTTCCTGTTCCAACATGACTGCCCACCAGAGCACAAAGCAAGGTCCATAAAGACATGGATGAGCAAGTTTGGGGTCTAGAAACTTGACTGGCCTGCACAGAGTCCTGACCTCAACATGATAGAACATCTTTGGGCTGAATTAGAGTGGAGACTGTGAGCCAGGCCTTCTCACCCAACATCAGTGCCTGACCTCACAAAAACTGGAAGAATGGTCAAACATTCTCATTTTCAAAGTATTTTATTGAATTTTCAGAAAAAAAAAGGGGTTTACAAGTCATCAGCGTTAAATGCAGGATTATACATCAGACAAATGCGAGCCCCCTTGGGGTAACATATCAAACTTGTGACTGTAGATATAAGCACGTCTCTGGTAAATACAGTACAGTAAAGCCTTCCTATACCAACTTTCGTTAGCGCGAACCTTATAACCCGGAGATATGGACTGGTTGGGGGAAGGGGAGGGAGGAGAGACCGACAGCACCCCCATTGGGAGCACACTGTGCCTGATCGGAGCTCTCCGATCACTCCCCAACCTTCACTTCTAAAATATAAAAAGTCTCTAGGTATCTAACAGGGCAGGAAAGCCTACATCGAGTGCTTCCCTTGGGAGTACGACCCCCGAGGGACCCTGCTACAGCATGAATTAAACAGGCAAAACATCATCTTGTTAAATCAATCAGAGAAATAAGAGAGAGGGGGAAAGAGGAGAGGTAGAGATGAGAAGGGGGGAAAAGAGAGAGAGAGAAAAGAGAAGTCGAAAGCCATTCCACTGGAGGGATCCCCCCCCGACCCCGAAACAGGCCCACGCATCATGGTTGGACCCCTGGAATCAGGGAAATGCCTATGAAATCAGCCCACGGTTCCCAAACTGCTTCAAATTTCTGTGTGTTGAGCAGGGTACTGGCTAGCTTTTCTTGGGCCATGATCCAAGAGATTTTGCGGATAGCCGCTTTAAAGGAAACCCTGGGCTGCTTCCAAGCCTTAGCAATAGATAGCTTCGCTCCCAGCAAAATTAAATGAATCAATTTACGGGCCTGCTTGGGAGTCTTAGGTAAGTGATCGTTCAATAAGGCAACTGCGGGGGACCTCGGGATCTGGACTCCAGTAACCTTTTTGATCATGTGAAAAATCCTGCTCCAGAAAGGTCTCAATCTTGGACATTCCCAGAAGATATGAGCCAGGGATCCCCTAAGTTGACAGCCCCTAAAGCATCTGGGGTCCGTGGAGGGGAACATTTTGGCCAGTCTCTCCGGTGGGAGGTACCAACGTGTGATAAGCTTCACGCTGGACTCCACCAGCGAAATGTATAAGATGCTCTTGTAAGCCCTATTAAAGGAGACCCTCCACTTCTCCAGGTCCCACTCCAAGGAAAAGTCTGACTCCCAAGCTGTCATGTATGAGGTCTTGGTGGACTGACCTGAGAGTGACTGATAGATGGTGGAGATTCCACCCCTCTGCTCCATAGCCTGACCACACCATATTTCATAAGGGGTGAATGCGTGGTTTGAGAGATTGTTTTTACCCAACTGAGTGAGGAAGTGTCTGATCTGTTGGAAACGAAAGAATTCGGAGCTAGGCATCTTTAGTTGATTCACACAGAAGGCTCTGGTGATGGGCCCCATTGGTGTGAAGTAGTGTCCTATCCGGTACATCCCCCTGTCCAACCACCAGCGGAATGCTTTGATGTCAGTTCCCGGGGGAAAGTCAGGGTTATTGAAGATGTGAGCCAGGGGGTGTTTGAAGGAGGTTATGGATTGATGGTTTCTCAGAGAATCCCATAATTGAAAGGATTGTGAGAGGATAGGGGATAAAATGGGTGGACGTTTTTTTTGGGGGACCCATAGGAGGAAGTCGATAGTGAAGGAGGGTACCGCCTGTCTCTCAATCTGTATCCAGTCCGGTCTTTCAGTCTTCGCATAAAGCGTCGAGATCTGAGCTAGCCTGGCTGATTGGTAATACCAAAATAGCTGCGGGAGGCCCAAACCCCCTTGTGGTCTATTTAAGTATAAAGTGCTCTGTGGAAGTCTGTACCCCTTCCCCCCCCAAATGAATTTTATTATTTTCCTTTGAAATGCTTTCAAGTGCTCTTTATTGATGCTTATTGGGATGGCTCTAAATAGGTAGAGGATTCTGGGGAGTAAAGTCATCTTGACTGCATGAATCCTTCCTAACCAGGACAAGCCCCCTTTAGCCCATTTGGATAAGTCTGCCTCCAGTTTGCGGTATGTGTGAGGAAAGTTAGTTGGATAAAGGAGTTCCGTCTTAGCAGTGAGCCTTATCCCCAGATAATCAATGTATGAGTCACTCCATTTGAATTCAAAGGCACTCTGCAGGGATGCCAAAGTGGATGGGTTAAGGGAGATGTTTAAAGCTGAAGATTTGGCATAATTGACCTTCAGTCCAGAGACCTTAGAGAAGTCTTTCAGGAGTTTGCACAGGTTTGGAAGGGTGGTGGTCGGGGATGTGATAAAGAGGAGCATATCGTCCGCAAACAATCCACATATGGGGACCTGGTCACCACAGGCGACCCCTTGAATGTTGGGATCTGCTCTTATTGCTATTGCTAGCGTTTCAATCGCGATAGCGAAAATTAGGGGGGAGAGAGGGCATCCCTGCCTAGTGCCTCTTGCAATGGTTAGGGGTTTAGAGTATTGACCTTGTAGGCGAATCACCGCTTGAGGGGAGGAGTATAGCGCTTTTAGAGTCCCTAAAAAGTTGGGACCAAATCCCCATTTCTCCAAAATGGAGAAAAGGTAAGGCCATTCGATCGAATCGAAAGCTTTATGGAGATCCAGCGAGAGGATCATTCCTTCTTGTTTCGGCCCCCCTTCCCAGTTAGACTGTAGAATGGATACTATATCTATTGCTCTCCTAATTTGGTCGGGTCCTTGCCTACCAGGAATAAAACTAACCTGATCCTTGTGTACATAGAGATTGATGAAAGAGGAAAGGCGGTTGGCTAGAATTTTAGTAAGAATTTTGAGGTCATTGTTAATTAAAGATATGGGCCTGTAGTTCTCAACTTCCTCATGATTTTTGTTGGGTTTGGGAATCACTGAGATAAATGCTGTATTTAGTTGGGTTTCAAGGTGGGATCCCGTCTTTTTAGAGTTAAAGAACTTCGCCATGTACGGGGCTAGGATAGCGCCATATTCCTTGTAGTAGGGGACTGAGAGGCCGTCTGGTCCAGGAGCGGAGCCAGATTTTAAACCTTTAATAACCTCTTTCATTTCGGCCTCCGTGATAGGAGCCTCCATTAATTCTTTACACTCTCTGGATAGTGAGGGAAGTGGGAGATTCTTTATAAACTCATTATCTAAGGGCCCTTTATCCGATTGGGGAGGGTTGTAAAGATTAGTATAAAAGTCGTGGAAAGCAGACATAATACTGGACGGATTAGCTGTTGGAGGTTGGCCTGCTATCCTCAGTTTGGGGAAGGAGAGAGAACGAAATTTAAGGGAGAGTTTAGCTGCCAACATTGAGCCAAATCTGTCCTTGTGGCAGTAAAACTTGGCTCCACCCCATCTAAGATTTTTCTCTGCTTTAGCCGTTAAAGTGAGATTCAGTTCAAGTCTAGTGGCATCAAGTTTGCTTAGGAGGGTTCTAGACGGGTTATTTTTGTGTTCCGCTTTTAGTTGAAGGAAGGATTTTTCGAGTCTAAGTATGTCGATTAAACGCTCCTTCTTAAATTTGGTCGCTAGCCTAATTATAACTCCTCGAATAGTTGCCTTGTGGGCTGCCCACAAGGTTTTGGGGGATATGTTCTCCACATCATTAAAGAGGAAGTATTCTTTAATAGATTTTGCTATTTCTTGTGTTAGACTAGGGTCAGCCAGAAGGGATTCATTTAGTCGCCAGAAGAAACCTCCTCGCCCAGACAGAACATTTCTCAAAGTAAGGAGAACCAATGAATGATCTGACCATGCGGTGTCTAGTATTGCCGCCCTGGTAAACAAGGGAATGAGGGCAGTCTGGGTGAGGATGTGGTCAATTCTTGCGTAAGACTGGTGGGGAGCAGAAAAGTGCGTGAAGTCCCTTTTGTTGGGGTTCATTTCTCTCCATGCGTCCGCTAGACCCTGTGCGTGAACCATCTTGGCGATCCTAGTACTGAGTTTGGTTGGTCGTGTGAGTTGGTCTTTAGGGGGCTTAGTTTTGTCTAGACCCTGGTCAAACGCAACATTTGAGTCCCCCCCCAGAATGACTTTGCCTTCCAGGAGCGGTTCCACTGATGAGAACAGGTCCTGGAAGAAAGACCCTTGGCCCTTGTTTGGGGCGTAGTAGGAGACGAAGGAGTATAAAACACCTTCCAGGGTACCCTTCACCAAAATGAATCTGCCCTCTGGATCCCTAAAATCAGAGAGATGTGTAAATTTGCAATTTTTAGAGAAGAGAATAGCCACCCCCTTCGTTTTGTTAGGGGCATTCGCTAGGTAAAATGTTGGAAAGTGTGCATGTATGAACTTGGGGGTGTACCGGATGGGGAAGTGCGTCTCCTGCAGAAGCACCACATCGAGTCTTAGGGATTTATAATGATCCAGTGCTAGTCTCCTTTTCCTGGGAGAGTTTAGGCCCTGGACATTATGAGAACCTATTTTGAGGTCATTACTCTTCGCATTCAGGTCAGCCATAGGAGCAGAGGGGATAGAAGCCAGAAATCAAGCAGTCACTTACCCTTGGGAGTCTTCTCATACCGGATTTAGGCCTGGTTGCGTGGAGGACCGACTCTGGGGCGCGGGGGGAACCCCCCCCCCAGATGGCTAGAAGATAGAGAAGGAAAGAGATGGGGAAAAAAAAGTTATGAGACTTACTAACAAGTAAAGACATACAAAACGACATGGGTACCTGGACTGTACCCTTGGAGTTATGCGAATCGAAATTCGCTATAGCCCCAATAACAACTTCAGAGTGCCCAGAGGGCCGTCTGAAGTTCCGACACCAATGGACTCAAAAGGTTCTTTGGAATCGAGTGGAGGCACAAGGGTTCCACCCCGGACTCTTGTTATATCAAATTTAAAACAAAACATATGCACACCATAATGGAAAACATAAAAATTGTATGGTCAGCCCTAGGAACTGGGCTATAAGCGCCTGAAACAATAAACAACCCAGGTAGGAACAAAAAATCAAATTCCCTGAGGATCCCATCTCCTGGACAATCAGATAAATCCCCCCCCCCTATCTAACTATGAGGGGGAGAATGCCAGTGGGGTCACCGTTCAAAAAGGAAGGCCTTCATGGCTCAGCTAACCGTATAACCCCCTGAAAGGGGGTACGAAAGATGGGTATTTCATTTAAACCTAGACTGTTACCTGGACTAAGATATGACACAACCTATTGAACTACGTGAATCTAGTCCAGTGATCCTGAGCTTTGTCTTCAAGAAACCGAGAACTTCATAGAGGAGCTAATACTCTGTGGAAGGCTACTTCCTCTGAAAATGTTAGCTGGTTCGTGAGGGAGAGAAGGTGAAGCAACGAGTGGTAAGTGTTTGTTTCAGAACTCCGTTAACAAAGCAACTTTTGGAAGTAGAAAACGTTGTGTGAGGCCGTGAAGTTCGATGAGAACCTGGATGTGTGGTTTTTCACGTCCATAAGACGTGAGAGGATTTGGAGCACTTGCTCCATCAACAGGGGGGGAAAAGTCGGCCCAAAGATGCCTCTGCCGAGACTGAAGGGATAAGGTACGAGAAGGGGTCCTTAGGGCGGTCTCCCGTCCTTGCTCTTCTTGGAAGGTCCCTTTAGCCAGAGTGGAGATACAGGGCTGCCTGGAGGAGGACGTTTAGTGGAGCCCGAGGAAGAAGACGTAAAGTCCATTGGTGCTTCCTGGGAGATTAGCCTGAGGGCGAGGAACAGTCTTTCACCTTCCTGAAGGCTTGCAAAGGAGTGGGTCTTGCCCTGGATAGTGAACTTTACTGCAAAGGGGAAGGTCCAGCGGTATTTGATATCCCGTTGAGAGAGTACTGTGAGGAGGGGTTTTAGCGTCCTCCGTCTTTGGATAGTCGTGGGGGCGAGGTCAGCGAAAATCTGGATCTGGTGACCCTGGTGTAGTAGCTTCGGGTTTTGTCGGGATTGCCGCATGACCTATTCCTTAACCGAGAAAAAGTGCGGCTTGACAATTATGTCCCTTGGAGATCCATCTTGTCTAGGGGGACCAAGAGACCTGTGTGCTCTGTCTAGTTCAAGACGTTGGGGGGGTATGTTAGGAATAAGGGCTGCAATAATGTCCTGAACCGTGGAGGGGATGTCCGAATAAGTTTCGGGGAGGCCTCTGATCCGAAAGTTATACCTTCTGGACCGATTTTCAAGCTCGTCGATCCTAGAAAGGGCAACATCTAATTGATCTTGAATGGTCATGAGGTGTGCAGAGTTTTGGTTGGTTCTCGCGGCTGTGCATTCCACTTTGTCCTCAATGGCTTCAATTCTGGCGCCCAAATTGGACAGGTCCGCTTTAATAGTACTGGTAATCTGATTTGCTGTATTAGCCAGACCTTTCTCTAGCAGGGATGAGAATTTAGCAAACATGTCTTCCTGCATTGATGTGAAGTCAGCTACTGAGAAGCTTGGTTGCTGGGAGAGTGAAGATGGAGGATGGGCCTGTGCAGGGAGGGCCTGAGAGCATAGCTCCTGTTGTGTGAGGCTCAGAGTCTCAGTGGAGGCCTTTGCTGCGGCCTGGGGCTTTGTATGGCCTTGCAGGTGTACATGGGGTGTTTGGGGGGGTCCCTTTGTTGCCTGAGCATAGGACAGGGTCAGGGGAGAAAGTACTGGCCTGTGCTCCTGGGTCCTGGAGTGGATGCCTGCCTGCTGTGTCGGTCCGTCCGTGACGGCGGCCATCTTGGGACTCCCGTCCGCGCTGACTGAGGCGAATTGGGGGCCGAGATCGCGTCTCGCCGGGGGCCCAGACATTCCTTCCGGTTCCTGGGACGTTCCCCTACTCGGGAGTAGTAATGTTTAGCCCGCTATAGGGCTGAGGCGGCTGGTGTGCGGCTCGGCGGTCCGGGGTGGAGCGGAGCTCTTGGCTCAAGCAGCCATGATGGAGCTCTCGCGCATGCGCACTTCCTGGTCAAACATTCTCATAGACACCCTCCTAAACCTTGTGGACAGCCTTCCCAGAAGAGTTGAAGCTGTTATAGCTGCAAAGGGTGGGCCAACTCAATATTGAACCCTACGGACTAAGACTGGGATGCCATTAAAGTTCATGTTTGTGTAAAGGCAGGTGTCCCATTACTTTTGGTAATATAGTGTATATATAAGTGCTGGAGCTCATGTCATTAATAAGACGACACGGATATCTTCTAGATTTTTGTCATTGTTTCTGTGTGCTGTAATGTCTGTTTCTGATGTGTTTAACCCCTTCAATAACGGACACTTCACCCCCTTCCTGTCCAGGCCAATTTTCAGCTTTCAGCGCTCTCACACTTTGAATGACAATTACTCAGACACATTTCTCTTTGTTTCTGTTATAAAATTGTGCAAATAAATAATCTTTCTTCATATATTTAGGCCAAAATGTATTCTGTTCCATTTCTTTGGTGAAAATACCCCAAATCAGTGAATATTATTTGCATGAAAGTTATAGAGTCTGCAGACTATGAGATATATTGTATATGTGAAAATCGATCAATCCTGATGTAGTGATGGCCGGTATCATTTCATGAGGCCCTAAAATGCACTGATTGAAACTCTGACCCCGATGTTCATTGTGTTTGTATTGTTCTTCCTGCAGACAGCGAAAACTGCAGGAAATGTCCTGATGAAGAATGGCCAAATGAGAAGAAGGATCGGTGTGTTCCAAGACTGGTGGAATTTCTTTCCTACACTGACACCATTGTTGTAGTATTTTCGGCTGTCTCCATCCTCTGTTGTCTTCTGACTGGTTTAATATTGAGGATATTTATACATCACCAGGACACCCCCATTGTTAAAGCTAATAACCGGAACCTGAGCTATCTTCTCCTGGTCTCCATCATGCTGAGCTTCCTCTGTGTCTTCTTGTTCCTCGGCCATCCAGTAGATGTGACCTGCATGCTCCGTGTCACCTCTTTTGGTGTCATCTTCTCAGTTGCCGTCTCTTCTCTTCTTGCCAAAAGTATCATGGTGTGTATTGCTTTTAAAGCCACCAAACCTGGGAGCCCCTGGAGGAAATGGATGGGAGCCAAACTACCCACTTTTATCATTTGTGTCTTATCACTGGTTCAAGTCATAATCTGTGTCACTTGGTTGTCTATTTCTCCTCCCTTCCAGGATCAGGAAACTCACTCTTATCATGGGAAGGTCATCATTCAGTGTAATGAGGGTTCAGTTATTGGCTTCTACTCTGTCCTGGGATATATGGGACTTCTGGCAGCTGTGAGTTTCATTATCGCGTTTTTAGCCAGGACATTACCGGACAGTTTTAATGAAGCCAAGTACATCACCTTCAGCATGCTGGTATTCTGCAGTGTCTGGATTGCCATGATCCCGGCCTATCTGAGTACCAGAGGAAAATACATGGTGGCTGTGGAGGTTTTTGCTATAATAGCCTCAAGTTCTGGACTTCTTGGTTGTATATTTTTCCCAAAATGTTACATAATTCTGTTCAGACCTGACCTGAATACAAAAACATTTATCCACTAATAAGTATGGAGCAACGCTGGGTTACCAGTAGTTATAGCATTATCTCTATTATATTATTAAATCAGAACATTTCATACTTACCTTTTAGGTGTTGGGTTTGTTGGAATCCTTGTCTCCTGTGGAGTGGAGTGGTTCCTCCCACCAGCCGTTACATCAATAGAGAATAGTGTGGTCATTTAGTGAGGAGAAACCACAGTGACCAGAGGGGGACAAAGTATCCAAAACAACCTAAAGTGTCAGATACCCGAAATACCCGAAATACCCATCACCCATCGCTCTTCAAGAGAGGGAAGATGTCACCCACCGCCTTCCAGAAAGATAAATAATGATGCCATTTTAGTTGTGGGATCAAATATCTATGTAGATGAATCTGAATCTATATTAATAACTATATTTTGATTGGTGAATTCTAAAACGATTATTAATACGAGTTAAAGTTGATGAGAGCACTTTCTCAGTAATCTCACATTTTAAGTGATAGGTTGACTTCATTTTTAAAGAACTTTTATGTTATAGGATCTAATCAGGGCTTTTTTTCTCAGAGATTAGGTGCAGGAACTCCCGTCTCCCAAGTCACCCCTTGTCTCCACCCCCTACCCACCTCCAAGCACCATCCCCTGTTTCCGCCTCCTACCCACCTCCAAGTACCATCCCTTGTCTCCACCTCCAAGCACCATCAGTTTTCTCCACCCCTTACGCACCTCTAAACACCATTCCTTGTCTCCACCCCTATCCACCTCTAAGCACCATCCCTTTGTCTCCACCCCCTACCCAACTCCAAGCACCATCCCTTGTCTCTGCCCCCGACCCACCTCCAGGCACCATCCCTTGTCTCCACCCCCTACCCACCTCTAAGCACCATCCCTTGTCTCCACCCCCTACCCACCTCCAAGCACCATCCCTTGTCTTTACTTCCTACCCAACTCCAAGCACCATTCCTTGTCTTCACTTTGTACCCACTTCCAAGCACCATCCCTTGTGTCCACCCCTACCCACCTCCAAGCACCATCCCTTGTCTCCACCCGCTACCCACCTCCAAGCACCATCCCTTGTCTCCACCCCCTACCCACCTCTAAGCACCATCTCTTGTCTCTGCCCCCTACCCACCTCCAAGCACCATTCCTTTTCTTCGCTTCCTACTCACCTCCAAGCACCATCCTTGGTCTCCACCCCTTACCCACCTCCAAGCACCATCTCTTGTCTCCACTCTCTACCCACCTCCAAGCACCAACCCTTGTCTCCACCCCCTACCCATCCCCAAGGACCATCTCTTGTCGCTGCCCCTACCCATCTCCAAGCACCATCCCTTTTCTTCGCTTCCTACCCACCTCCAAGCACCATCCCTGGTCTCCACCCCTTACCCACCTCCAAGGACCATCTCTTGTCTCTGCCCCTACCCATCTCCAAGCACCATCCCTTTTCTTCGCTTCCTACCCACCTCCAAGCACCATCCCTGGTCTCCAATCCTTACCCACCTTCAAGCACCATCCCTTGTTTCCACCACCTTCCCACCTCCCAGTGCCACCTTTTTTTTAGAAAAAACAGAAACAAGTATTGTTTTGTGGTGCTAAGTAATCTGTATGGAATTTGGTAATTATAATAAGAAAAGCAGTAAAATGGATCCCAGCCAGCAACAACAGCCCCCCAAGCTAAAATAGATACCCTGCAATAATAGACACCCCTAACTATAATAGACCCCCTCCAGCAACAATAGACTGCTTGCAACAAAATACAGCCTCATAACTAGGGATGAGCTGTACACCCCCCAGTTCAGTTCTCACCAGAACCTGCAAACGGACCGAAAATTCGCACAAACGTTAGAACCCCATTGACGTCTATGGGACTCGAACGTTTGCAATCAAAAGTGCTCATTTTAAAGGCTAATTTGCATGGTATTGTCCTAAAAAGGGTTTGGGGACCCGGGTCCTGCCCCAGGGGACATGTATCAATGCAAAAAAAACTTTTAAAAACGGCCGTTTTTTCTGAAGCAGTGATTTTAATGATGCTTAAAGTAGAAAAAAAAAGTGAAATATTCCTTTAAATATCGTACCTGGGGGGTGCCAATAGTATGCCTGTAAAGTGGTGCATGTATCCCGTGCTTAGAACAGTCCCTGCACAAAATGTCATTTTTAAAGGAATAAGTCATTTAAAACTGCTTGCGGCTTTAATGTAATGTCGGGTCCTGGCAATATGGATGAAAATCAGTGAGACAAAACGGCATGGGTACCCCCCAGTCCATTACCAGGTCCTTTGGGTCTTGTATGGATATTAAGGGGAACCCTGCACCCAAATTAAAAAAGGAAAGGTGTGGGGCCCCAGGCCCTATATACTCTGAACAGCAGTATACAGGCGGTGCAAACAAGACAGGGACTGTAGGTTTGTTGTTAAGTAGAATCTGTTTGTAATTTTGAACTGGTACATTTTTAGCGTGTTTAGCTCCAACCAAAAAATCTATTTTTAAGCTTTTTGGAAAACATAGGGAAGGGTTATCACCACTGTGACATTTGTTTTGCTGTCTGTGCTCCTATTCAGAAGATTTCACCTCACTTTTTGTCCCAATGGCAAATGTTTTTTGAAAATTTGGGGTTTTTAGTGAAGCAAGGATTGGTGATAAATCATAAGTGTAAAGGAGAAAAGTTTTTTCCCATATTAACTCTTACAGGAGAGAATTTCCCTTCCTAGGGGTAGATTTAATCTCACTTCATGTTGTCTCCTTCTGTTTGCAAGTAGGAGTCGTTTGTAAGTTGGATGTTTGAAAGTAGGGGCCTGCCCTGTATACTCATCAGAAATTTGGGCCTTAGGTGTTGTTGTGGCCACAACACTGTAAGCCCTTACAGGGCCCTGCTGTGAAAATATTAGATCAAGAATTGTAATTACATGTCTCTGTTGAACAGGGGCAGAAAAATTGAGCCTTTGGTGGTGGTGGTGGTGCTGGTGCCACAACACTGTAGGTCTTCACAGATACTCTTGGTGGGCGCAGAAACGGGCCCTGCTGTGAAATATTAGATTGAGAATTCTAATTACATGTCCCTGTTGAACAGGGGCTGAAAAATTGGGCCTTAGGCACTGGTGCTGGTCCCACAACACTGCAACCTCTCACAGATACTCTAGTTGGAGCACAGGGACGAGCCCTGCTGCAAAGAATTGCATCAAAAATTGTAATTACATACCCCTGTTAACCAGGGGCTGAAAAATTGGGCCTTAGGCACTGGTGCTGGTGCCATAACACTGCAACCGCTCACAGATACTCTAGTTGGAACGCAGGAACGAGCCCTGCTGCAAAGTATTGCATCAAAAATATTAATTACACGCCCCTGTTAAACAGGGGCTGAAAAATTGGGCCTTAGGCACTGGTGCTGGTGCCACAACACTGCAACCCCTCACAGATACTCTAGTTGGAATGCAGGAACAATATATAACAGTATAGCTACCTAAAGCCAGGTGCTTGTGTAGGCTCTTGACGTGTTTCCAGTTACTGTACTGTGTACCTTGCACAGTTGCACCTACAGTATAGCTACCTGAAGACAATTGCTGGTGTTCTCATACTAATAATACTACAGGCAGGCAGTTGATTCTGCTAGCTGCTGTATCAGTATATATATATATACATCCCAGCTTTGTGCAGCTACAACTCACTGCAGGCCATTAGCATGTCTGGAAGGCTAACAAGGAGAGGCAGACAGTCACAAGCTAATAAAAGAGGGAAAGCAGGCTCTGTGTCTAGAGGCAACAGTGCTGGTCCTGGAGACGGTGCATCCTCATCAGCACGTGGCCGTGAGACACGCTTGGCCTTTTTTTTGGCAGCTGGCCGTGTTGAGCCGCAACATGCGGAAGACTTGGTCGAGTGAATGACCAAGCCATCATCATCCTCCTCATCCTCTCTCACCCATGCTCAGGGTACTTTGTCTGGCAATGCAGCTGCCAACGCGGCCTCTTCCCTCAGCTCAATGGCATCAGTGACTCCTTCCCTAGCCCCACCATGTCCTCCTGAGGAGTCCCTCGAACTGTTTGACCACAGTGTTGTGTACATGCTCCAGGAGGATGCCCAGCGTTTAGAAGGCTCTGATGATAATACTGAGCTAGATGAAGGCAGTAACGTGAGCACGGACAGAGGGGGTGCCCAAGAAGGACAGCAATCTGGCAGCCATGCTCCCCCTGCTGCAGGATACTGCCAGGTTTGCTCCAGTGATGAGGAGGGAGGGGATGATGAGGTCACAGACTCAATGTGGGTGCCTGATAGGAGAGAGTAGGAGGAGGAGGAGGCACATCACCAATGAGGCAGGGTGCCCTCCAGGGGCCACCCTAAGGGCAGCACACTGACTGCATCACACCACAAAGCTCCACATGTGCAGGGCGCTGCTGTCTCTGCACGTTATTCCAAAAGTTCTGTCAGGTACTCACCAAGGCTGAGTTGCTGAGAGAGGCTCCCCTTGCAGCTGGGTGCACGATACCCTCTGGAAGTGGCACTGTGGGTATTGGGCACGAAGAAGCACGGGTCGCCAGCAGGTAATGGAATAGCTGGGAGGTTCTTTAGGTAGAGAAGTGATCCGTGCTGGGTGGCTGACACCTCACCGGAACTGGCTGGGCAGGAGTCTGAAGATGAAGAATGTAGCCAGATGCAGAGGGTCAAACACAAAGGCAAAAGTCCAGGAACAGGCCAGGGGTCAAACACGAGGAGACAGGCAGAAGTAATCAGTCAGAGGCTCCAACACTGGGTGAGGCAGAGGCAAAGTCCGAGAGCAGGCCGAGGGTCAAACACGGGTGATCAGGCAGGTAGAGAAGTCCAGGAGGTTAGCCAAGGGTCAAGCACAAGAGAGGTTCAAGCGAGGTCAAGGTCGATTCGGGTCACAACGGCAGGCACAGGTACACAGGTTCAGGAACAGGTTCACAGGAGCTGAAAAGACAAACCAGTAACAAACACAGGACATAGCTGTCTTTATATAGGCCCGCCAGGGGAACGTCCTGCTGTGCGCGCACATGTTCGTGCTGATTAGGGATGAGCCGAACACCCCCCTGTTCGGTTCGCACCAGAACATGCGAACAGGAAAAAAATTCATTCGAACACGCGAACGCCGTTAAAGTCTATGGGACACGAACATGAATAATCAAAAGTGCTAATTTTAAAGGCTAATATGCAAGTTATTGTCATAAAAAGTGTTTGGGGACCCGGGTCCTCCCCCAGGGGACATGAATCAATGCAAAAAAAAGTTTTAAAAACGGCCGTTTTTTCAGGAGCAGTGATTTTAATAATGCTTAAAGTCAAACAATAAAAGTGTAATATCCCTTTAAATTTCATACCTGGGGGGTGTCTATAGTATGCCTGTAAAGGGGCGCATGTTTCCCGTGTTTAGAACAGTCTGACAGCAAAGTGACATTTTGAAGGAAAAAACACATTTAAAACTACCGCGGCTATTGCATTGCCGACAATACACATAGAAGTTCATTGATAAAAACGGCATGGGAATTCCCCACAGGGCAACCCCGAACCAAAATTAAAAAAAAAAAATGATGTGGGAGTCCCCCTAAATTCCATACAAGGCCCTTCAGGTCTGGTATGGATATTAAGGGGAACCCCAGCCAAAATTTAAAAAAAAAATTGACGTGGGGTTCCCCCTAAATTCCATACCAGACCCTTCAGGTCTGGTATGGATTTTCTTTCAATAATTTTTATTAGAATTATCAATGATGATACAAATTTGGTCAGTACAAGAATAACAAGCGTATCAGTACTATAGGTAAAAGGGAACAACAGGTGCATGACATACTAATAAGAGGCATTGCAAACGCTAATTCACCTCAAACAATACATCAGATAGCATATGGTGTGATACAATTATCCATGTCTTAAAAAAAAGAAAAGCGAAGAAAACACCAGAGACGTCAGGTCCCACTACGATGATGGAGTTGGAGTAATAAGCCTACGAATTCAATCAACCTAATAAGGCCGAACTAACAAAATATTGAAACAGTGTGGTGTATTAGAGAAAAGATAGACCACCAGCCCTGGGGCTTGAAGGGGAGCCAGGATTAGGAGAGGCGTCCACAACCACCCCGAAAAGGGATCATGCTGTGGGTATGGAGCCGCCCCCTTCCCCTGGACCCCGGGTCTCAGGTTAAATCACCCCAACAGGGTGTATCCTATAACGCAAACCTTAAGTTGGTAGCTTGTAAACTTAGAACTAAAACTATATATGGTCAAGTGACCATTCAAACATAGGTGAGGGTGGGACTGTATGGAGGGAGGTCTAAGAGGATCAGAATACCTTGTCTCTGAAGAGCTCAACTAGCATAGCGGTAACTCCCCCCGCCTCTACAATGCATTACATATACCGTCTCAGGATAATCACTTATTTATGTAACATGTCCGGTTTGGTTTAAAAATAAAGATGAAAGGAAAGTAAGGGGACAGAAAGAGGCAGGAAGAGAGAGGGGAAAAGCAGGAAAGTCTGGGAGGGAACGTACCCCCAGAGTCACTCAGAGCGCAGGTAGGTCAGGATAACTAACGCCAGGATATAAGGGGATATTACAGAACTTGGCCCAGGGTTCCCAGGTAAGTTCGAAGAACCGTGCTTTGTCTTGTATTATACTGACTATCTTCTCCTGGGACATAATCCAGGAAATTTTATGCTTTACCGCAGTAAAAGGGACCCTATGCTTTTTCCAGCAGGCTGCTATTGTAATTTTAGTGCCAAGTAAAATAAAAAAGATCAGTTTTTGGGTATATTTATCCACCTTATCTACCTTCTGATTCAACAGAGCAATCTCAGGAGATTGAGGAATCGGGAGGGTTGTTACTTTTCGAATCACTGAAAAGACTTTGTTCCACAAACTCCTGATTCTTGGGCAAGTCCACCATATATGGTACATTGTACCTATATGGTTACATCTTCGGAAACACAGCGGGGAGGCATCCGGATATATCTTCGCAAGGAGAGAGGGGACCCTGTACCACCGGGTTAGTATCTTAAGGCTGGTTTCAATCAAGGAAATATTTAAAATGCCTTTGAAGGAGCGTTGAAAGCAGGAAAACCAGTTATCCTTTTCCAAGGAAATATCAAGGTCCTTTTCCCAGGCGATGGCATAAGGAGGTTTGGATGTCACCGAGGCTAGAGCGGCATAAATGATGGATATCCCCCCTCTCTGATCCGTGGCACCTGCACACCATGATTCATAACTAGTGATCTTAGGAGGGTTTGGTTTATTTAGCCAGATGGATTTAAGGAAATGTTGTATTTGCAGGAACCGAAAATGTTCCGCGGTGGGCATCTCAAGTTTACTAGTGCAGAAGGCAAGGGATAAAGGACCTGTAGATGTGAAGTAGTTGCCTATTCTGAGTAAGCCTTTATTTAACCACCAACTGAAAGCTAGGATGTTCATTCCCGGCGGGAAATCAGGGTTATGAAATAAATGCGTCAGGGGCTTAAGGTCAGAGATCAGGGAGGGATTTTTATGTAATCGGTCGCACAAAGCTAGTGAGTGGGAAAGTGTGGGGGCTAAAATGGGCGGTCTCCGCTTAGCAGGGGACCAGATCAGATAGTCAATAGTATGTAGAGGAATAGCTTGGCGTTCCATTGATACCCAGTCTGGTTTGGGGCCTTTTGAGTACACTATGGAGATCTGGGCTAGCTGAGCGGCCTGGTAGTACCACCATATGTTGGGTACGGCTAATCCCCCATGTGACTTAAGCCTGAATAGAATGCTGTTCGAGCAACGACTACCCTTAGATCCCCAAATGAATTGTGTAATTTTGGATTGAAGAGTCTGTATTTGAGACTTTTGGATAGGGATGGGTAAGGACCTAAATAGGTACAGTATGCGGGGTAGGAGGGTCATTTTGACCGCATGAATACGGCCTAGCCATGAAAGGTTGTGTTTATTCCAAGTAGATAGGTCAGAGGTCAATTTACGGAAGATGGCCGGGTAATTCGATGAGTAGAGGGAAGCTATACTAGTGGAGAGGTTAACCCCTAGGTACGGAAGAGATGACGATTTCCAGGAAAACGGGAAATGGTTTTGTAAACTACTTAGAATGTCGGGGGGGACCGTTATATTTAAGGCTAGTGATTTAGCGACATTAACTCGAAGGCCTGAAATTTCACCAAATTTGTCGAGGAGAGAGAGAATATTAGGCGTCGATATCAGAGGGGAAGTGACAAAAAGCAGCAAGTCGTCAGCAAAAAGAGCGCATTTGTGCTCTTGTTTACCACAGACTACCCCCTTAATATCCGGATGATTTCTAATAGCAATAGCCAGAGACTCCATCGCTATGGCGAAAAGGAGGGGGGACAAGGGGCAGCCCTGCCTGGTACCCTTCTCTATAGACAGAGGTTTGGAGTAGTAGCCCTGCATTCTGACCTGTGCACTAGGTCCCGAATATAAGGCTCGTAAGGTGCCCAAAAAATTTGGACCAAATCCCCATCGCTCCAGGACACTGAATAGGTATGGCCAGGTAACAGTATCAAAAGCTTTCTGTAGGTCAATTGATAACAAGTATCCTTTTTGTTGGGATCCTCCATCCCATTGGGAGTTGAGGAGGGAGATGATGTCAACTGCCCTTCTGATCTGATCCGGTCCTTGTCTCCCCGGGATAAAGCCCACCTGGTCTCTATGGATGTAGAGAGCTATGCAAGACGCTAGTCTGTTGGATAAGACTTTTGTAAGAATTTTTAGATCATTATTGATTAAAGAGATGGGGCGGTAATTGGAGACCAAAGAGTCATCTTTACCAGGTTTCGGTATGACTGATATGAATGCAAGGTTAAGGGCTTTATCCAAGGGAGAACCAGACCGGAGAGAATTGAAGAACTTGATCAAATACGGAGCTAGTAATGGTCCGAATTTCTTATAGTACCCGACTGAAAAGCCGTCTGGTCCCGGGGCTGAGTTTTGTTTGAGCTGTTTGATTACCCCAAGAACTTCCGATTCCGTAATTGGTTCATCTAGGAGCTCCGAATGTTCAAGGGATAATTTTGGAAGAGGGAGATTGTTTAGGAAGTCTGATATGGGGGGCGGGGTTGCTGACAGTTCTTTCTTATATAGCGAAGTATAGAAGTCATGGAATACATCCATGATGCGGTTCGGATTTTGAGATAGTGTCCCTGTTAGAGTGCGGATTTTGGGAAAGGAGAAGGAGCGAGGTCTTGGAGACAGTTTGGCTGCTAATTTAGTCCCTATTTTGTCCGCCTGATAGTAGAAACGAGCCCCAGACCATCGAAGATGCTTCTCAGCCTCGGTGGTAAGTGCTAGGTTTAGGGAAATCCGAGTCACTTCCAGGGCATCTAGGGATTCCCTGGTAGGGTTCCTTTTATGGGCCCTGCTCAGGGACTGGAATTTTAATTGGAGGTTGTTAATGTCTGCTGTACGTTCTTTTTTAAGGCGGGAGGTGATTTGGATGATTTTTCCTCTAAGTACTGCTTTATGAGCTGCCCACACAGTTTCTGGGGAAACCTCCCCGGTGTTGTTTTGTCGAAAGTATTCTTGTATTTCCTGTGCTAGGATGTTGCAATTGATTTGATCGCTTAAAAGTCCTTCGTTAAGGCGCCATGTGAATTGTTTACTATTACCATGAGAATGCTGTAAGAATAATAGAACTATGGAGTGATCTGAGAGGGAGGAGTCCCTAATGACCGCTTTGTTAGCCGATGGGATGTTGTGGGCTTGAATAAAAATATGATCTATTCTAGTGTAGAGACAATGTGGTGCCGAATAGTGAGTATAATCTTTGGATCTGGGATTCATTTCTCTCCAGATGTCCACGAGGCCACGGGAACAAAGTGTAGCGGCTATTTTAGTACTTTGTTTTGGAGGTTTCCTAGATCTAGAGGCGCCTGGCACCGATTTGTCAAGTGAGAGGTCGAAGGGGAGATTTGTGTCTCCACCCATGATTATTTTCCCTTCTAGTTGTGGGCCTAGCGTGGACATCATAGCGGAGAAAAAGGAGGCCTGACCTTTGTTTGGAGCGTAATAAGAAATGAAGGAGTATTGGTCGCCCTCTAGAGAGCCTTTTACTAGGATAAACCTGCCTGCTTG
The DNA here is from genome assembly GCA_037952925.1 of Lithobates clamitans. Classification (NCBI taxonomy): domain Eukaryota; kingdom Metazoa; phylum Chordata; class Amphibia; order Anura; family Ranidae; genus Lithobates; species Lithobates clamitans. The sequence goes on from JBBGZY010002025.1 coordinate 619,578, forward strand.
GTCTTTAATGACGTCAGTCGGGGAGAACTTAAGGTGTTTTGCAAAGCAGATTGCCACCCCTTTAGTTTTGTTGTCAGCTTTGGAGAGAAAGAACTGAGGATAGTTTTCATGTATGAAGGAGGGACTATAGGAGGATGGGAAGTGTGTTTCTTGTAGTAATAGGACTGCTATTTTTTGTGATTTGTAGTGATTAAATAATTTACGTCTCTTAACCGGGGAGTTCATCCCTTGAACATTATGTGAAGCTATACAAATGGGCGGAGGGGGAATAAGTGTGTCAGTGTGCATGGATCAGAGGGAGGGATAAACGCATCATATAAAGTGAGCTTACCTGAGCTAGCAAGATTTGGGTAAGTGTCCAAACCCCCGAAGCCGGACAATTTTGGAACCTAGCCTGTAGACCCTCGGCTGGGCTTCTGAGTGACTCTAGGAATAGGTGGGAGAAGGGAAGAAAAGGAGGAGGGACGGTCGAATCTGAGAAGTAAAAACAGGACATATCAAAAACAATATAAAGGAAGACAGTATAGGTGTTCATCATACAGCTTATTAGTAACCTAAGTTTCCCTGTAGGAGGGGAGGCCTTCATGCCTCCTACACGGGTTTCTTTTTTTTCCCAAAAACCAAAACCCCTAACAGGGGGGTTGTGGAAAGGTCTCCGAGTGGGGGAAAAAAATACCACTCCGAGACAAATGGAGGCGAAGTGCAGCCGCTCCAGCCATGCCGCCAAAAAGAAGATCGACTACTAAAGTTTTTCGAGGAGGGAGGATGAAAAAACAAGACCAATCTATGAAAAAAGCAGGGAGGGAAAAAACAGAGGAAGAGAAAAAAAAAAAAAAAAAAAAAAAAAAAAATGAGGATATGAGGCAAATTGACAATCACCTCATCCAGTGTTAGTTAAGGCCCAAGCCCTGCTAGAAGGGAGAGGGGGACATACAAAAATCAGTGTCCCAATGCCAGGTGGGCGTGACATAGTAAGGGAAGAATACAGTTGATTGCAGACTGTTCCTTAAGGTGGGCGGCCATCTTTCGGTCTCTTGGCCTGTTGCTTGTGCCATAGGGGTTGGATGGGGCTCGTTGGAGGAGGTCTTTTTGCAGAGTTTGGGGTCTTGGGGTCCAGAGCAGATGCAGAAGTTGGGGAATGGGATATAATTCCTAGTTGTAGCATCAGACGTTCCCCATCTCCAAAGTTCGTAAAGCTGTACGATTTGTTCAAGTAGGCAAAATTTAGGCGAAAAGGAAATGACCACCGATAAGTGATCGATTTTTGGGACAGGATAAGTAGGAGGGGTTTTAATGATCTCCGTCGTTGTATGGTGAAGGGCGAGAGATCAGCGAAAATTTGAATGGCGTGCCCTTGAATGGAAAGGTTGTCAGTTTCCCTGGCTTTATGCATGACCTCCTCTTTAACTCTATAGAAGTGAGGTTTCACAACAATGTCTCTGGGTAGGCCATCTTGGCGGGGTGGTTGGAGAGCTCTGTGCGCTCGATCTAGTTCCAGCTTGTAATCCGGTATGTCAGGGATCAAATTTTTGATGAAAGCGCGGACTACTTTGTCTGTGTCTTTGAACGATTCCGGGAGGCCTCTCAGTCTGAAATTGTATCTGCGTGATCGATTCTCGAGATCGTCGAGCTTTGCATATGCCATATCTAGCTGTTCATGTAGGTCATGGATCCTTTCAGTGTTCTGGTTGGCCATAGCAATCGTTTGATCAGTTTTAATTTCGATCGCTTCAATTCTCGCCCCCAGGTTCTGCAGGTCTGCCTGTATGGTAGATGTGATATGAGAGGCAGTATGGGCCAGACCCTTTGAGAGCATATTTGAGAAGGTTTCCATTAAAGAGGAAAAGTCTGTGGGAGTTGGGGCAGGGGGGCTGCTATGATTGCCTGGGGGAGCCTGGATGTAATTACTTTCATCCATCGGTGTGAGGGGGGAGCCGTCAGTGTGTCCACTATTTGAGATGTCTGAGGTGGAGGGAGAAAATAGCCCATCCTGATGGGTACTCACTGTTGGAAGTTGTTTCCCTGTGTTGCGGGAGGGTAGAGGAGGAAAATCTTCCAAGGATTCCTCCAGATGCTGTGTTAGGCCTCGAGCCGCGCTGGCGGCCGCCATCTTAGCAGAGGCCGCGATCTGAGGGCCGGGTTCTAGAAGTCGGGATAAATCCTGTCTGGCAGAGCCCCCGGTCATACAGGGGGGTCCTTCAGGTCCTCAGGGACTGTCGAGGGGGTCCGGTCGGCTGTTTCCTCCTCTAATGCTGGCTGCGGCGGCTAAGACAGGCTGGAGCGGAGCGGAGCTCTTAGAACGTGCGACCGCTCATGGAGCCTCCGCGCATGCGCCTCTGGTATGGATTTTAAGGGGAACCCCGCGCCAAAAAAAAAAAAAAAAAAAAAAAACGGCGTGGGGTCCCCCTAAAAATCCATACCAGACCCTTATCCGAGCACGCAACCTGGCAGGCCGCAGGAAAAGAGGGGGGGACGAGAGTGCGGCCCCCCCCTCCTGAACCGTACCAGGCCACATGCCCTCAACATTGGGAGGGTGCTTTGGGGTAGCCCCCCAAAACACCTTGTCCCCATGTTGATGAAGACAAGGGCCTCATCCCCACAACCTTGGCCGGTGGTTGTGGGGGTCTGCGGGCGGGGGGCTTATCGGAATCTGGAAGCCCCCTTTAACAAGGGGACCCCCAGATCCCGGCCCCCCCCCCTGTGTGAAATGGTAAGGGGGTACTTACCCCTACCATTTCACTAAAAAACTGTCAAAAATGTTAAAAATGACAAGAGACAGTTTTTGACAATTCCTTTATTTAAATGCTTCTTCTTTCTTCTTTCTTCCTTCATCTTCTTCTTCTTCTGGTTCTTCTGGCTCTTCTGGTTCTTCCTCCGGCGTTCTCGTCCAGCATCTTCTCCGCGGCGTCTTCTATCTTCTTCTCCTCGGGCCGCTCCCATGGCATGAGGGGGGAGGCTCCCGCTCTTCTCTTCATCTTCTTCTCTTCTTCATCTTCTTCTTCATCTTCTTCTTCTTCTTCTTCTTCCTTCTTCTCTTCTTCTCTTCTTCCTGTCTTCTCCGGGCCGCTCCGCAGCCATGCTGTGGCATGGAGGGAGGCTCCCGCTGTGTGACGGCGTCTCTTCGTCTGACGGTTCTTAAATAACCGGTTCTGACGCACGGTGACATGACGGGACTTCCCTGTGGCATTCCCCGTGACGTCACAGGGAAGTCCCTCAAGTCACCGTGCGTCAGAGGGGGGCGGGGTCACCGGATGGCCCCGCCCCCCGTTTTTTAAGAACCGTCAGACGAAGAGACGCCGTCACACAGCGGGAGCCTCCCTCCATGCCACAGCATGGCTGCGGAGCGGCCCGGAGAAGACAGGAAGAAGAGAAGAAGGAAGAAGCAGAAGAAGAAGAAGATGAAGAAGAAGATGAAGAAGAGAAGAAGATGAAGAGAAGAGCGGGAGCCTCCCCCCTCATGCCATGGGTGCGGAGCGGCCCGAGGAGAAGAAGATAGAAGACACCGCGGAGAAGATGCTGGACGAGAACGCCGGAGGAAGAACCAGAAGAGCCAGAAGAACCAGAAGAAGAAGAAGATGAAGGAAGAAAGAAGAAGCATTTAAATAAAGGAATTGTCAAAAACTGTCTCTTGTCATTTTTAACATTTTTGACAGTTTTTTAGTGAAATGGTAGGGGTAAGTACCCCCTTACCATTTCACACAGGGGGGGGCCGGGATCTGGGGGTCCCCTTGTTAAAGGGGGCTTCCAGATTCCGATAAGCCCCCCGCCCGCAGACCCCCACAACCACCGGCCACGGTTGTGAGGATGAGGCCCTTGTCCTCATCAACATGGGGACAAGGTGTTTTGGGGGGCTACCCCAAAGCACCCTCCCAATGTTGAGGGCATGTGGCCTGGTACGGTTCAGGAGGGGGGGGGGCCGCACTCTCGTCCCCCCCTCTTTTCCTGCGGCCTGCCAGGTTGCGTGCTCGGATAAGGGTCTGGTATGGATTTTTAGGGGGAGGCAGAGGCTCCAACACTGGGTGAGGCAGAGGCAAAGTCCGAGAGCAGGCCGAGGGTCAAACACGGGTAGTCAAGCAGGCTGAAGATCCAACACTGGGATGAGGCAAAAGCAAAGTCCAAGAGCAGGCCGAGGGTCAAACACGGGTGATCAGGCAGGTAGAGAAGTCCAGGAGGTTAGCCAAGGGTCAAGCACAAGAGAGGTTCAAGCGAGGTCAAGGTCGATCCGGGTCACAACGGCAGGCACAGGTACACAGGTTTAGGAACAGGTTCACAGGAGCTGAAAAGACAAACCAGCAACAAACACAGGACATAGCTGTCTTTATATAGGCCCACCAGGGGAACATCCCGCTGTGCGCGCACACGTTCGTGCTGATGCGCTGCGTCGTGCACCCACGTGAGCTAACCCGTTCGGGACACGCGCTCGTACCCACCGATCGTGTAACGGTATGCGCTGATGAGCAACTCTACCACGCAGGTGCATGGGGAAGTGGCGATACTGACAGGCTCTGATTCTGCCATTCCCCTGAGAAGTTCTTTGGTGAGGGCCTTTTTTGAGACGAGTGCATCAGATCGCACCGCTGCTATTTGCAACATATGTCTCAAGCGTATCTCGTGTGGCCAAAACATCTCCCGCTTGGGCACCACATGCTTGACCAGACATATGTTGACCTGCCATGCAGTTTGTTGGCAAGCGTATCTAAAAGACCCACACCAAAGAACAAAGAGGACCTCTCATCAGCTGAGGTCTCCAACCCCACTATACCTTCAGTACTCTCTGAGACCTGCACTGAGAGGAATGAAGGTGTAGAATTAGGTGTGTCACAGCCAAGTACTTGTGGGCAATATGCTTTCGGTACACCGAAGTCAGATTGTACCAGGCAAATTTCTCTGCCCCAGCTGCTGCTCCGCCGAAAGAAGTTCGCTCCCAGCCATCCACATGCCCAGCGGTTGAATGCTAGCTTGGCAAAATTGCTAGCACTTCAACTGCTGCCTTTTCAGTTTGTAGACTCTGCCCCCTTCCGTGAGTTTGTGGAATGTGCGGTTCCTCAGTGGCAGGTACCTAAACGCCACTTTTTCTCATGGAAGGCGATTCCGGCTCTCTACCGGCATGTGGAAGGCAATGTCCATGCCTCGCTGGACAGGGCGGTCAGCGGTAAGGTGCATATTACCACTGACTCATGGTCCAGCAGGCATGGACAGGGACGTTACCTAAGTTTCACGGCGCATTGGGTGACTCTGCTGGCAGCTGGGAAGGATGCAGGACAAGGTGCAGTAGTGTTGGAGGTTGTTCTGCCACCACGCCTCCAAAATGCCACTACTAGTGATTCTGACACACCTCTCTCCTCCACCCCCTCCTCTTCTTCTTCCTCCATGGCCTCTTCCTGTGCTTTGTCCTCGGAACCAGCGGTGCTCCGTAGGCGTTCAAGGGGCTACGCAAGTACGCAGGCCAAAAGATGCCATGCGGTGCTTGAGCTGGTGTGCTTGGGGGACAGGAGCCACACTGGGGCAGAGGTTCTGTCAGCTCTGCAGGGGCAGGTTCAGAGGTGGTTGACGCCACGCCAACTTAAGGCAGGAATGGTGGTTTGCGACAATGGCACCAACCTCCTCTCCGCCCTCCGACAGGGACAACTGACCCATGTGCCCTGTTTGGCTCACGTCCTTAACTTGGTGGTGCAGCGGTTCTTGGGCAGGTACTCGGGCTTACAGGATGTCCTGAGGCAAGCCAGGAAAGTCTGTGTGCATTTCCGCCGGTCATATAATGCCAGTGCTCGGCTGGCAGACCTACAAAAGGAATTTAACCTGCCCAAGAACCGCCTAATCTGTGACATGCCCACCAGGTGGAACTCAACGTTGGCATTGCTGCAGCGGCTGCACATGCAGCAGAGGGCCATCAATGAGTATCTGTGCAACTATGGCACCAGGACAGGGTCAGGGGAGCTTGGTTTTTATTCCCCACGCCAGTGGGCCATGATCAGGGATGCCTGCACTGTCCTGTCACCATTTGAGGAGGCCACGAGGATGGTGAGCAGTGACAGTGCATGCATCAGTGACACTGTCCCCCTTGTCCACCTGTTGGAGCACTTGCTGCATGGAATAATGGACAGGGCACTTGAGGCAGAACAGAGGCAGGAAGAGGAGGACTTCCTTAGCTCTCAAGGCCCCCTTTATCCAGACAGCCCTCTGATCACACAGGAAGAGGAGTAGGAGGAGGAGGATTTTGTCAGTATGGAGGTGGATCCTGGCATTCAGCATTAGCAGCAGTCTTTAAGGGATCAGTCCCAAGAAACACATGGACTTGTACGTGGCTGGGAGGAGGTGGCTGCGGACCATGTCATCCTTAGTGACCCAGAGGATTCTGGACCGAATGCCTCAGCAAACCTACGCTGCATGGCCTCCCTGATCCTGCAAAGCCTGCGTAAGGATCCTCATATTGGTGGTATCAAGGAGAAGGACCAATACTGGCTGGCAACCCTCCTTGATCCACGTTACATGGGTAAGGTTGCAGACCTTATCTTACCGCCGCAGAGGGAGCAGAGGATGAAACATCTTCGGGAGGCCTTGCAGAAAGGTCTGTGCAACACGTTCCCAGAGACTGGGAGGTTACAAACTCCTGTTTCTGGACAAGGTGTTGCTGAGGCTTTGATCAGTCAAAGAAGGAACGGTGGAGAAGGTGGCCGTCTGACCGATGCGTTTAGAAATTTTTTTAGTCCACAGCCCCTAGGTATGATCGGTTCCAGCAACCATAACCAGCGTCTAATTTACATGGTGCAGGAATACCTAGGGGCAAGATCTGACTTGGACACCTTTCCCACCGAAAATCCGCTGGGTTACTGGGTCTTGAGGATGGATCCCTGGCCAGAGCTTGCACAGTATGCAATTGAGCTACTGGCCTGTCCTGCATCCAGTGTTCTTTCAGAACGCACATCCAGTGCTGCTGAAGGCTTTGTAACCGATCACAGGGTGCATCTGTCCACCGACTCGGTCGATCGACTGACCTTCATAAAAATGAATCAGTCTTGGATCACCACCAGCTACCAAGCACCTGATGCTGATGTAACCAAATATTTTTTTTTGAAATCTCAGATCCCTTCAAAGACTGCCTATGCTGATGCTGAGTGACTATCCTGAGTAATTATCCTCTTCCTCCTCAATGATCATGCTGATAGCTTGTAAGAACATTTTTGGTTCTGGGCGCCGCCACCAGTGCCTAAGGCCCAATTTTTCAGCCCCTGTTTAACAGGGGCATGTAATTACAATTTTTGATGCAATACATTTTCAGCAGGGCTCGTTCCTGCATTCCAACTAGAGTATCTGTGAGGGGTTGCAGTGTTGTGGCACCAGCACCAGTGCCTAAGGCCCAATTTTTCAGCCCCTGTTTAACAGGGGCGTGTAATTAAAAATTTTGATGCAATACTTTGCAGCAGGGCTCGTTCCTGCGTTCCGACTAGAGTATCTGTGAGGGGTTGCAGTGTGGTGGCACCAGTGCCTAAGGCCCAATTTTTCAGCCCCTGTTCAACAGGGGCATGTAATTACAATTCTTGATTTAATATTTCACAGCAGGGCTCGTTTCTGCGCCCACCAAGATTAACTGTGAGGACTTACAGTGTTGTGCCACCACCACCAAAGGCCCAATTTTTCAGCCCCTGTTCAACAGGGGCATGTAATTAGAATTCTTGATCTAAAATTTCACAGCAGGGCCCGTTCCAGTGCCCACCAAGAGTAACTGTGAGGACTTACAGTGCTGTGGCACCAGCACCACCATCACCAAAGGCCCAATTTTTCTGGCCCTGCTCAACAGGGGCATGCAATTACAATTCTTGATCTAATATTTCACAGCAGGGCCCTGTAAGGGCTTACAGTGTTGTGGCCACAACAACACCTAAGTCCCAAATTACTGCTGAGTATATAGGGCAGGCCCCTACTTTCAAACATCCAACTTACAAACGACTTCTACTTGCAAACGGAAGAAGACAACAGGAAGTGAGATGAAATCTACCCCATAGGAAGGGAAGTTCTCTCCTGTAAGAGTTAATATGGGAAAAATGTTTCTCCTTTCTACTGATGCTTTATCACCAATCCTTGTTTCACTAAAAACCCCACATTTTCAAAAAACATTTGTCATTGGGACAAAAAGTGAGGTGAAATCTTCTGAAGAGGAGCACAGACAGCTAAACAAATGTCACAAGGGTGATAACCCTTCCCTATGTTTTCCAAAAAGCTTAAAAACAGATTTTTTGGCTGGAGCTACACTTTAAAAATGTACCAGTTCAAAATTACAAACAGATTCTACCTAACAACAAACCTACAGTCCCTGTCTTGTTTGCACCGCCTGTATACTGCTGTTCAGAGTATATAGGGCCTGGGGGCCCCACGCCTTTCCTTTTTTTAATTTGGATGCGGGGTTCCCCTTAATATCCATACAAGACCCAAAGAGCCTGGTAATGGACTGGAGGGTACCCATGCCTTTTGTCTCACTGATTTTCATCCATATTGCCAGGACCCGACATTACATTAAAGCCACAAGCAGTTTTTAAATGACTTTTTTTCCTTTAAAAATGTCATTTTGTACAGGGACTGTTCTAAGCACGGGAAACACGCGCCACTTTACAGGCATACTATAGACACCCCCTAGGTACGATATTTAAAGGAATATTTCACTTTTTTTTACTTTAAGCATCATTAAAATCACTTCTCCCGAAAAAACGGCGGTTTTCAAAAGTTTTTTTTGCATTGATCCATGTCCCCTGGGGCAGGACCCGGGTCTCCAAACTCTTTTTAGGACAATACCATGCAAATTAGCCTTTAAAATGAGCACTTTTAATTTTGAACGTTCGAGTCCCATAGACGTCAATGGTGTTCTAACGTTCATGCGAATTTTCGGTCCGTTCGCAGGTTCTGGTGCGAAAGAACCGGGGGGTGTTTGGCTCATCCCTAGTAGCAGCATTCATAATAGACCGAAGGGGGGATAGGTGTAAAGGTCAGCCAGTGAGGAGACAGTTGCAGTAGACAAGGTGGGATATAACCAAAGAGTAAATACATTGTCTTGTGGTGTCGTTATTTAGGAAGGGGCAAATTCTGGAAATCTCCTGGAGGTTAAAGTGGATGTAAAACCTCCATATACCCAATCTCCCTACATAAGTTTTACTTTTATATCTGCTGTCTTCAGCTTTATATATTCTTTAACAAGTTCAGATCGTGTTATAGGTTTTCTCTCTCTGTTCTGCACTGAGTGTGAAGTCTGGGCATACAGCCAAGACAGCTGATTGGAGGAAAGGCACAAACCCCCACTCCACATAGGCAGAGACTTGCAGAGCTGTGCTGTGACACAGCAAGCTCTCTGCTAATCTATTTATAGCAACCTTCCCGACGCTAATTTCAGGCTGGTTTTATCTCAGTTGATGGAGAACTTGTCAGACATTTTCATGCTGATAACAGATGAACAGAGCAGGAGAAAGCCACGGGACTTAGTGCTTTGAAGAGAGATAAGAAAACACTGCAGATAAATGTGCCCAGCTCAAATTTCATGAATCAGGTTTACATCCACTTTAAGGTGGCAAGATTTAGCCAATGATTGGATGTGGGGCCCAAAAGAGAAGCCAGAGTGTAGGATTACACCCAGCACCCTGGCATGTGTGGAGGGACCAATAGTTGTGCTGTTGATCCTAATGGTAAAGTCATGAGGGGAGAATCGGGGAGAAGGAAATATTACAAGATCAGTTTTAGCATGACATCCGTACTGATGTGTCTCTCAGTAAATTTGTGATACATGAGGAGATCAAGGTGGCGAGCTGGGGAGTATAGAAATAGATCTGGGTTTTGTTGATGTAGAGGTGGAATTGGAAGCTGTGGGAGGTTTCAGGGAAGAGGATTAGATCTAGAATAGGAGGCCCATCAACTGGCCCAGGGAAGAGGATTGGATGTAGAATAGGAGGGGCCCATTGACAGAGCCTTGTGTTACCCCAACAGAAAGAGGAAGAGGAGTGGAGGAGATAGAGTTGTAGGTGTCCATGAAGGTACGCTGAGATAGGTAGGAGGAGAACCAGGAAGGAGCGGAGTCATGGAGGCTAAACAAGTAGAGTTTATTGAGTGGGTGGTGGACTGTGTCAAAGGCAGCAGAAAGGTCTAACAGTATGATTATGGAGTAACATCCATTGGTTTTAGCAGTTAGCTGGAATGTCATGAGTTTTAGTAGAGCAGATTCAGTGGAATGTTGTGGGTGGAAGCCAGACTGTAGGGTGTTGAGAAGGTTGTTGTCATTGAGGCAGCAACTTATATGGTTGTGGACAAGGCATTTGAGACACTTGGAGGCACCAGGAGTAGATAGGTGGGTCTTAAGTTTTTCAAACAGGTGGCGTCCAGTGAGGGTTTTCTCAAGTATGGGGGTTACCAGTGCATGTTTGAGCGAGGAAAGAAAGGTGTAGAGATTGAAGATGTGAGTTACAAAGAGTAGGATAGAACAGGAAAGGGGCTGTCGTAGTTGTGAGGAGAGAGAGTCCAGGAGACAGGTAGAGAGGTCTCAGAAAGGAGTTTGACAACTTCCTCAGGGTAAGAGGATTGAAGGAGGAAAGTATTGAATGTGTTGTTGAACCTGTTATGTTGGATGGAGGAGATACTAATCAATACTGATCAATGTGGTCTGATGGCAGGGAAGGCTTCCCGTCATAAAACACAATAGCACAGCGGGAGTGGTCCCCCCCATACTCTTCAAATCTGCTTTATGTACTGCACCTTATAGGGGCAAAAGACACAAAAATATAAAAAATCTTCTTCTCCTTCTTCTTCTTCTTCTTCTTCTTCTTCTTCTTCTTCTTCTTCTTCTTCTTCTTCTTCTTCTTCTTCTTCTTCTTCATGTTAACATTATTATTATTATTATTATTATTATTATTATTATTATTATTAATAATGTTAATATTATTATTATTATTATTATTATTATTATTACTATTTTTTTTATTTGTATTTAATTAGCTATTCACATAAACGAGGTGGTCAATGAATAGGTGAAGTGAAGGAGACATAGTAAGACTTGTATGATGGGAGTTTGTATTGGAATAGTGATGAGTAAATTTGGCGTCTGTTTCCTGGGGAATCCGGCAGAAACTTTCATCCAGTAAAATATCATATTTTGTTCCTTTGTGACTTAGTTATTGTTTTGTTGTATTGTGAATGGAGCGGTCCCACCACTGTAATCATGTGCCGGTCTTGTGGGGTCTCTAGGGGGCGCTCAGCTCAGGTGTCGGTAGTCCTGGGAGAACGGCACACAGAAGGTTTACAATCACTCTAATGCCCCGTACATACGATCAGACATTGATCGGACATTGATCGGACATTGATCGGACATTGATCGGACAATTCCGTCGGAAAATCCGACCGTGTGTATGGGGCATAATAATGGAGAACGATGTCTCCGGATTTACTATTCTCTGCAATGTTAGAAATCTCACCAGCATATGGTAACCAGCCTCCGGAATATCACCTATCAGGGAAATCCAACACAACACGGAGAATAAAGATATTCCTGTATAAGACACAAGAAATACAAACTTCTAAATGTGTCTCTAAACTGACTTCAGTGATCAGATGAAGAATAATAAATTCAGATTCCATCTCCTGAGAGATTGTACAGAAACTTTCATCCAATAGAACTCCGACTCTTCCCTGAAGAAGATGTCTAATAATAATTTACTAAAGAACCGCTTTCCAGTATCAGCAATGCTGAGAGAAATAATCCTTATAAAATTTAGTCTTTTTTTTTTTTTTTTTTATATATATTCTGAATATATTGTAGATACAAAAATTACAAACTAATATAATTGTTATTAGTATGTAAAATATTAAGTAAATGTATATGATAATTAAAGATAAAATGTACTGTTCAATAAAATAATAATAATAATAATAAATGTAACACATATAAAGTAAATAATGGACTTGTGATTTGTGAAGAAGGTTCTGTAATATAGATGGAAGTTTTGTTGCTATTATCTTCTTATCCACTGCAGTTCTCACTCCTGTACACCGCCTATGGCCCAGAGCAATGCTCACATTTCTCTATCAACCTTTTGATTCAGCTTTCCCAGAAGGTTTGAAGCTGTTGTAGCTGTAAAGGGCGGAGCCAACTCAATATTGGACCCTACAGACCAGGGGCAGACTGACATGGGGGCCCCCGGGCAATAGAAGATAATAGGGCCCCCAGGCAGCCATCTTTTTTATGCAACATAAATGTGGGCATACCCATGTGAAGGGGAGGGGCACCAAGCTGGGCGACATGCAGAGTGGCAGGAGACTTAGAGCTGGTGACCCAGTAAAGGCACCAGGAGTCTCTCATGGGCATTGCCACCTTAACAGCATCATGGGCACCTGGGCAAAATATTGCACTGGGACCACTACCAGGGAGATGATGACCTGCGGCATTCATAGTGCAACATGGTGAACAATGGACATGGCCAGTGGGAGAGTCTTAACTACTTCATCCCCGGAAGGATTTACCCCCTTCCTGACCAGGCCATTTTTTGCGATACGGCACGGCGTCCGTTTAACTGACAATTGTGCGGTCGTGCGACGCTATACCGAAACAAAATTGACATCCTTTTTTTCCCACAAATAGAGCTTTCTTTTGGTGGTATTTGATCACCTCTTTTATTTTTTGTGCTATAAACAAAAAAAGCGACAATTTTGAAAAAAATAAATATTTTTTACTTTTTTCTATAATAAATATTCAAATTTTAAAAACAAAAACACGTATTTTCACTCAGTTTAGGCCAATATGTATTCTTCTACATATTTTTGGTAAAAAAATTGCAATAAGCGTATATTGATTGGTTTGCGCAAAAATTATAGCGCCTACAATATAGGTTATTAATTTATGGCATTTTTATTTATTTTCTTTCCTAGTAATGGCGGTGATCTGCGATTTTTATCATAACTGCAACATTGCAGTCATTGCAGATCGGACACTTTCCATTGACTTTTATACAGCGATCAGAGCTATAAATAGTCACTGATTACTGTATAAATGTCACTGGCAGGGAAGGGGTTAGTTAAATGTATTTCCTCACTGTGTGTTCTAACTGTGGGGGATGGGACTGACTGGGGGAGGAGACCGATCGTTGTTCCTATATACTAGGAACACACGATCTGTCTCCTCTCCCCTGACAGGACGTGGATCTATGTGTTTACACACACAGATCCCTGTTCCTGCTCTGTCACGAGCGATCGCGCACATGCATTGGCACCTCCGTGGATCCTCCCGAGGATTGAACAGAATCTGCATCTGCTGTATACAATGCAAACATACCACAGACCTTGTACCCATAAATCTCCAATTACTGGGTCACAACTGATCATCTCACCGACACAAATAAATCTCAGAGGATCATTTGTTTTTAAAATACATTTTTCCATTATATATGTTTTTTATGCACAAAAAAATGTGTGTGTATGTACAGTACAGTATAATGTACAGAGTGCGGGGGTCAGGAGTAAGTAACAAGTAAACAACATATAGAGTACAGGAGTCAGGATGAGCACTACGCTCCCATCAGAGTCCTCCCTTACACCAAAGTCCCAACATTCTCCCTATACATCATAGTCCTCAGAGTCCCACCTTATGGCAGAGCCCCCCAGTGTGCCACCCTATGGCAGAGCCCCCCACTGTGCCACCCTACACCAGAGCCCCCACTATGATGAATCTCCCAGAGTGCCACCCTTCAACAGAGCCCCCCCCCAGTGTGCCACCCTAAGAAAGAGCCCCAGCTTGCAACCCTATGGCAGAGCCCCCCAGTGTTCCACCCTAAGAAAGAGCCCCAGAGTGCCACCCTACCGCCCTACCGCAGAGCCCCCCAGTGTGCCACCCTTTGTTTGGCAGAGCCCCCAATGGGCCATCCTATGGCAGAGCCCCCCAGTGTGCCACCCTACGGCAAATCACCCAGAGTGCCACCCTATGGCAGAGCCCCCCAGTGTGCCACCCTACGGCAAATTGCCCAGAGTGCCACCCTATGGCAGAGCCCCCCAGTGTGCCACCCTACGGCAAATCGCCCAGTGTGCCACCCTAAGGAAGAGCCCCCAGAGTGCCACCCTACAACAGAGCCCCCCAGTGTGCCACCCTAAGGAAGAGCCCCAGAGTGCCACCCTACAGCAGAGCCCCCCACTGTGCCACCCTATGGCAGAGCCCCCACTATGGCAAAACCCGCAGAGTGCCACCCTATGGCAGAGCCCCTCAGTGTGCCACCATAAGAAAGAGACCCCAGAGTGCCACCCTATGGCAGAGCCCCCAGTGTTCCACCCTAAGGAAAAGCCCTCAGAGTGACACCCTACGGCAGAGCTCCCCAGTGCGCCACGCTATGGCAGAGCCCCCCAGTGTGCCACCCTATGGCAAATCCCCCAGAGTGCCACCCTATGGCAGAGCCCCCCTAGTGTGCCATCCTAAGGAAGAGCTTCAGAGTGCCACAATACAGCAAAGCCCCCAGTGTGCCACCCTACGGCAGAGCCCCCAGTGTGCCACCCTACGGCAGATCCCCCCCAGTGTGACACCCTAGGGCAGAGCTTTCCCTATGGCAAATCCCCCAGAGTGCCACCCTACGGCAGAGCCCCCAGTGTGCCATCCTACAGCAGAGCCCCCCAGTGTGCCATCCTAAGGAAGAGCTCCAGAGTGCCGCCCTACAGCAGAGCCCCCAGTGTGCCACCCTATGGAAGTGCCCCCAGAGTGCCACCCTATGGCAGAGCCCCCCCAGTGTGCCACCCTAAGGAAGAGCTCCCAGAGTGCCACCCTATGGCAGAGCCCTCCAGTGTGCCACCCTATGACAGAGCCGCCCAGTGTGCCACCCAATGGCAGAGCCCCCAATGTGAAATGCGGTGTATCTGAAGTTCCTCTTCTTTTTCTTTTAAAACTCATGTGTAGGGATGAGCTTCGAGTTCGAATCGAACTCATGTTCGACTCGAACATGGGCTGTTCGCAAGTTCGCCGAACAGCGAACAATTTGGGGTGTTCGCGGCAAATTCGAATGCCATGGAACACCCTTTAAAAGTCTATGGGAGAAATCAAAAGTGCTAATTTTAAAGGCTTATATGCATGGTATTGTCATAAAAAGTGTTTGGGGACCTGGGTCCTGCCCCAGGGGACATGGATCAATGCAAAAAAAGTTTTAAAAACTGCCGTTTTTTTAGGGAGCAGTGATTTTAATAATGCTTAAACTCAAACAATAAAAGTGTAATATCCCTTTTAATTTCGTAGCTGGGGGTGTCTATAGTATGCCTGTAAAGGGGCGCATGTTTCCCGTGTTTAGAATAGTCTGACAGCAAAATTAAATTTCAAAGGAAAAAAGTAATTTAAAACAACTCGCGGCTATTAATGCATTGCCGGTCCGACAATACACATAGAAGTTCATTGATTAAAACGGCATGGGAATTCCCCACAGGGGAACCCCGAACCAATTTTTTTTTTTTTAAATGACGTGGGGGTCTCCCTAAATTCCATACCAGGCCCTTCAGGTCTGGTATGGATATTAAGGAGGACCCCGGGCAAAATTTAAAAAAAAAACGGCGTGGGGTCCCCCAATAATCCATACCAGACCCTTATCCGAGCACGCAACCTGGAAGGCCGCAGGAAAAGAGGGGGGGCGAGAGAGCGCTCCCCCCTTCTGAACCATACCAGGCCACATGCCCTCAACATTGGGAGGGTGCTTTGGGGTAGCCCCCCAAAACACCTTGTCCCTATGTTGATGAGGACAAGGGCCTCATCCCTACAACCCTGGCCGGTGGTTGTGGGGGTCTGCGGGCGGGGGCTTATCGGAATCTGGAAGCCCCCTTTAATTGATTATCCACCACATTTCTGCCTTTCATGTGAACTGACCTCGGTCTGTCAATCAAACATGTTTTTTGCCTGCCGCTTGGACTGATCTTTTGCTCTGCTACTGTAGTAGCGGGATTCATAATAACACATGGGTCTTACATATGTGAGGGGCTCCAGAATAGTTTTTTCTGGATAGAGAAAAAATATTTTTTTGGTTTGCTCTGAGTTTTGTAAATCCCAGATTAGGGTCTGGAGACCAGGGGCTTCAAAGAGATTTGGGTGGGAGAAGTCTCTACACCTGTGCCCAGGTCTTACCTGACCGAGGCCCTAAGCTTAATATTTCTGCCTGCTGCCGACTTACTGCCATCATGCCTCTGCCTGTGACATGAAATGACCACAACTCTGCCTGCTACCCGTACTATGGACCATGTTTCTGCCTACTACAATGACCAATATTTTGGCTGTGCTGACCATGTCTCTGCCTGGACAATTCCTTTGGCTGTTGCTGACCACATCACTGTCTGCTGCCTGGACCAATGCTTTGGCTGTGCTGACAGTTTCTCTATAGAAAATAACCCAAGGGTTAACAGCAGAACTGACAGCTCTACTTGATAGTATAGTAACAAAAGGCAGAGATTAAATAGTATCTGTGCCTAAAAAAGGGTGAAGGTAATTAGCCAGCACCAATGGCAACTAGGCCATAATGATGGTGCGTTCCTCTGAATTATTTAGACATACCAAAACAGGGGAGAAAAGAAAGCAATTCTTCAAAGAGGAACACGCAATTACCAAAAATATAAATTATGTTTATTGAAAAAATACACACCAATCAAAAAATATATGGTTAAAAAACCTGGCACCACCACCAATAATAAAAAATGACAACGTTGTCATAAACCAACACAGATGGCCACCACAAACATACACCATACACACATCCTATTAAGTAAATGCAAGATAATATTGCCTATATGAGCAGGCAGAGTTGTGGTCATTTCATGTGACAGGCAGAGGCATGATGGCAGTAAGTCGGCAGCAGGCAGAAATATCAAGCTTAGGGCCTCGGTCAGGTAAGACCTGTGCACAGGTGTAGAGACTTCTCCCACCCAAATCTCTTTGAAGCCCCTGGTCTCCAGACCCTAATCTGGGATTTACAAAACTCTGAGAAAACAAAAAAAATATTTTTTCTCTATCCAGAAAAAACTATTCTGGAGCCCCTCACATATGTAAGACCCACGTGTTATCATGAATCCCACTACTACAGTAGCAGAGCAAAAGATCAGTCCAAGCGGCAGGCAAAAAACATGTTTGATTGACAGACCGAGGTCAGTTCACATGAAAGGCAGAAATGTGGTGGATAATCAATCGGGAGGATGATTGAAGCACTAGGATCTCAGTAGCTAGGGCATTGCCCAGGGGCCCCAGGTTCACTTGGGGCCCCATCAGAGCCAGACAAATAGAAGAAGCAGTGGGGCAAGGGAGTCAGGCTTAATGGGCACAGGCAGTCCGGCAGGCAGGTCCGCCATCAGGGGGGTACAGCACATACACTAAGGCCCCGATTGTCTAGAAGGGCCCGGCTGTCTGTCTGGCGGAGATGGGAGAAGGTAGGCGAGGGTGCAGGAGAGCTCCGTGGCTGTGCTGGATTTTGGAATGTGTGTGAGTGTCATTGAGCTGACATCAGGCTCTTTGCTGCCCCCTCTGATAAATTCTGACATGTGCACCCCTCGTGTGCTGGGACAAGGAACACCACCTAACAAGTAATGCCCCATACACACGATCTGACTTTCCGTGGATAACTGCGTAAAACTGCGAAAACCGTGGATTTTTGTTCGAAGGTTGTTGGCTCAAATTTGTCTTGCATACACACGGTCACACAAATGTTGGCCAACAATTCTGAACGTGGGAATGCGGTGAGGTACAAGACGGCCAGTGCGGCTCCTTCTGCTTGATTCCAAGCATGCATGAACTTTTGTGCGACGGACTTGTGTACACACGATCAGACTTTCCGCCAACAAAGTTTTGTTGGCGGAAAATTTGAGAACCTGCTAGCCAACATTTGTTGGCGGAAAGTCTGACAGCAAATATTCTATGGAGCATACTCACGGTCGGACTTTTCAACAACAATCTCACATCCAAAATCTGACCATGTGTACGTGGCATTAGGGCTGTTCTACAAGTAAGGGGGGGTTGTGTGTGTGTGTGTCTGTGTACATGTGTGTGTGTGGGTGTGTGTCTGTGTACATGTGTGTGTGTGTGTGTGTGTGTGTGTGTGTCTATGTGCATTTGTACGCATGTGTACATGTGTGTGTGTCTGTGTAAATGTGTGTGTGGGTGTGTGTCTGTGTACATGTGTGTGTGGGTATCTGTGTGCATGTGTGTGTGGGTGTGTGTCTGTGTACATGTGTCTGTGTACATGTGTGTGTGTGTGTGTCTATGTACATGTGTACATGTGTCTGTGTACATGTGTCTGTGTGTCTGTGTACATGTGTCTGTGTACATGTGTGTCTGTGTACATGTGTGTGTGTGTCTGTGTACATGTGTGTGTGTGTGTGTGTCACGGGGATTTCTGACTAGAATTTACTATGGGAACCTCTTCCTGCAACAACTCACAATCCAGATCCAGATCCCCGAGGAGAAACGCGCCCCCCCAAGCTACACAATCCCGGAGATATTCAGATCCCAGAGAGCTAACATGGCAGCTCCCCTTCCCGCCTCAGCCTCTGCTCCAGAGCATAGTGAGATGGTACTCACACCGACTGATCACTCCACCTCAACTGTGGAACATGGATTGCAAGCCCTGCGTCAACCTAATCTACAGGACCTTCAGGCGGTGGCTACCGACATAAAAGACGCCCAATTCTCTGCCATATCGGACCTCCGCCATGAAATACATGCCATTGCAGGAAGAATGAACCAGGTTGAACACACTACGGCACAACAGCAAACGGCGGTAAAAAAGATTCACCGCCAAGTGGATTCACACACCTTACAACTCAGAGATCTTCAACGGCATGTCGAAGATCTCAACAATAGGGGACGTAGGCACAACTTGCGGGTGAGAGGCCTCCCAGAGTCCGTAGAACAGGACCAGATTCTCCCAGCCGTTACTGATCTATTTAACCGCCTCCTGGATAGGCCAAGGCACTCCTTAATAGCTATGGAAAGGATTCACAGGGCTCTCCGTCCCCGAGGCAGAGTCACTGACCCCCCGCGGGACGTTATATGTTACATCAATGACTTCACAATCAAGGAAGAAATCCTCAAGAAAGCCCGTGATAAGATCCATCTGGAATATGAGGGCCGCTCTATATACATTTACCAGGATCTCTCAGCCATCACGCTGAAACACCGCAAAGATCTAAGACCCCTACTGGATGTACTTAAAACCAGAGGGATCCGCTACCGATGGAAATTTCCATTCGGCCTCCAAGCCTCCCATCAAGGACACTCTGCATTGCTGAGAGTTCCAGAAGACTTGGAAAACTTCTGCCACACACTGGATATCCCGCCCGTATCGGTCCCCGACTGGTATGCTGAGTTCCTCCTACCTTCTCGTACGCTCCGCTCATCAGAAGCAGAACCGATGGAAGCTCTCAACACCAGCTTCCGCAGACGTCGTTCACCGTCCACCGTCAGATCTCACTCCGCCTCGAGACTCCATCATCCCCCCTTGAGTCCCATGACAGCGCCCTTACCTCGGCGCGCATGCAGAGACCATTGATTTCCACCGTCCCGGTCCAGGATGTCGGCGCAGTGTAGAAAGAATGGACTCCTTCTGTTCCTCTTCGGTCATCTCTTTCCACCCCTGCACAAAGATCACGGACCCTTACTTTTCTCACAGGCTTCTTTATTTCCAGACCCATGAACACACCACAGAAGTTTTGAGCGACTGCTAAAGATCGTCACTTCAGCTCCCATGACATCTGCACATACCAGCTATCGCAGACATCATGGTCACTAAGCAGAGGATGCTACCCCGCCACAGATGACAGGCAGCTCGCGTGGAACATTATATTCACCTTAGTACCTATCATTCTCAGCTAAGTATATATTCTGTTAATCTTCAGCAACTCGGGCACAGAAAAGGATAGAATTCAGTATTAATATTTATCTAATACAAAATATTTAAAAAAATAAATAAATAAAAAAATAAAAAATATATATATAGAGATAGGGATGTAGAAATCTAACTATGGAACCTCCTCCAGTGAAACTGCAATTTAAGGGTTGTATGTTCACCATTCAGATCGCAGATAATACCATATTATACAGATCTTATGGAAATTGACCACACGATGGCAGCAGTTGGGAGGTTTCTCAGATTTTATGATCCCATCACTGTCTCCTCTAACTCTTAATATAATTCTAACTGACGATACATTATATTACACGAAAGCCGGTATTGTTTGAGCATATACCGCCCTCTACTGCCAAGACTGACATGCTGCCACTATCTGTGATCTTCAGACCACAAAACTCTAACTACACACGCTCTGCATTTACGAACCCTTAAGGTGGAATATCCACGTTCCCACCACCGTAGTTAGAAGTTTTAGAACATGCTATAAAACATATAGCACCTCTACATTCCACATAGACGCAGGTATTCACACTAAGAATTCTGCTGAAACCTGACAAAGTTTATAGCTTAACACTGCTCATATCTCACTTTCAAAATGGGTCATAGATGATTTCTCATGATTTTGTTCATCATACAAACAGTTCTTACCCTGTTATTGGTTATTACGAGGTGAACTTCACATGGTTTACTCTCCAATGGACACTTGTCCTTACCGTTTCTAAATGTTAATGGATCAATACTGATAGTTGCCATTGAGATCCTTTTCTTTACCTTTATTTTTATGTTTCTTTATTGTTTTTATGCTACTTGACACCCAGATGGAACTCTCCCGTGTACCCACTACCTGCTGCTGTCTAACTCAATCGGTTCCTTCCCCTCACAGCTCTTGTTGACGATTCCATGTAAAACCCTTAGACATGATTTGTCATACAACTCATCCCCTGCTCATCTCACTCACTCATTCCCCCCATCACCCCATACTGACGACACCCATAATATCCCCTACATGACTTCACCACAATAGACTATAGCTGTCGGTGAATGGATCCTCAATACCCATTACCTCTCTACTTGTTCAGATTTTTTCCAGTGACAGACCAACTCTCACACAGTGGACACATACAAATCTCCAATTCTTCCTCTACTGCAGCGGTCTCAAACTGGTGGCCCTCCAGCTGTTGTGAAACTACAAGTCCCATTATGCCTCTGCCTGTGGGAGTCATGCTTGTAACTGTCAGCATTGCAATGCCTCATGGGACTTGTAGTTTCGCAACAGCTGGAGGGCCGCCAGTTTGAGACCACTGCTCTACTGTATAAGAAAAACTCCACTGACCCACACCGGCACAACTGTAATCGCGACCCCATTCGCCGAGATCGGTGATAGGGATCTCGCTTAACGCCGGATTCTCCTCTTCTTTTCCCCACAAGTATACCCACCCCAACCTACTAAACTACTCTCACCCCCAGACCATCCTAACCGCACTATCTGCTGCAGCTCTTACAGTACTTACCAATACTATACTACCCACACAAAATGACAACAGCCTCCCAAAATGCTACCAACCCACTGGTTAAACTTGTTTCGCTCAATGCCAGGGGTCTCAATACCCCAGAAAAACGCTCCAAACTCCTCCTCACTATGTCTCGAAGCAAGGCTGACATAGTTTTCGTGCAGGAGACACATTTTCGCTCCGATGCCATACCGAAACTGCACAACCCCCATTACCCCAAGGTATATCATGCAACTAATCCTTTACACAAATCCAAAGGGGTCTCAATACTCATAGCAAAATGCTGCCCTTTCCAAATCACTGACACACTTGTGGATCAAAAGGGTAGCTACCTCTTCCTGAAAGGTTCACTTTTCGGTAAGGCAATCACCTTAGCAAATATATATGCACCAAACATCCGTCAAGTACCATTCTTCCGAACCATAACCGATCTCTTAACAAACTTCCAAGAGGGCACCCTGGTGTTAGGGGGAGACTTCAACGCCCCGCTATCTCTGATCCAAGACACATCAACCGGCACATCATCTCTACCATACACAGCCCTGAAAACAATTAAATCCCAGCTCCGATGCTTATTGCTCCACGATACTTGGTGCACCAAAAACCCTGAAGGCAAAGACTATACTTTCTACTCAATACCTCATAACCGATACTCAAGGATAGACTACCTATTCCTATCACAAACAGACCTTCCCTTGCTCCATCAAACCTCCATTGACCCAATGTTCATCTCGGATCATCATCCCATTTCCCTGACATTGAAATTCCCTGCTACCTCACCTCGTTCAAACACATGGAGATTAGATCTATCCTTACTGACTGATCCCTCTATCGCTGCAGAAATTGAAAAGCGGCTACAACACTTCTTCCTCGAAAACGATCCCAATGACACTTCTCCGCTCACTAATTGGGAAGCACATAAAACTGTAATCAGAGGCACTTTCATAGCGGCAGCTGCCAAACGTAATCGAGAACGACGGAAACAATACTCTGACCTTATTGCATGAATCCACAAACTCGAAAACACGCACAAACATTCTCAAGCCCTGACCACTTTGACAGACCTGGTACAAGCTAGGAAAGACCTCTTAAACATATTCGACCAGCAAATTCAACGCAAATACATACTTGCCAAAAAAACGTTCTATGAACATGGCAACAAAGTCAGTAAACTCTTGGCAAAAGCCATACAAACGGAAAAATCTGACATGACGATACATTCTGTTGTAGATCCGTCGGGAAAAAAAATGAATCAGACACCTGATATAGCTAAACAATTTGTTAAATTTTACTCTAAATTATACAATCTCCCTCAATCGGATCCACCTAATGATGACACCAGTAGGAAACAAATGATAGTTCAATTCTTGGAACAATACGGCCCCACAAAAATTTCAGAATCCACTGCCCGAGACCTAGCCTCCCCATTAACAACTGATGAATCCAACCGGGCATTGACACAAATGAAACCAGGTAAAAGCCCGGGCCCTGATGGTCTACCAGCCGGGTACTACAAATCATACACGAAAATACTCATCCCGGCTTTTTTGACTGCTTACAATTCTTTTGCTACCCCCACAGAACCACCACGAGAGCTCCTAACCGCCCACATAGCGGTAATTCCGAAGCCAGAGAAAGATCCCTCTTTAGTTAGTAACTACCGCCCCATCTCGTTACTTAACGTTGACCTTAAATGGTTTGCAAAAACTCTTGCAAATCGACTCCTCCCTCTCATACCACAACTTATAGATCTTGACCAAGTCGGCTTCATCCCGGGGAGAGAAGCGAGAGATAACACTCTCAAAGCTATTAATATTCATCACTGGCTTACGTCTACACAAACCAGGGGATTTATGCTCTCACTCGACGCGGAGAAGGCGTTCGACAGACTAGCATGGGACTTTATGACAGAAACCCTAAAAGCTATAGGCCTCCCATCGACAATGCTCAACTTCATATTAGCCCTATACTCAAATTCCACTGCACGAGTTTGAGTGAACGGTCATCTGTCGGACGCCTTCTCCGTGTCGGATGGAACCCGGCAGGGATGCCCTCTCTCCCCTTTAATCTTTATTCTCTCCCTTGAACCGCTAATAAATCACCTTAGAGCTAATCCGGACATCAAGGGCATAGACATAAAACACCGAACATTTAAACTAGCAGCCTTTGCAGACGACATCCTACTCTTTCTTAAGGAACCACTTACAACAATCCCCAACTTACTCAAAGACTTCCAAACCTTTAACACCCTAACTAATCTGCAAATAAACTTCTCCAAATCGACTGCACTTAACGTCTCCCTTGACCATGACATATGCCATCAATGCCAAAACAATTTCCCGTTCAAATAGAATAACCGCGCAATTACCTACCTAGGCATACAATTACCGACCTCTCTAAACGACCTATACTCCTTAAACGATGCTACACTGCTACAAAAAATAATACTTGACTTGAAAAAATGGTCCACTGGACTTTTTTCATGGTTCGGAAGAATCGCAAATATCAAGATGAATATCCTCCCCAGAATCTTATACATCCTACAAACAAATTTTATCTGGGGCAAAAAAAGAATAGACTTCGCGAGACTGACTACTCCTAAACTCCTAGGTGGCCTAGGACTCCCAGACATTTGTAAATATCAACAGGCTTGTCACTTAGCTAGGATTGTGGACTGGAACATACACATTAAAAACAAGGACTGGATACACTTAGAACAATCATTTTCGGACATACCTATAGCACAACTCCCGTGGACTACGCCCCGGTACATTCCCGCTCTATCTAAAAACCATCCGCTAATTAACCCAACCTTGGCCACATTCCACACAGCATGCAAAAAATACAAAATTTCCTCATTACATGGCCCTATGACACCTCTTCGACTAAATCCGGATTTTACACCAGGAATGCACACCTCCTTTTTAGTAGACCATTGGCCCTACCCAACTGTTCGTGCAGAACATTTTTTTAACGATGCTCACCTTTTGACTCAATCCGCTCTAGCAACTAAATTGAATATAGACACTTTTCCCTTCTGGACATACGTCCAACTGAGGCACTTCTTCAATAAACCCAAACCCAGGTCTGATTGGTCCAGATGCACTACCAAGTTTGAGCACTTATGTTTAAGCGAGAACGCTCAAAGCCACCTTATTTCTCAAATATACACCCTATTATTTATCACTCATACACCTGAGAAGCATTGGACCATTCAAAAATGGGAACGAGATCTCTCCGTGGAATCCACAGATCTTGATTGGGACACAATATACACTATAATTCACAAAGGTTCGCTAAATGTACAAATACAGGAAAATGCCTTTAAAATTCTTTCCAGATGGTACAGGACACCTAATGTTTTGCACCAAATTGATCCAACAATCTCCCAGAATTGTTGGAGATGCAAAAAAGAAAAAGGTACTCTCCTACACATCTGGTGGTCCTGCTCCGAAATTCAACCGTTCTGGAGAGAAGTCCATAAATTCATACATCAAATAACCACATACTCGCTGGAATTCACGCCTGCCCAATTCCTACTCCACCACTCAACAAATCCAACACCAGCATATTTTCGCTCTCTTGCTATGCATTTGATCACTGCAGCTAACATGTGTGTCCCCCTCAAATGGCGTTCCGCAGATCCACCGTCCATGAAGAATTGGTTCACTCGTATACAAAACACAAAGGTCATGGAAGACCTCATACATCAGGCCAAGGAAACGCCGACTAAGTTCACCAAAACATGGGCTTGTTGGCTACATTTTGTTACCACTGACCCCTACAAACAGATAATGATGTGAAGGCCACATAAGAGCTGTGGCAGAATAGCAACAACTCTGTAACCCTCTCACCCATACCCCTACCCTATATTTCCAGTCCCCCTCCTATCCCCCTCTTACTTCTACACACCTGCGCAACACATACTTAATGTATTTCCCCGCCCACGGAATATATTACGCAACTTAACCTACCATCAACGATTTGAAAAGCAATTCCTCCCTCCACCCACTTACATGCTCACCCCAACAGGATTCCCTTTCTTTTCCCAAGTTTGACTTTTCAACCTTTCATACCACCTTGTATGCCTGATATACAATCTACTGGCTCACGATTCGCTCATTATCCTCTATATTTATCTTACCTTAACCTTCCCCAGACATATCACATAAGTTTACCCGCATGTACTAGAACAGAACGTGATGACTATATATTAGTCTATACCATTGGCTGTGACTTTAAGCTGTATAATGTTTCAATGCTTTTCCTATACATTGTTACTCGCACTTCATCTTAACGGCGGCTGCGTCCGCACAAATGCATGTAACTGTACGAGTTTTCAAATCTTGTTATATCTGTTACCTATGTATCAAACTCCAATAAAAAATTTTGAAAAAAAAAAAAACAGTGTTAGTGAAAAGATGTGTTAGAGTGGATAAATTAATCACTAATTGACTAATTATTATAGTAATAAGAAGGTTAAAAAGTCCCCAAACCAAACTTTGAGGTAAGAATCCACACAGAATATTTATATTTTATAAAAGTCCCAACAGAAACAAATTGACAAGGTGATGAAAAAAAGCAACTTTTGATGCCGCCCCTCACCCACTGCAATGGTAACTGATCAGATGCTTCAAATCTGGATAGGAGAAGTAAGCTTTAACCACTTAAGCCCCGGACCATTTGGCTGGCAAAAGACCAGAGCACTTTTTGCGATTCGGCACTGTGTCGCTTTAACTGATAATTGCACGGTCGTGCGATGTGGCTCCCAAACAAAATTGACGTCCTTTTCCCCCCACAAATAGAGCTTTTTTTTGGTGGTATTTGGAATTTGGTGGTATTTGGTGGAAAAAGGGCGACAATTTTGAAAAAAAACGCTTTATTTTTTACTTTTTGCTATAATAAATATCCCCCAAAAATATATAAAAAAACATTTTTTTCCTCAGTTTAGGCTGATACGTATTCTTCTACATATTTTTTGGTACAAAAATCGCAATAAGCGTTTATTGATTGGTTTACACAAAAGTTATAGCGTTTACAAAATAGGGGTTAGTTTTATGGTATTTTATTAATAATTTTATTTTTACTAGTAATGGCGATGATCTGCGATTGTTATCATGACTGCGACATTATGGCGGACACATCGGACAATTTTGACACATTCTTGGGACCATTGTCATTTTTACAGCGATCAGTGCGATTAAATTGCACTGATTACTGTAAAAATGACACTGGCAGTGAAGGGGTTAACCACTAGCTGGCTAGGGAAGGGTTAAGTGTGTCCTAGGGAGTGATTCTAATTGAGGGGGAATTATGGTGTGAGGAATACCGAGAGACTGCATTCATTGTTTAGCCCAAAGGGCTGCATGCTGTTCAAATTGTATATCCACATTTTTTCTTTTTGACAAAGGATTCTATCAAAATCACCCCTTCTTTGGGGAAGATTAAGTCTGTAGATACTCTTAAAAGGTAAGTCCGGCAGGATTCCCACCATGAAATTTAATGAAGTGCAAAGGTATGGGGCGCTCATCGTCTTTACCTAGAATGCTTTGGACGTGCTCACCGATTCTGACTTTAAGTTGCCTCTTAGTCTTACCCACATAATTCTTCCCACAGGGGCAAGTGAACATATAGATGACTCTCGTAGTATCACAATTAATAAAGTCATAGATTTTGAAATGTTTTTTACCGTCGGAATCAGTGAACACGTCCGTGCGTTCAGCATATCTACAGACTGAGCAACCACCACATCTGAACATGCCCTTCAGAGGTGGAAGTTGCCTGCTGCCTATACTGACTATGGACAATAGTTCTGCCTGCTGTCTAGACAATTCCTTTTGCTGCCACTGACCACGTCCCTGCGTGCTGCTGAGACCAATTCTCCCCTCTGCGGACAACTGCACTACTAAAACTACAGGTAATCTTTCGTTTACCCTTTGCTCAGCAGAAAGCACAGCCCGTAGCAAAAAAAAATAAAAAACAAGCACAGGGCTGCATGAATAGGTGCACAGGGGAACCGGGCTAGTGGGGGTTAAAAGTTTATGCAGGGAACTAGAGGCTGTGGGGAGATTGGTTAAACAGCAAGGAAGGGGGGGTACTACAAGCTGAGTGAGTGAGGTCAGGGGTGACCGGACATCCAGCCAGCACATACGAGGAGGAGAAACATTGTGAAGTGCTGTGCCTTCCTCTGCACTCCTGATGGCTGATTCCCAGTGCCTGGCAGAACAACTCTGATCTATGGCAGAGGTGATGGGGACCAATTGGCTACAGAGCCAGATCGATCCATGCAGGGGACGATCGATACAGCTCTGACCAGCACACAGGTGAGACGTGCTCGGTGGGCACGCCCTCCAGAGTGCTTCAGCCCCTCACAATCCCCCCGAGAGTAGCGCCATGCAGGGAGCCCGGCCTCAGACCCTCCAGCCCAGCTGGCTCAGCCTCTCCTGGCTGGAGCAGGCATGGGTGCTGGGAGGAATCCCCATTGGGGGTGGAGCTTGGTGGGATGGGGTCGCAGCCCTACCCATCCCCCGGTCCTGGAGAGAAGGCAGACCCATGTGGGTGCGGCCCTATCCCTGGTGGGGATAGCACCGGGAATGGCGGCCCAGTGGGGGAGGAGTCACATTATGGGTCACGGCCAGTCGAGTGGAGCGGCCGGAGACCCCATCACACCTGGATCCAGTTGGGGTCTGAGGGACACCACTACGGGTCAGAACAGCAGGGCCCCTCCCACCAGTGGGGGGGTAAGGAGGAGCCACACATCCACGGTCGGGCACACCAGTAGTGGGGGACAGAGGCACAGAAGAGACAGCGAGCAGCCGGTGCCTTACACGGGCGGCATATCTTCGCCAGTCCAGTCTCTGAATGGACGCCAGGATTCCTCCTGATCTGAGGGTGAGCTGTGCAGTGGAGATGAGGATGTTGCTCAGAGGTCATTGACGATGGATTCCAGAATGGCGGCTGAGGGATCTCGTCCTGGTCAGTCCAGTAAGTCTTTGTCTAATGCACCTTCCTTGCAGCTTTTTGTGTCCCCTGTTTTGGGTTCTAAGGGTGGGCAGGCCCCAAAGGAGGGTCCTGGGGTCACTTCGGCCATAGCTCCTCCTTCCCTTCCCTCATCTAGGGTGTCAGGCCCAGGGTCGGGCATGATGGGTGAAGCTGTGACGGGTGACCTTTTGGTTGGGCTGCGTTCTTATGTTCAACGTTTTGATGCAGGCAGGGCTGCGAGCTCCACGCCGGTGTCGGCGTGGGTTTCAGACTTCCTGGGGGAAAGGTGCGTAGTGACCCAGGTTGCAGCAACTCCAGTGCTAGGGCCTGGTCAGGGGTTGGTGGCGGTGGGGTCACCAGGGGATACGGTCCCCCCAGGAGCGAGCGTCTCATTCCCTGTGGTTGCCGCGAAGGAGGCTAGTAAGAGTACGGACTCGGTTTGCTTGGCCGATTCAGCAAAATGCGAAGTGTATGTTTGTTTTGAGGGTCCTTTGGGAGCTCACCTCAAATCAGAGATAAGGGAAAAGATATGGTGGGGGGAGTACGTGGAGATCTTCATGTTGCTCCCCCTGGAAAAGTTTAACTTGGATAGGGTCAAACCGGAAGAGTCCAAGTAAGAAGATGAGGAGAAGCGTCATTATCAGTTGATTCCGCATACGTTTAGCAATTTGCTCCAGGCATTCACCATTTTTGCCAGCGTCATCGGGCAAAAACCCCCGAGAATTGTTTCCCACTTTTTTGCTATCTGCATTCCATTGGCAAGGCCCAGATTGTTTATGGGGGCGTGGCTTGGCTGAGGTATGACAAGCAATTTCGTCAACGCAAGGAGATACATCCCTTGCTGCGCTGGGATGATAAGGACATCAGTTTGTGGATGAAACTTATGTCCTCCCCTCGAGCTTCTACTTTGTTTTTTCCAGCAGGGGTCGGGAGTCCAAACACCCCTGGAAAACCGGCCGCAAAAAGGTGGGGTCAGTATTGGCAGTTTAACAGGGGTTCTTGCAGGTTCGGCACTAACAGCCGCTACAAACACAAATGCTCTCACTGCGAGGGGGCTCACCCCCTGTCACGCTGATTTAAAGCCGACAAGGCTCGTCCCAGCGATGCTGCATAAAAAAGCCCAGACTCCGGTGAGGGTGGACAGGATGTCTCCCTTCCTAAATAGATATGCGGATCGGCCGTCAGCTCGTCTGTTACAGGCAGCTTTTTCACGGAGGGTTTTTCAATCTCTTGCTCCCTTCCTCGGATTCCCCCTGCAGCTGACAACTTGCGTTTGGCTATGTTACACTCTGAAGTGGTTTCTGAGAAACTTGCTAAGGAACTTTTGTTGGGCCGCATGTGTTGCCCGTTTCCAAATTCCCCTTGGATGGTTTGGTGGTGTCGCCTTTGGGTGTCATTCCAAAGAAGGAGCCCAATAAGTTTTGCCTTATCCACCATCTTTCTTTTCCAAAAGGCGGCTCAGTCAACTATGCTATTGACCCTGAGGCATGCATGGTGTCTTATACTTCATTTGATGCTGCCATTTTTTGGGTAAGGCACTACGGGAGGGAGGCCCTTATGGCAAAAACTGATATTGAGTCCGCCTTTCAGCTGCTACCGGTTCACCCGCCCAGCTTTCATCTTTTGAGCTGCAGGTAGTGGGGGTTCTTTTATGTGGATCGCTGCCTGCCTATGGGCTGCTCCATCTCTTGTGCTTTTTTCAAGACTTTTCGTTATTTTCTCGAATGGGTGGTGAGACATGGCAGGGGTCAATTTAGTGATCTATCATTTGGATGACTTTCTATGTGTTGGCCCTCCATTCTCTAATTTATGCAGCGTGTTGCTGGCGACATTCCAGCATCTGGCAGAGCGTTTTGATAACTTCCGAAGACCATACGGAGGTTATCAATTTCCTGGGTATAGAGATTGGTTCTCGGGCAATGGAGTGTCATCTACCGGACGACAAATTATATGCTCTGAAAGAGGAGGTCCGTCTGACCTCTGGTAAACACAAGATTCAGCTCCAAGAGATACAGGCGCTCCTCGGAAAGCTTAATTTTGCTTGCTGTATCATGCCAATGAGTCTTTTGTTGACGGCTGTCTGCGGCCAATGCTGGGGTCACGTCGCCTAGGCATTTCATTTGGGTTCATGAGGGTTTGGCACAAATTTTTGGGCAATTTGAATGGCCGGTCCGTCTGGATAGAGGGGCTGGTCAGCAACTATGATCTTGAGCTGTTCACAGATGCAGCGGGATCCACGTGTTATGGTGCATTCCTGGGGGGTCGGTGGAGTGCGGAGCACTGGTCCGCAGAATGGAGGGAGGCGGGATTCCTAAAAAACTTGGTGCTACTGGAACTTTTTCCAGTGGTGGTGGCCATGTCGCTCTGGGGTGAACTACTTAACAACAAAAAGGTTCGCCTTCACTGCGACAACTTGGGGGGTTCAGGTTATCAACTCTCTGTCTGGGTCCTCAACTCCGGTGGTACATCTGTTGCAATATTTGGTTTTGTGTTGTCTTCAACAAAATGTATTTCTGTACGCGGTGCATATTCCCGGAGTGGAGAACATGGTGGCTGACTCTCTCTCCTGCTTTCAGTTGGACAGGTTGCTGGAGTTAGCACCTGGCGTGGAGCATCACTGAAACCCTTGTCGTCTTCGACTGTGGCGGATTGCATTGGAATTGCCTCCGATTTGATCCGAAGCTCGACATGGTCTTTCTACAATAAGGACTGTCAGGAATGGGGAGATCTGCTTCAACGGTCAGGGGTTACATAGTTACATAGTTACATAGTAGTGAGGTTGAAAAAAGACACAAGTCCATCAAGTCCAACCTATGTGTGTGATTATGTGTCAGTATTACATTACATATCCCTGTATATTGCGGTCATTCAGGTGATTATCTAATAGTTTCTTGAAGCTAACAATGCTCCCCGCTGAGCCCACCGCCTGCGGAAGGGAATTCCACATCCTTGCCGCTCTTACAGTAAAGAACCCTCTACGTAGTTTAAGGTTAAACCTCTTTTCTTCTAATTGTAATGAGTGGCCACGAGTCTTATTAAACTCTCTTCTGCAAAAAAGTTTTATCCCTATTGTGGGGTCACCAGTATAGTATTTGTAAATTGAAATCATATCCCCTCTCAAGCGTCTCTTCGAGAATAAGTTCAGTGCTCGCAACCTTTCCTCATAACTAAGATCCTCCAGACCCTTTATTAGCTTTGTTGCCCTTCTTTGTACTCGCTTCATTTCCAGTACGTACCTCCTGAGGACTGGTGCCCAGAACTGGACAGCATACTCCAGGTGCGGGCGGACCAGAGTCTTGTAGAGCGGGAGAATTATCGTTTTATCTCTGCAGTTGATCCCCCTTTTAATGCATGCCAATATTCTGTTTGCTTTATTAGCAGCAGCTTGGCATTGCATGCCATTGCTGAGCCTATCATCCACTAGGACACCCAGGTCCTTTTCCTTCCTAGATTCCCCCAGAGGGGGAATCTTTTTGCAAGATTTCCACATCCTGCGGAGAAGTTATTGCCCTGCTTAGCTTAGTATCGTCTGCAAATACAGAGATTGAACTGTTTATCCCATCCTCCAGGTCGTTTATGAACAAATTAAATAGGATTGGTCCCAGCACAGAACCTTGGGGAACCCCACTACCCACCCCCGACCATTCTGAGTACTCCTCATTTATCACCACCCTCTGAACATGCTCTTGTAGCCAGTTTTCAATCCATGTACTCACCCTATGGTCCATGCCAACGCACCTTATTTTGTACAGTAAACGTTTATGGGGAACTGTGTCAAATGCTTTTGCAAAATCCAGATACACCACGTCTACGGGCCTTCCTTTATCTAGATGGCAACTCACCTCCTCATAGAAGGTTAATAGATTGGTTTGGCAAGAACGATTCTTCATGAATCCATGCTGATTACTGCTAATGATATCATTCTTATTACTAAAATCTTGTATATAGTCCCTTATCATCCCCTCCAAGAGTTTACATACTATTGATGTTAGGCTAACTGGTCTGTAATTCCCAGGGATGTTTTTTGGGCCCTTTTTAAATATTGGTGCTACATTGGCTTTTCTCCAATCAGCTGGTACCATTCCAGTCAATAGACTGTCTGTAAAAATTAGGAACAACGGTCTGGCAATCACCTGACTGAGTTCCCTAAGTACCCTCGGATGCAAGCCATCTGGTCCCGGGTATTATTAATGTTAAGTTTCTCAAGTCTAATTTTAATTCCGTCCTCTGTTAACCATGTAGGTGCTTCCTGTGTTGTGTCATGAGGATAAACACTGCAGTTTTGGTTACTGAAGCCCCCCGATTCACTCGTGAAGACTGAGGAGAAGAATAAATTCAATACCTTTGCCATCTCCCCATCCTTTGTAACCAGATGTCCTTCCTCATTCTTTATGGGGCCAATATGGTCTGTCCTCCCTTTTTTACTGTTTACATACTTAAAGAATTTCTTGGGATTTTTTTTGCTCTCCTCTGCTATGTGTCTTTCATGTTCTATCTTAGCCATCCTAATTGCACCCTTACATTTCTTATTGCATTCTTTATAAATTATGAATGCTGTGGATGATCCCTCAACCTTGTATTTTTTGAAGGCCTTCTCCTTTGCTTTTATATGCATTTTTACATTGGAGTTAAGCCATCCAGGATGTTTGTTCGCTCTTTTAAATGTATTACCCAATGGGATACATTGGCTAATGCCCTTATTTAATATGCTCTTAAAGCAAACCCATCTCTCCTCCGTATTCTTTGTTCCTAATATTTTATCCCAATTTATGCCTTTTAGCAAGGTTTGTAGTTTAGGGAAGTTGGCTCTTTTGAAATTCAGTGTCTTTGTGTTCCCTTCATGTTTCCTATTTGTGTGATTTATACTGAAACTAATTGACCTGTGATTGCTGTTACCTAAATTGCCCCGTATTTCCACATCTGTTATTAGGTCTGTATTGTTGGTAATCAGTAGATCTAGTAAGGTTTTATTTCTAGTTGGTGCATCTACCATCTGACCCATAAAATTGTCCTGCAAGACACTAAGGAACTGGCGAGCCTTAAATGAATGCGCGGTTCCCTCCGCCCAGTCTATGTCTGGATAATTAAAATCCCCCATTATGATAACACTTCCCATCCTTGCTGCTAATTCAATTTGTGATAGGAGATCCGTCTCCACTTCCTCCCTCAGGTTAGGGGGCCTATAGCATACTCCCAGTATTATTTTCCCCTTAGCTTCATCCCTTTGGAGCTCTACCCATAAAGATTCCACCTCCTCCCTAGCCCCCTCAGTGATGTCATCTCTCACATTCACTTGGACTGTCCCAACCCCCCTCAAGCAAGGCATCATCAAACCTCTGCTAAAGAAAGCCAATCTCGACCCTAAGGACCCTAACTGCCGTAGACCAATAACTAGCCTCAACGCCATCTCCAAGATCATGGAAAAAGCAGTAGTACAGCAGCTACAACACCACCTGGACACAAACCTCCTCCTGGACCCTCTGCAATCAGGCTTAAAGGAGGACAAAGCGGCAGTTGTGGGAACAATCATCAATTCCCGACTCGACTACGCAAATTCGCTCTACGTAGGACTACCCCAATATCAGCTTGCGCGCTTACAACTCATCCAAAACACGGCGGCAAGACTGTTAACAGGAAAAAAACCCTGGGAATCCATCTCACCCTCCCTAAAGAGCCTTCACTGGCTAACCGTGAAGAATCGGATCACATTCAAGACCCTCTGCCTCACCCACAAATGCGTACGAGGAAACGCCCCACCATATCTCCGCGAGAAAATAAAACACTACACACCGAATCGCAGTCTTCGATCGGCTAACCAAAACCTCCTTACCGTTCCCAAATACCGCTACAAAGCAAAGGGAGAACGAAGATTCGCAGTCCAAGGACCTCGACTATGGAATGCTCTTCCAACTAACATCCGCATGGAAGAAAACCACCAGGCATTCAGGAAAAAACTAAAGACCTTCCTCTTCTGAGAAAGCTGACATCAGAGAATACATCCAGCGCCCTGAGGCGATTCAGTTCGCATTTGCAGCGCTTTACAAATCATTCATTCATTCATTCATTCAGCCCCTCCCAGTAATCTGTCCACAAGATCCGTGATGTGCCGAACCCGAGCGCCCGGTAGACAACATACTGTTCGGCGCTTCAGGTCTTGGTTACAGATTGCCCTCTCTGTCCTTCTAAGAATTGAGTCCCCTACCACCAGAATCTGTCTTTCCTTTCCCTTTGCTGCCCCCCCACTCTCACTGGAGGAGTTCTTCCCCTGGCAGCTAGGAGAGTCCCTCATCTCCAGCAGTGCTGGTCCCTGACTGGTTTCACCAATGTCACTCAATGGAGCGTACTTATTGGGATGCTCCAGTCCTGGATCGGCCTCCCTGGCACTTCCCCCTCTACCCCTCCTGACTGTCACCCATCTACTCTTTGCTAGTGCCTGCACCTCTTTGTCTCCACCCGCCTCTGTGCTGGCCCCTGCCGGCACCTGCCGTGTACGTTCCTGGCTCACCTTTAGTATGGAGGGACTTCTCAGTGCTGACAGTTGCTTCCCCAAATTCAGAACCTGGGCTTCCAGGGAAACAATGTGCTTACATTTTGCACAGCAGTATTCGCCCTCGATCGGATGATCAAGGAACGCATACATGCGGCAAGATGTACAAAGAGTCTCCTCTCCACACCCGCCGGGCATCGTACCTATTAAATTTAGTGAGGATTTGGGGATTTTACCCTGTCCAAATTACCTAACAGCTAGCTTCCTGGCACTAATACTCAAGACAATACACAGGTACACGACAATACACAGGTACACAATACACAAGTACTAACGATCCACACACACTACTCAGACAACACTCAGATACTCACACTACACAGGTACTATGACCCCTGTTATAACCTCCTGTTTTAAACTCTTGTTTTTAACTCCCACTTACACCAAGCTCCACAGCTTAAATAGGCACCTGTGAGCAATTAACCACACCCCTTAATTGATAGACTGATGAAACCAAGAAAAAAAAAAAGCTATTTAAAAAGTGACAGCAAAAGGCAAATTAAAAACTAAAAGGAAAAGTCCCCAAAATGCAACCCAGCAAACACCAACAGACAGCAAACACCAACAGACAGCAAACACCAACAGACAGCAAACACCAAACAACACCAAGACTTGTATAATCTAACTCTTGTTTTTAACTCCCACTTAATCCAGCTCCACTTACACCAAGCTCCACAGCTTCAAACTGAGCACGCTCAGACTGAGTCCTACAACAAGTTAAATAGGCACCTGTGAGCAATTAACCACACCCCTTAATTGATAGACTGATGAATCCAAGAAAAAAAAAAAAAGCTATTTAAAAAGTGACAGCAAAAGGCAAATTAAAAAATAAAAGGAAAAGTCCCCAAAATGCAACCCAGCAAACACCAACAGACAGCGATAGTTCTGAAGTCAGCCACCTGGTGATTTTTTTTGTTTGTCTCTGTTTTTCGGCTGTCGTATCGATTGCTGCCATGAACCGTAATTTAGCTGGCTTGGCCTTCTGGTTTAAATTGTGGGGCATGCCCGATTTCACCAAATACTTTTTGGTGAGACAGGACTTGAGGGGTCATCGAAAGGGGGCTCGGCAACTGGACGGCCGTTGGCCTATCATTTTTGATATGCTGCAATCATTGTTTTACAGACGACCACAATTTGTTCGTCCGATTTTGAAATTTTGTTATTCCAGGCGGCTTTTGCTTTAGAGTTTTATGGTGCCCTCATAAATCTTAGTAGGCCTAGTAGGCCTTCTACTTTGGAAATCACTTCCCATACTGTACACTCTGGGCTCTCAAACCCATCATTATTTAATCCCCCTGGCCCTACAGCACCTTCCATCAAAGTCTTTCGGGATCTTATGCTTACGGATTTGGAAGAATTACCGAATAAAAGAATACATTGTGATCCCAATATTAAGATTGGACTTAAATCTCTGTGCGAATGCAAAGACCTTATCATTCCCCCAGCAGATAAGGGGGCAGGAATTGTCATTTTAGATAAAAGTGACTACCATGGTGAAATGACCAGAATTCTGAGTGATTCTGATACGTATTTACGTCTTCCGAAGAATTCCACTTTTGATTATAAAAAAATACTCGTTGACCTTGTGGACACTGGTTCCCAGTTGGGTATTTTAGATAAAAAAGAAAGAAACTACTTGATACCGGTTGCCCCACGTATTCCTATAATATATTACCTGCCTAAGGTACACAAAAGTGCTACACAACCTCCGGGCCGCCCAATTATTAGCAGCATTAATTCAGTGACCTCACGCATAGGGAAGTACATTGATTATTACCTTCAAACTATTGTTAACTCTATACCATCATATTTAAAAGACACTAAAGATACCATTGCAAAACTTCAACAGGTTACTTATAGTGAAGACCTTATACTAGTTACCGCTGACATTAC
The DNA here is from genome assembly GCA_037952925.1 of Lithobates clamitans. Lineage (NCBI taxonomy): Eukaryota > Metazoa > Chordata > Amphibia > Anura > Ranidae > Lithobates > Lithobates clamitans. The sequence goes on from JBBGZY010002025.1 coordinate 656,381, forward strand.
ATCCCTTTATACCTGTATACCTCACGATTTAGGTCTTGGAGCAGTAGATTTATTCCTCTCTAGGGATAGGACTATTTCCAGAACTCAGAAGAGGTTTATCATGGACCTCCTAAGCTTTGCTACCAGGTATAATTACTTTTGGTACAATGATGAGTTCTATTTACAAACCAAGGGCGTGGTCACGGGGGCCAAATTCGCCCCCAGTCTGGCCAATATTTGCACGGCCAAATGGGAGGAGGATGTCATCGGTACCCTGGATCCACCACAGTTGGCACTGTGGGCCAGGTACATTGAAGATATCCTCCTCCTATGGAGGGGCAACATGGTAGATTTATGTCTATTTTAATGACAATCATGTTGGAATCCAGTAAAAAGTGTACTAAAGCGCTGATATGAACTAGTAAATAAATAAATAAGTGACAAATACTAGAAGATGACCAAATAATATAGCTGCAATTATTGTGTATGTGAACTGATATCACACAAAAAGTGTTGTATATATTCAAAATGTATAATGCACTATTAACCTCCCAATATAACACGGTATGATCTCTTAATGATTAATCAGTGAATCATGTGCAAAATATTCAAAATAGAGCCTATTATAAATAACATAACATCCTTCACCATAACAAAATCCTATAACTAAATATCAATGTGATAATAAATTATTGAACACAATTAAAAAGAGAAAAATAGAGGGGCGTGGCTAACAGCCGAGCTGAATGGAAGCCTGATCTCACAGCTCCTGCACTGAACGGAGAAACGGACCCCAAATCACAGCATCTGACCCTCAAAAATGCAGCCCTCAGACCCCCACAACCTGGGGAACCAGACCGGAACCTCTAGGAAAAGAAAAGAAGACAGGATTCCCATGAAAATCACAGATCTCCTCATCTTCCCTCAGGGAGATAAAATCCAAGATGGCCGCCGCGACACTGCACAGCACACAGAGGATTCCTACACTGACCTGCCTGATGATGAAGAATCCTCCATTTCAGCCCAGCACAACTCCTCAGGCTCCCAGCTATCTTCAGGCCCCTCATCCACCTCCAACAGCCCTGCTAAAGCAAGGATGCGACTGGATACAACTGATCAGCTACAGGAGGTAAGGCCTGCTTTAGAAAACCTCCTCACACATCCACCTGCATCTTCCCCCATAGCAGCCTTCCCCACTACTAATCAGCCTGTCATAGACACTACGATGAAAGAGATGCTGATGTCCCTTCACAGCTCCCTCCAATTTCCTCAATGTTTACAGCATTTAAAACAGAAATGCTGCACACAGAGCAGAAAATGGGGATTATGGAAAAACAAATGAGCGTCATGACAGAAACAGTTAGTGACCTAGTAGATGCACATGATCATACCAGAGAAGAGCACCGCTGGGTGCGTGCCAAAATGGCGGATCTCGAGGATCGCTCATGACGTCAAAATGTTAAAATCAGAGGAATCCCTGAGACTATCCTGCCTGCAGATCTAAACTCCTATGCTAGGAAATTGATCTCAACACTCCTCCCAGATCTCCCACCGATTGAGACGATCATCGATCGCATCCACCGTCTACCAAAACCTCCTCATCTACCCGCAGAAGTACCACGCGACACTCTGATGCGCATCCACTTCTACCACACTAAGGACATGCTCCTTACACAATCCAGGCACCTGGGACAGCTCCCACATCTATACGCAAAGCTGCAACTTTTTGCTGACATCTCCCAATACACCTGGCAACAGAGACGTCAACTGCAAACGATCACAAAACCCCTCAACAATCACAAGATCCCATACCAATGGGGCTTCCCCACCAAGCTGATGGTTACTAGAAATGGAGTGCGTCACAACATCCACACCGCAGAAGAAGGCATACAATTGCTCAAAAATTGGGGTATTATACCTGATGGTGACACTCCAACCCCAGTGACCAACAATTCACACTCGCAATCTTTCCACTCCGGTCATTCGCCTCACCACCACAAATGACTTCCAAATCAATGATACTGTCAATATAATATCAGAAAGCATTCCAGTTCAGTGCCTGCTCATTGCAGTTAGTTTACAAACTTTACCCTCATCTTCATTCAGCAGTCCCTAACACACTGCTGACACCTGTTTTCCTCTACCCCCTTGTCTACCACTAACCACCCTATTGTTTCTCTCCCTCCCTTCCTCCAGTACATCGGATCCAGGACTTATAGCTGACCTCAACCTCCTTGAGCAATTCACCCACCTGTGGAACTGTAAGTAACACATTACTCCACTTTATTTACACGCCACCCTCAAAATGCCTAAATTTCTGTCACTGAACGTGAAAGGCCTGAATCATCATGCCAAACGATCATCAATGTGGCGAACAGCCCAAGATTCCCACTGTGATGTCATGTGCATCCAGGAAACACACTTTCAGACAAATGCTGAACCTCAATGCTCCAACAAAAATTTCTCTAATATCTTTAGAGCCTCAGGCCCTGACAAAGAAAACGGAGTCATGATAGCCGTCAGAAATACATGTTCATTCACCCTACATGACAGTCTTCAAGATGTTGCGGGAAGATATCTGGCATTGAAATGCTTATTAAATAACGTTCAATATACCATTGTATCAGTATACGCCCCAAACAAGAAACAGATCCACTTTCTATCCAAATTGATGAAGAAAATCAATCGCTTTAAACAGGGTCATCTTGTCATCTGTGGCGATTTTAATAGAGTACCTGACAACTCCATCGACTCTTCCTCCCACTCTAGCAGATTCACATCTCCTATGGGACCGTTTCTCCGATCTCACGATCTTTTTGACGTGTGGAGATGCCATCACACCACTGAAAGGGATTATTCCTATTTCTCCCCTAGACACAACTCTTATACTCGGTTTGACTACTTCCTAGTGGATAAATGGACTCTGCCCAAAATCTCTTCCACGGAGATTTCGACCATTACATGGTCGGATCACGCCCTGGTCACAATGACCATAGAAGATTCACCGAAGACTTCTCGAACACGGATTTGGAGGGTGAATGCTGCTATTCTCCACTCGCCGGCCCACTCTGCTTATATTAAGGACCGTTTAACAGAGTACTTTGATACTAATACAGGGACTGTTAGCAATGACACTGTTCTTTGGAATGCCCATAAGGCATTCATAAGGGGGATCCTTATACAACTTAATGCTAGAGAGAGGAGGATGAAATCACAGTGTCTAGACACACTCACTTCAGATATCAAAACATTAGACCACCAAAATCAAACTAATCCTGATCCCTTAACCAAGACTAAACTAGACTCCCTTAGACAAGAATTAAAATTTCTCCTTTTAGAATCCTTTGAGAAAGCACACAAGCATTTTAGAGCACAACACTACTCCACGGGCAACAAAGCTGGAAAGGCAATGGCCAAAAGAATCAAAGGTCACTATTCCAAAACTAATTGCTATTGCTGACGCATTTAGTTACTTTTACAATACACTTTACAATCTAAAAGATGACGTATCTGTCACCCAGCCGTCATTACCTGACATAGAAGCATTCCTTAGCGAGATTAACCTCCCCAAACTAACTGCAGAACAACTAGACTCCCTGAACACCCCATTTACAGATCTAGAAATCAGAAATATAATTTCCTCACTACCCACTAACAAATCTCCAGGACCAGATGGTCTTACAGGAGAGTACTACAAACAATTCGGAACTATACTAGCACACTATCTGACCAAGGTGTGCAATGGCGCTGCTTCATCCTCCTCTCTCCCCCCAGAAATGCTGAATGCCCTAATCGTTACATTACCGAAGCCAGGAAAAGAACCTACTGTACCTCTCCACAAAACTTTCGGCCCATATCTCTTCTCAATGTGGACACAAAAATTTATGCCAAGTTAATAGCCCACAGATTACTTAACCTAATGCCCCTTGTAATACACAAAGACCAATCAGGTTTCACAAAAGGGAGACAGACAACTGATGCTACTCGCAGAATTATCAACATAATCCACCATGCTGAGATGTCTCGAACGCCTTCTCTGCTCCTATCCTTGGATGCAGAGAAGGAGTTCGACAGAGTTCACTGGAAACACCTTGAAGCAACCCTAGGCAAATTTGGCTTCCAAGGTTCAATTCTGACGGCCATAATGGCCCTATACTCCGCCCCATCAGTGCAGGTATATACCTCGGAGATGCTATCCAAGCCATTTCCCATCACTAATGGCACCCGACAAGGTTGTCCACTCTCACCGATCATCTTTAACCTAATCATGGAACCCTTAGCAGAACATGTCAGATCCCACTCCAACATATCAGGATTCACCATTGGCACCATAGAACATAAAATAAACCTATTTGCAGACGACGTGATAATGATGATCACACACCCACACTCTTCCCTGGCTTCGGTCCAACTGTTGTTGAAAAGGTTTAGTACTCTATCTTACTACAAGGTTAATGAACATAAATCCTACAGTAGGTGACCGCGATATTGTGTCAATCTCGCCGCAATTCTCGGCGAGATTTGACACCTGCGAGCCCCGTCGCAGGAGCCAGCGCCGAGATGGCTCACTCATCGGGAGAGGAAAACTTTGTTTTCCTTCCGCGATGAGTGACAGGCAGCGCTGACAGCTGTCTGGTATGTATCCTGAGGCGGGAACACCGCGCCAATTTTTAAATGAAAAAACCCGCGTGGGTTCCCCCCCCAGGATCATACCAAGCCCTTAGGTCTGGCATGGATTGTAAGGGGAACACCCTACGCTGAAAAATCGGCGTGGGGTCCCCCCCAAATCTATACCAGACCCTTATCCGAGCATGCAGCCCGGCCGGCAAGGAAAGGGGGTGGGGACGAGCGAGCGCCCCCCCCCCCCTCCTGAGCCGTACCAGGCCGCATGCCCTCAACATGGGGGGGTGGGTGCCTTGAGGGAGGGAGGGGCGCCCTGCGGGGGCCCCCCCACCCCAAAGCACCTTGTCCCCATGTTGATGAGGACAAGGGCCTCTTCCCGACAACCCTGGCCGTTGGTTGTCGGGGTCTGCGGGCGGGGGGCTTATCGGAATCCGGGAGCCCCCTTTAATAAGGGGGCTCCCAGATCCCGGCCCCCCACCCTGTGTGAATGAGTATGGGGTACATGGTACCCCTTACCCATTCACCTAGGGAAAAGTGTCAATATAAAAAAAACACACTACACAGGTTTTAAGAGTAATTTATTAGTCAGCTCCGGGATCTTCTTCCGACTTCGGGGGTCTCCTTACGACTTCTCCCGGTGTTCGGCCTCTTCTCCCGGGCCCCGCCGCTATCTTCTTCCAGCTCTATTGCCAGCGAGGGGCCCGGTCTGCTGCCGCTGTCTCGCCGCCGCTGTCTCGCCGCCGCTGTCATGTCGCCGCTGTCTCGCTGCTTCTTCTCTTCTTCCCCGATGTTGACACGACGCTCTCTTCGGCTCGAATGCTGTGTGCGAGCTGTGGAGCCATTTATATAGGCGGTGACCCCGCCCCCTTACAACGTCATGGTCCCAGCATGCGCAGGGGCTCTGGGGTCACACCCCCTTATGACGCCAGAGTCCCTGCGCATGCTGGGACCATGACGTCGTAAGGGGGCGGGGTCACCGCCTATATAAATGGCTCTGCAGCTCGCACTCAGCATTCGAGCCGGAGAGAGCATCGTGTCAACATTGGGGAAGAAGAGAAGAGGCGGCGAGACAGCGAGACAGTGAGACAGCGGTGACACGACAGCGGCGGCGAGACAGCGGCAGCAGACCGGGCCCCTCGCTGGCAATAGAGCTGGAAGAAGATAGCGGTGGGGCCCGGGTGAAGAGGCCGAACACCGGGAGAAGTCGGAAGGAGACCCCCGAAGTCGGAAGAAGATCCCGGAGCTGACTAATAAATTACTCTTAAAACCTGTGTAGTGTGTTTTTTTTATATTGACACTTTTCCCTAGGTGAATGGGTAGGGGTACCATGTACCCCATACTCATTCACACAGGGTGGGGGGCCGGGATCTTTGGGCCCCCTTATTAAAGGGGGCTCCCGGATTCCGATAAGCCCCCTGCCCGCAGACCCCGACAACCAACAGCCAGGGTTGTCGGGAAGAGGCCCTTGTCCTCATCAACATGGGGACAAGGTGCTTTGGGGTGGGGGGGGGGCCACTGCAGGGCACCCCCCCTCCCCCAAGGCACCCACCCCCCCATGTTGAGGGCATGTGGCCTGGTACGGCTCAGTAGGGGGGGGGCGCTCGCTCGTCCCCACCCCCTTTCCTGGCCGGCCGGGCTGCGTGCTCGGATAAGGGTCTGGTATGGATTTGGGGGGGACCCCACGCCGATTTTTCGACGTAGGGGGTTCCCCTTACAATCCATGCCAGACCTAAGGGCCTGGTATGATCCTGGGGGGGAACCCACGCCGTTTTTTTCATTTAAAAATTGGCGCGGTGTTCCCGCCTCAGGATACACACCAGACAGCTGTCAGCGCTGCCTGTCACTCATGGCGGAAGGAAAACAAAGTTTTCCTCTCCCGATGAGTGAGCCAGCGCGACATGCACAGTACCCTGTCGCCGAGAAGCAGCGCGATGGTATCGCGCTGGAAACACAATCTCGCGGTCAGGTACTGTACATCCTAGACCTAGGCATTGATGCCACCACTAGTAATCTACTTCGGACCCAATATCCATATCCGTGGGCGAATGATGGTATTCCCTACCTAGGCATTACTCTTACCAAATCCGCTAGAGGGCTTTTCGCACACAACTATACGGGCGCCAAACAAATGATGATTACTGAAACCACAAAACTCTCTAAACATGAATTCTCATGGGCAGGCCACCTAGCAGCCTTTAAAATGATGGTGTTGCCCCGGTTGCTTTACATCTTTCGCACACTTCCAATACCACTCTCATCGTCCTACCTGAAATCTCTCCAATCCGTCCTAAGCCAATTTGTGTGGCAAGGGAAAAAATCCAGATGTAGTCACACTAAACTTATTAAACACAGATCCACAGGTGGGATGGGATATATAGACATCAAAGATTACTACTATGCCACCATTCTATCACAAATAAAAGAATGGATGAATACATCACCCACAACTCTCTGGAGCGATATAGAAAATCACATGACGCCGGGCACAAACCTCGGCAATTGGCTATTTAGTACCTCTACACACAATACTCACCTTTTCCATTACTCACCGACAGTCCAAGCCTCAGTTAAAGTCTGGCATGCACTGCACATTACAAAATGGGCACGACTGACGACAAAACCATTACACATTCCTTTAAATACCCTGAAGCTTCTTACACCTGATTTATCAATCCCATCTTGGATTACAGACCGGGTAAAACACACACAAGAACTTTGCGACCTCACAACCTGCAAATCCTTTTCGCAAATCAGCAAAGACCTAAAGGCACCCTCCAAAGACTTCCTCACTTACTTCCGACTACAAAAATGTTTAACGGCACACGCAACTATAGAAGGAGCACTGCCCCTAAAACTTTGGAACTACTTCTTTACAGAACACTCTAACACAAGGCATTAGCAACCCGACATGTTTCGGACCATCGTCCTTCTACTGGGGCAGCCCCAGTAGAAGGACGATGGTCCGAAACATGTCGGGTTGCTAATGCCTACAGATGCCCTGCTATCACGCGATTTTATTCCATTTTGTTTTATTTTCTCTGTGATCATGTTTTATACACTGAAGTGCACTGTCTAGCACTTTTTTAGCTTTTCAATAAAAGCTTTTCCTAACTGATTCATGCCCTATGTGGAGAATTTTTTTTCTTGTCTCCTTTCATGAATGGGACCTTGTTGAGCTTTAACCAGTTCTCTTGGCATACTCCTTCCATCTGAGAAAGACATCCGGATCGATTGGGAACCCCCATACCATCGAACGGTGATGGTCGCCCTAGACATGACTTCACATCGGGATCTCTTCAGCCAGATATCCTCGGGATCGCTGGATCCCGCAAGCCTGTAAGACACTCCACCGTATGGTGACTGTGTCCACCCTTTCCGGTAAGGATATTTATTTCTACCACTTGCTGTCTTCATTTGAAACTTAGAAGATCCATATGCAAGGTGTCTCCTCATACAGAATCGGTTCCAGCCCTCACCCCATGTGGAGTTTTGGCATCATTTATACCTTTGAACCCCCTTGCACTTATGAACTGATACATCATTCATTATATATTTATGGACTCTTCTTTCATTTACTTATATGTTAGAGGTTCACCACTGACATACATAACCCAATAGATATAGGTTATGTTTCCAGCACTTTTTCACAGTCACATGTTGACAACGTAATTGCACATTTTAGCGCTGCATGTGTCCCATTTATATTCATTTGTACACTGTCTACCACATTGTTACATGCCGGCAGCTATCACTTGTACAGTTTTGTAATAGCGCAATTATTGATTGTTTTCACTGATCTCAATAGGACAGCATACTGCTGTGAAGAAATATAACGTCTTTGGAAATTTGATGAATATAGGTTTCCATGAGTAATCCCCGGTGATATCTGGCTTGCTCATATATTCAGCTGCTTATTAGCATGGGCTGGCTTCTGGCTTTCAAAGAACTTCCGCAGTATGAAACAACAAAGAAAGAAAGACCATTGCGCAGGCAGTGTGATATGAAATCCCTATATAATAAGGGTAAAAAAATTCACTCACACTTTTCAGCAGAATAAATTGCATATGGTAAGGTCAGTTGCATACAGCTAACAGCTGGGATCTCCTCACGCGCCAATAGTGTACACACAGCACTGCTCGTCAGTGGCTCCTCTCAACCGGTTTCATCACTAGACACGTGACTTTTTCAAAGGTGACCATGTGACGACCTAGCTTAGTATTTATAGTGTGCATGCCGGTTGCCATAGTGACCAGGGAGTGTAATGCATCATCATGCCGCTATATGCGTTCTGCACTACATTCAAACAACATAATATCCATACAAAGTAACAATTTAATACATATAGATACATAATTTTTACAATAAAACGTATATTTAAAAACATAGTTGCAACTTTACCCTAAGACCCATTTAAATACATGAAGTAAGCAGATATAACCTAGGAACTCCCTCCAGTGGTGAACCAATGGGATTACATCTCTACATAATCATCCTCTAATGAGCTAAGGGTAAATGGATGTGTATGAGATAGAAAGATGCTAGAAAGACGCTAAAAAAAAAAAAATCGCTAATTTTTTTTTTTTACAAAAATATTTAAAAATGATATAATAAAATTATTAAAAAGTATTTTAAATTTTAGAACTTGTTTTGGAGGAGCAGATGTCAAGAGATATATTAAAAATTTGAAATAAAACAATTTATATCAAAATCTATATTTAAGCCAAAAGGTGCAAGAGTACCCATTTCAAAAATCCATTTTGATTAATTTTTACTTAATTCTCTCACTTTATTACTACCCCGCCAGTGCGGTTTATATTTTTCAATGGCCCAAAGTTTCAATAACGCAGGGTCTTTGTCATGATATAGAGCAAAATAGCATGACACACTGTGTTTTGGAAAACCCTTTTCAATATTCTGTATGTGCTCCCGAATGCGTTTCCACATAGGGTGTTTCGTTCGTCCCACATACTGTAGGGAGCACGGACATTGTAATACATACACCACCCCCTCAGTTCTACATGACACAAAATCTTTGATTTCAAAATCTTTGTTTTTACTGGTAGTGTCATGTACCTTGTGGACGAGCCCGACTTGCAGGGGATGGCCTCTCTTATGGCTCTGACTCGAGGGCCCTGGTAGGATATACAGGAAACACAAGAGTCAGGAGTGGCACGAGTGCCTGGCAGTATCAACAGCAGGAAGTGGGTCTGGAACTCAGGAAACATTGTGCAGTAGAACTTCAGACTGAGCCGGAAGGTAGACTGGAACCTGGAAGGAGCTGGAACAGCAGACTGTTGCAGCAGACTGGAACCAAACAGCAGACTGGAACTGGACAGCAGACAGTAACCGGATAGCAGACTGGAACACTGGTGCAGCAGACTGGAACCAAACAGCAGACTGGAACCAAGCAGCAGACTGGAACCAAACAGCAGACTGGAACCGGATAGCAGACTGGAACTGGACAGCAGACTGGAACCGGATAGCAGACTGGAACTGGACAGCAGACTGGAACTGGATAGCAGACTGGAACTGGACAGCAGACTGGAACCGGATAGCAGACTGGAACACTGGTGCAGCAGACTGGAACCAAACAGCAGACTGGAACCAGATAGCAGACTGGAACCGGATAGCAGACTGGAACTGGACAGCAGACAGTAACCGGATAGCAGACTGGAACACTGGTGCAGCAGACTGGAACCAAACAGCAGACTGGAACCGGATAGCAGACTGGAACACTGGTGCAGCAGACTGGAACCACACAGCAGACTGGAACTGGATAGCAGACTGGAACACTAGTGCAGCAGACTGGAACCACACAGCAGACTGGAACTGGATAGCAGACTGGAACACTAGTGCAGCAGACTGGAACCAAACAGCAGACTGGAACTGGATAGCAGACTGGAACACTGGTGCAGCAGACTGGAACCAAACAGCAGACTGGAACCGGATAGCAGACTGGAACACTGGTGCAGCAGACTGGAACCACACAGCAGACTGGAACTGGACAGCAGACCATACACTGGTTCAGCAGACTGGAACTGGATAGCAGACTGGAACACTGGTGCAGCAGACTGGAACCAAACAGCAGACTGGAACTGGATAGCAGACCATACACTGGTTCAGCAGACTGGAACTGAAGTCAGTATACTAAGGCTGAAGAGTCAGACAAGCCGGATCAATAGGCAAGCGGACTGTGGATAAGCCAGAGGGTCAGGCAGAAGAGTGGTCAGACAAGCCGGGGTCAGATGCAGGCAAAAGATAGGGATGGTCAGAGACAAGCCGGGTTTAGATGCAGGCAGATAACAAGGATAATCAGGAACAAGCCGGGTCTTTAGTACAGAAACAGGTTCTCAAGGATCAACACACGTAATGCTGTAGAGCAGACAGCAAGATCCCTGTGTGACAGCTAGGTGTAAACAGCCCACCTGGCGCGCACGCTCCCACGCGTGCGCGATCACGCAACTGCACGCACAGGACGCCTGTTACTTGCAGGATCTTCCTGACAGGTAGATGTGAAATTGATGCATTTTTGAACATTTTGCTTTGTATTTCTACAAGCATGACACCTTTTACATGGAAAGAAACCCTTTCCTTGAAAAAATGTGAACCCCTGTGAGATTTTTGGAGGGTCCAAAACATTTTTAGCTATTAAACCCCTAAAGTTGGTGCCTTTCTATAAACAAATTTAGTTTTTTCTGGTAAGATACTACGTAATTGATGATCCGCTAAGAGTAGTGACCAATGCTTTTTAAATATATGCTCGATTTGCCTATGCTGAATATTATAATCCAGAATCATAGGAATCTCTTGGTACTGTGTGGTTTTCTTTTGTTTGTCTCTAATTAATTCTTCCCTTGAGAGCTCCGATACCTCCTTGATTTTAGCTTCTATAAAATCATTATTATACCCCTTTTGAACAAATCTCCTTCCAATAATATTAGCTTGTTCCAAAAAAGTGCTTTTATCAGTGCAATTTCTTCTTAGACGTATTAGTTGCCCCTTCGGAAGGTTAATCAGCCAGGGATCAAAATGACAGCTGTCCACGGGGATATAACTATTCCTCTCGACTGGTTTAAAAAAAGTTTTTGTTAGGAATCCATTCTTAGTTAATTGTATATTCAGATCCAGGAATTGTATAGGTGTGTTACTGATTTCATAGGTAAGCTTGATATTTTTTTGATTGTCATTCAGTTTTTCCAAAAATTCCGTTAGAGTATTTTCATCCCCATTCCATAATATTATACAATCATCTATAAATCTTCGATACATTATCAATTGTGGTGGGGTATTTGAGTGCACCGCATATTCCTCCCATTCAGCCATAAAAATATTAGCCACGCTTGGGGCATATTTAGCACCCATTGCAATACCATTAAGTTGCCTATAAAATTCTGAGTTATACCAAAAATAATTATGTTGTAAACCAAATGCCAAACATCTTAAAATAATTTTTTTCTGTTTAGAAATTATATTACTATATCTATCCATGGCCCATCTTGAGGCTTGTACAGTATGGCCTCCTGATGGCCTATGCTTGTATACAAAGACGAAACGTCTGCTGTGGCTAACAAATATTTTTGATCTGGCCGGATTTCAATGTTATTCAATTCCTGAATCAAGTGCTTGGTTTCCCTTAGATAAGCTGGTGTTGATGGGACTAATGGTTGCAAAAAATTGTTCACATATTCCCCTAATCTTGCATTTATGGAATGTATACCATTTATTATTGGCCGTCCCGGCGGATTCTTCTGATCCTTATGGAGCTTTGGTATTGTGTAAATAATAGGCACCCTGCATGTATTTGGTAGGAGATATTTTTCCTCCTTTTTGATTAATATTTTATTTTTGCTTCCTTTCAGTATAAACTCCTGTAATTCACTTTTATATTCTCTAGTGGGATTTCCTCGCAGTTTTATATACGTATTCTGATCATTCAATTGTCCTTGAAGTTCATTGTTGTAGTATTCTTTTGATAAAACCACAATTGCACCTCCTATATCGGCTGGTCTCACTACCACATTGTTATTGTCTTCCAATTCTTTGATTCATTTTCTAATACTTTGCGGATCTTTCATTCTTTTAATTTTAAGTTTATCTACCTCTTGTGTCACCATTTTGTTAAAAACTTCTATATGTTGGTTGTTATGAACAGGGGGGTTGAATAAGGATTTGTTTCTTAAGTTGCTATGGAGAATTCTTCCAGGTGTATCAATCTTACCTCCATTTTCTACATTAGTCACAATAGTTTTGTTCAACATGTATTTTTTGATATTCAATCGTCTTGTATATTTTTGGATATCCACATATAAATCAAACTTATTTAGATTGCGTTTTGGTGCGTATTTCAATCCTTTATCCAATACTAGTAATTCAGTTCTACTTAGATCAATTCACTTAGATTGTATATGCCTTCAACCACTACTCGCTTTTTCTTTTGGACCTTGAATCCTCCTCGGCATCCCCTCCTGCGTTTGGGCTTCTCACATGCTTTATTACGTCCTGCCGAGGCGGGGTCCTTTCGCTCCTGCGCCAGTCTAAAAAAGATGTCGATGGGGCATTTTCTCTATAGTCTCTTAATGCTTCATATCGATTTTGGGTACGAATAGGGCTATTCCTAGATCCACATTGGTACTGATCATGATGCCCTTGGTTCCACCCTTGTTGATAGACGTTATATTTTTCACAGCAGTATGCTGTCCTATTGAGATACCTGTGCACTGTGGTTCATCACATTAATATATCTTATCTTTATTTTTCTCTTTTTAATTGTGTTCAATAATTTATTATCACATTGATATTTAGTTATAGGATTTTGTTATGGTGAAGGATGTTATGTTATTTATAATAGGCTCTATTTTGAATATTTTGCACATGATTCACCGATTAATCATTAAGAGATCACACCGTGTTATATTGGGAGGATAATATTAGTGCATTATACATGTTGGAATCCAGTTGTCTTACGAAGCTAGTGTCTCCACTATTCACTTTTTAGACTTGGAAATCACTGCAGTCGATGGTCATTTGGAGACTACAACTTTCTTCAAGGCCACCGACCGCAACGGATATATTCCAGTTGATAGCTGCCATCACGCAGCATGGCTAAAATCCGTGCCCCGCAGTCAATTGATGCGGATTAGATGCAATTATTCCCATCTTACTGATTTCTTCCAACAAGCAGAGATCCTCAAATCCAGGTTTGTTGATAAAGGATATAATGTTTCCCAGATTGACGAAGAGATCCAGAGAGTTTCTTTAGTTGATAGAAACTCTTTGTTAGTAGAACAACCAAAGAGATCTCTTACTCCCAGAACGAGCTGGAGTGATCTATAAGGGAGCATTATCGGTTAAAGGCCAAATAGCACCCAATGTAATAGATCCTCTGACCGTCCCTTCTTTCTTTCATGATATGAAAGGTTTTTTTTCCATGCCGCGGATGTACAGTATGCAAGCATAATACGTGTGGAGCGCGAATAATTGAAACTTTCAGATCAACTGTTACTGGGAAAGAATACAAGATGAAGCATTTTGTGACTTGTTCGACCAGGTATATTGTTTATCTCATCACCTGCCCCTGCGGGAAACAATGTATAGGTCGGACAATACGCACTTAACAGCTATCAAAAAAGGACGCACTAATCACAGCGTCCCCGAACATTATCTGCTTTGCCACAACCAGAACCCAATGGGGACCAGATTTCAAGTAATAGATACGTTTGTGCCCCACTGGAGAGGCGAGTTCAATGTTAGAGGGGTATCCAAGCTTGAAACTTAAAATTTCACACACCCCATGGATTAAACATTGATTGGGACATCAATGCATTCATTAACCAATCTTGATAGAATAATTTTCCATCTTTTATTCTTTTGCTTAAGATTTGGAGGTTGTTCGGGGAAGTTTGCATTCAGATGTCACACCTTCATCACTTAGGAAGGGTCCATGACGATTATAGGGATGTCATATTTCTTCCATACATACACAATTGTCAACAAGTGATCATTTATATTCCCCATGTTTGCTTTTGTTTACCTCTGGGCTCATTTTTGTCCAATTCCCTGGCTGACCGTTGAGCCCAGAGATTTTATTGCCAGACATGCCCCCTTTAATTTACCATTATGAAGATAAGAGATGTTAGGCATAGCACATACAGGTTCATATTATTCATCACCATTGTGACCTAGTATGTTAGGTATCTGTACCAAAAAAGTGTGAAAATATTACCGCCTCTACCTCACACTGCTCCGCGACAAGAGCCTATTCAATATATGATATAGTATAAATAGAGCAGCTACTTAGAAGAATTTTTGGTGAGTGCAATCCCATTGGGGGTTGTTTCCCCTTCACGCGGTGATTATTTTTAGTGAAAGAAGCTCTTCACTCCTACAGAACACAGCTACTTGAACTTTCCTAGATCTCCTTGATCATTGGTCTTTTCTTCTAATTTTAAATGTGTCTGGGAAGGTCTGACACATAGCGCTGCTGCAATAAGAGATTAGAGACTTGGCATCGATTTCTGTTTTCTATGATTTTATTGCTTATTTACACATGTTAGGTATCTAATATAATATTGAAGATTCCCATTCATTCACATTTTTGTCACTACATGCACATATTATGCTGCATAATCAAAATCACCTTATTTCCATTTATATTTTTCAGCCATTGTCAAATATGCATAATATATCCCTATACATATGTATATTTATATATTTTGTGGTTTTATATACTGCTCTCCTCAGCTTTTTATATGATGTAATTTTATTGTTTGATACACTGTTCCTGGTTGTGCGGTCTGACTGCCTGAAATTCGTATCATTGTTCTAATGCCAGTTTTCTCACTCAGGCTGAATGCTGGCTCCTACCTCCTTAGTTCACCCATTATAAGCCTATTTCCGGTCTTAGTGAGCCTTTGGAGCACATTTGCATTCCATTTCAATATGATCAGGTTCCTGCTTCCTATTTCCGGTGATACTTACTCTCGTAGCGCATATTACGTCATTGCGCAACGTCTGGTCACATGGCAATCATGTGACTGTTTCTATTGGTGAGTTTTTTCAAGCCCAACAGTTGCGAGTTGTTGATTGGAGTACGATATGAAGGCTTGGTTTCTGACCAACATTGCTCACATGCTATTGGCAACTAGTATGTCACATGACGGCAAACAGATATGTACGCTAATGAACCCGGAAGTCAGGCCGTACATGGCCGGATCAGGTGTGTAATGATTTCCTATCATTTTATTTCTATATAAGCGCAGTAGTGGCATGGTGACATATACCCCAGCAGAAGTCTAAGAGGACGAAACTCGTTGGGTCTATTTGCTACCCCAGCCACTGTTTTACTGCGTTTTTTAGTTCAATTGAACCAAATTTTTACTGCCCATTTTTATTAAAAGTTGGATAATTTTTTTTCATCTGAATAAATGCTTTTTCCTTGCCGGATTTACACTATGTGGAGGCTCTCTTTTTTTCCCTTACACCATGCGAACTGCCTTTGATTGAGCAGAGCCCGGTTGATGATTATAGCCAGCCCTAGGATTGATAACCAAGACTGCTGGAAGCCCAGGCTTAGCCCATTCATTTTGGTGACGAGTAAGTCTCTTGGCTCCTTTTCGGCTGAGAACATCCGACTCATTGGGATTGGATTCATCCTCACCGCTTGGCGGTATAAGCACATTTGACTCACCGCTGATGACCTGTGAGTCCACCATTTTTGGTAAGGGTATTTCATCTTTTTTTCTTGAAGCTTTGTCAATGAGAAGAGAGTACCCTATATGTCAGCGCACTTCCAACGGTCTCTGAGAAGCATACAAGATTGGAAGTATTACCAACATCATGGTCTTATCCCTATGAACTTTCACCTTATATATCGATATAGACTCTAGATGTTCAATACTATATCCACATGTCAACATTTGTTTATGTTTTTGATATACATACCTTGTTTGATTAGACACGTGGTGTTGTTAGTTCTATTCATCCATACACTTGTGTATACTTATGGTATGCTGTGTCTTTCTGGATCATCCACTCAGAGGGTGATTCTGATTTCTTTATTTGTTATTATCTATTAGGTTTTGCACTAATGATTAGACATTCACTGCAAACCACAGTTATATTCCTGTCATCATTAAGATCCAGTTTGCTTTACATATATTTGATTAGTGACTGTTTGAGTATCTCTGTGGCTTAATTGGGTGAATTAGTTAGTCCGTCCAAAGCTGCTCATGGGGGTTTGTCGGCGGCAGATGTCCACTGCGATGGTGTTTCTGTCCAGCTATTTATCCATTGATCCAAGACGGATCAGGCCAGAAAAGGTGCACACGTTGCTGCAGATTCCTGGTTCACTTATATGCCCGGTGGCCACAGTTGGGGAATACTTAAGGCTTTGCCCTGTAGTGGCCAGTTCTTTTCTTGTCCATTCGATGGTTCAGCTTTATCCACTTTTCAGTTTGTGTCGGTTTTGCGGCGCTGTCTCACAGCTGCTGGTCTTGAGGCCAGCAGTTTTTTCCTCTAATTAGTTTCGCATCGGGGCGGCGACTGAGGCTGCCCGGTGGGGATTGAACAAAGCAGTTGTGAAGCGGATCGGCAGGTGGCAATCGGATAGGTTAAAATTTATGTTTTCCCGCACTTAATTTAATACCCCTGGGTTCTCTGGGGTGTCTGCTGTTTTTTCTCCTGTTTGCATGTATAGTAGTTGTTGTAGTTTGGTGTTGTGTTGCTATGTGTTATTTTTCTTTTCAGATCATGCCTGCCTCGTGTGGATATTGGGAGATTCTTTTGTGCATTGGGAGGGGGGGCAGGAGGGCTGATGTGAGGCCTAATGGCCATCAGTTGGGTTTTCCCAGACCTGAGGCTAGCATTAGGTGGATAGGAGTTCCAGGGTTGTTATGGAGCAGGGTGGTTCTAGAGGTAAATAGGGTTGCGAGATGGATCAAGCCCTCTGACATTTTGGTCATACACGCTGGAGGCAACGACCTGGGGGTTCGTTCCAGCAGACACCTCATACAGGACGTCAAGTTTGATGTGTTACGTCTGCAGCTAACATTTCTTCACACGGTAGTTGTGTAGTCGGACATGATGGGTAGCATGACCTGGTGTCTTGCCAGGTCAGTAGCAAAACTGAACAGGGCTCAAGTGAAAGCCAATAAGGAGGTTGGGGGGTTCATCATGAGGAACGGGGGTTTTGTAGTCAGGCTTCGGGAGCTTGAGGTGGACACATGGAGGTATTTAGGCAATTTTTTGGGGGTTCACTTGAATGAAGTGAGTACAGATTTGTGGTCACCGGTTTGCAAGACGGGATACAGCATGTGTCACATTCTTGGCGGGGCACAAAGGTGTGAGGCCTAACACTTTGCGCTGTGGCAGTTGGGTCTTTGGAGACATTTTTAAATAAACTGCTGTAATCAGATGATTGGGACACATCAAAGGTATGAGTCCCTAATGGAATGCCAGTTATGGTGGATTAACTGGGAGTTACTATGGTGTATCTGCAGAGTGTGGTTTGTCCCCGAGTTGGTGCAGTGCGGCAGGGACCTTGGAAATAGTTTATGCAGATACAATGAAATATTTTGAGATTTAGTGCCTCCAAGAATCGGCAACCAAAAAGGTTATGCTTTTCTTTGGTTTGTATTTTTGTTTACATAATTGTTAATTTTAATAAAGGGGCCATAAACGGCCAGTTTAATTCCATCCTTTGTGTCAGTATATATTTTCAGTAATTACAGTGGGGCATTGTTATAGGGGTACAGTAACTCGGAGACAATAGAGTCAGGATACATCTGGGTTACCTTTTCATGTATGTTGGGATATAGCTCTTGGTATGTACATACTAAGAGTTAGAAATATGAAGAGCCTTCAAAAATGATAGCTGGTCAGGAAATTTGATGTGTAATTTAAAAAAGACAGACACTTATGGGAGAGAAATAAATAGCTGCACACCCCGGAAATTGTCAGAAAAAATGGAATGTCCCCCATATGGGGTTTTTTAGCAGCAAAAAGTTAGAGGAATACTACATGGAATATAAATGATTTTATTAGGACATAGTATCAAAAATTTGACAAAAATAGTCAAATCATGAGCTGTGGTACAAAAGATAAAAACAACAACATCACTAGTATAGCTATACACAATAATACACAGTGCTCAAACATTAGCGTAGAAATGATATGCGAATACTGACGCATTTCGACCCCACCGGGTCTTTTATGAGCTGTAAAGATGTTTATATGTAATGAAATTTGTAGTTGTAATCATAAAGTAAGAAAAAAAGAAAAAGAAAAGAAAAAAATAGTAGACATTTTTGTATATAGTTACCAATCATTTTGTGTTATGCGATATCTCAAGAACCTTTGGGGGGGAAAACCCCCTTACTTGATCCAAGAGTCCCCGGTCGGCTGGTGTATCCACAAAGGAGGGGAGAAAGCCAAGTGCTCATGCGTGTCTTATGAGGAGTCACATTTATGGCAACCCCAATAGCCATGGGGGAGCACAGAGGAAGATGGAAAGCACCTGCATTTGGGGCATTGAATCATCATAATATGAGTGTATTTTAGCAAAGGTAGGGATATAATATAAACTTCCAATATTAAATACTAAATACTAGGAATGATAAATGGCGATTGATGAGTGGACAGAAAACCTCCCACATATATCTATGTAAATGTATGAAGATTTTCGTATATTTTCCTTAATCCTGCAGCACATGGTTATAAAAAACATGAGCATCAGTGTGCAAGTAAGACCAAGGGTTGTTAACCATAGATATATCGCATAACACAATATCAATGAGCAAATCAATCCATTTGGACTGCGTGTCCAAATATTCCCTAATATAGATTCAATAAGTGATGAATGTAAATCCGAGTGGGAGACCAATCTCAAATTGTGCTCTCGGGAGATGTTGGCCATCCTCTCCAGGGAATACAATAAACAGATTGCCCTCTTGGATACAGTGATAGAGAATCTGGAACGGGCATTGACTCCATAAGCCCAACATGCCCTGTTTTTGGAATTACAGGCCAATCTCAAAGATGGCCTGTCTCTTTTCAATAAGGGCATTCTACAGAACAAAGAAATCCAGTTTTGGAGGTAAAAATCAGCCTTTTCAGAGGGACGTGCCTATCGATGGAACACCCATCCGGTACAACCCAAGAAAAATTACCCACGTCGGGAACAACAAAAGAATAAATCAAAAACTTTTATGTCCAAGACCACTCCCCCCTCTGCTGAACCGGGTCAAAACCTCTCCCAACGAGGTCACGGGCATGGAAAACAAAAAAGAAATCGTGCTAACAGAGATTCAATTGAACGAGATAATAAGAAACGCACAGTGGATATGGATCCCACAGATACACACTCTGTTTTCAGCGGTGCCCATTCTGATCCATCCGCAGACATGAATTCATCTGCAGTTTTGGACCAGACACCCATTCTTGGTACCATTGACTTTAATTCTCTACCACCAGACACTTCTGGAAACACCATTACCACCCCCTCGTCGGGTCATATTAAATCGTCCTTACAGAAACCTTTAAACCCGGCACGGGGACCCTGTTCTCCACAAATAAACAGAGGAGGCAAAGGTCTGGACCCTTTTGTTGTCCGGATTCTACCCACCACTTAAGCATTATCAATTTATCATCCCATGATTTGTCATCAGCAGAAATTCAGGTCCTATCTCGTGGACTAACATTCTATCCCAAACAAAACTTTGATGTCTTTGAAGCTATCACAGACTTGCAACTTTTCGCACGCAGGTTACTATTGAAGTACCTGCATGCGAGGGGTGACCCTGATGTAGACACTGTTGATTGGTTGACATATAGCATGAAGGAATTCAAAACTTTATGAGACCTGACTCTTCTATACCAAGAGAATTACACAGTCGATTTAATAGATCAAATTGACTTGGATACTCTGTTAGACTAGGTTGAAAAGTCAACACAAAATCCAACTACTATGTTCAAAAAGGCCTCCAAAGAAATTTCCACCTTCGAACACCAATCCCAACGTACAGTACCTGACCGCGAGATTGTGTTTCCAGCGCGATAGCATCGCGCTGGTTCTCGGCGACATGGTACTGTGCATGTCGCGCTGGCTCACTCATCGGGAAAAGAAAACTTTGTTTTTGGGGGTCCCCCCAAAATCCATACCAGACCCTTATCCGAGCACGCAGCCCGGCCGGCCAGGAAAGGGGGTGGGGACGAGCGAGCGCCCCCCCTCCTGAGCCGTACCAGGCCGCATGCCCTCAACATGGGGGGTGGGTGCCTTGGGGGAGGGGGGCACCCTGCGGGGCCCCCCCACCCCAAAGCACCTTGTCCCCATGTTGATGAGGACAAGGGCCTCTTCCCGACAACCCTGGCCGTTGGTTATCGGGGTCTGCGGGCGGGGGGCTTATCGGAATCCGGGAGCCCCCTTTAATAAGGGGGCCCCCAGATCCCGGCCCCCCACCCTGTGTGAACGAGTTTGGGGTACATGGTACCCCTACCCATTCACCTAGGGAAAAGTGTCAATATAAAAAAAAACACAGTACATAGGTTTTGGGAGTAATTTATTAGTCAGCTCCGGGGTCTTCTTCCAACTTCGGGGGGTCTCTTTCCGCCTTCTCCCGGTGTTCGGCCTCTTCTTCGGGCCCCGCCGCTATCTTCTTCCAGCTCTATTGCCAGCGAGGGGCCCGGTCTCTGCTGTCGCTATGCAAATTAACTGAAATTGAACTAAACGTATAAAAAGTGAAAAATTGGCGGGACTTTAACAAAGCACACTGTAGCAAGATAAAGTTAATTAAAGAATGTTTTTAATTGGTTCAAATTGTCATAAATTTTCATATCAAAATATTTAATGCATTTTTATATATATAAATATCTGTACATTTCATTACAATTCATCAGAACCAAATATTGCACATAGGTAAGCACTCCAACAATGAGTTGGTACGGATACATAGAATACATGAAATCGGACAAAATTGTGTAGGCAAAAAATTATAACAATGGAAATACCACCAAAATAAGGCTGGAATAAGGAACAGATTGAATTGAATAGGAACGGCCATACAAAATAATTCATGAATGTATACACATCGGTTGGTATTAGCTCTACGCGTTTCAAGGCCTTATAGCCTTCAGGAGCATATCATCAGGAGCGAAACCTTGGTATATTATCTATGGGTAAAAAAATATATAAAAAGAATTATATAAAATAATGAAAAATAAAAAATAAGAATGAAAAAATATTTTAAGACTAAAAATATCTTAATGTAAATAGAAGGGGCAAATCCAGGACATGGACCCTCCATGAACTGGATTGTCCCACACACTTACATGTGAATCCTTGCAGTGGGTGGTGCGGGCACGGAACCCCCAGGACCGGCCAAACAAAGCCCCAACCGGGAGCTGAGGGGACGTGGTGCTGCCAGCAAGGCCAAACACGGACACCGCCCAAGTGGGTGTGGGTGTGTGGTGATGGTGTTGGTAGTGCTGATGGAGGTGACCACCTTGGTGAGAGACCTCTGTGATGAATATGAAAAGGATATGGTGTAAAACAGTGAAGTGAAAAGAAGAAAACAACAAAGAAAAACAAGTGTAAAGTGAGTTGGATGTGTGTTAAAGTTACCTGAATCATTTTCTGTGGGAGGAATGAGGAGATGGCCAGTGTGCATGATCTATCCCGGATGGGAATGGTGTGAAGTGTCCAGAGTGTGAAACCCAAATGGGGAGGGAGCCCATATAGGCGATGCCACAGCATAAACTACCCCTAACGTCATACGTTGGTCCAATGGGGGGAGGGAGAAGGAAGGCGCCACCAAGCCATCAGCCAAACCGTCACGGCCCCGTGACCTGAAGCACCAACCAAGCCACTCCCCCAGCGGACCAACAGAAGGAAAACTCACCGCCGGCGGCGCTGCGTAAGACACGTCAGCGGCAGCGCGCACGGCAGAGGGTGCATGACATCGACGTACAGTGGGGAAACCCCCGCCCAGCCCACGTCACAGCCGGGCGGCGGGAGTGTCAGCAGTGTGCGTCACAGCTCCCGATCGGGACAAGGGGAGGCACGGCCTGAATGGATAACCACACCCAGCATAACCAATGCGCACATGCAGGGAAAAATGAAAAAACAGGAAAAACATAATTGAGTTAAATGAAAAGGGAAGGGAACCAATGAATAACTATGGGAACTAAACGTAATCCCCACAATTTGACCACTGAGGAAAACCAAGCCCTTAACCTGTTAAGTAAAAATACCAAAATTGTAATTAAACCCTCTGACAAGAGTGGCAACATGGTTATTATGGACGATCAGGATTACACCGCTATGTGTTTAAATATTTTAAACAACAAAGACTGGTACAAACAGATTTCTGTTCTAAACATCAATCAATACAACATTACGTTCTATGATATGGTAGATCATGCCTTCCATACTGGCGCCATCACCAAGGACCTCTATGAGTTTGTTAGAACTCGGCATCCAAAAGTGGCTACTTTTTTTAGCCTACCCAAAATTCATAAGAATCCTAAAAGTCCCTCTGGTCGGCCCATTGTCTCCGGCAATGGGGCCATATCTGAAAATTTGAGCCGAGTCATTGATGCACATCTTCAATCTTTTGTCCTTGCCTTGCCATCCTTTGTCAGAGACACAATACAATTTTTGCAAATGATTGACGACATTACTCTATCAGACCATTCCGTTCTTGTTACTATTGAAATAGAAGCTCAACACAGCAGCATCCCCCACTCCCTGGGTCTGTTGGCTGTACAGAAGGTTCTCCAACAAGGTTCAAGGTATGATCCAGCATTAAATGCTTTTCTCATGAATGGTCTGCAGTACATACTGCCCCAAAACTACTTTAGTTTTGATAACTCCCACTACCTCCAGGTACAAGGCGTGGTGATGGGGACCTGCTGCGCCCCATTCTACGCCAATCTGTACCTGGTGGAGTGGGAGAAGTCCCTCCTGGATAACAAAGGTCTCGTCGAATACACTGGCCACATCACCAAGTGGCTTAGGAATATCAATGACATTTTCATCATCTGGGAGGGACCCGAGGCCAAACTTAGGGAATTTTTCAATCTGATCAACATAAACGATCGGAATCTGAAATTCACTATGACCTCCAATCATGACAGTGTCACCTTCCTGGATGTTCTGATCAAAACCACCTCCGAAAGAAAGTTATCTAGTACTCTTTTCCGCAAAAGTACCGCTGGAAACACGGTGCTTCATGCGGATAGTTTCCACCCTATATCTCTCAAGAACTCTATCCCATACGGGCAATATTTGGGACTCCGTCGCAAATGCTCCAGTGACACTCTCTCTATTGAAGAGGCTGGTAACCTCCAAGACCATCTCCTAGCATGCGGCTATAGCCGATCTTGCTTAAGGAAAGCAAACAACAAAGCAATAAGACTATCCCGTTCCAGTCTACTATCCAAGCCCAAACCTCCCAAGGATCTTGACTCCAATCTTACTCATATTATCATGCGATATTCACGCCAACATGTGGCTATCAGAAACATTCTACAACGACATTGGAATATCCTAACTGATGACCCCAGATTGCAGCATTTCATTTCCAAACAGCCATCAATAACTTACAAACGGGTCACTTCAGTTAAGGATAAACTTGTCCAAAGCAAGTATAAAAACAAACAAAAAAATCTAAACATTGTTCTATTGCCGGCTCTTTCCCATGAGGGCACTGTTCGCACTGCCCACTAATAAGGAAAGAAAGGACTTTCTGTCTTCCTAATGGAGACATTTTTAAGCCCTCACACTTTGTGAATTGCAAGACCCGTGTGGTGGTATATTTCATGGCGTGTGAGTGTGGCGCCTATTACATAGGCAAAACCAAGCAAGAGTTTTGGAGACGTATATCTAAACATATGTATGGCATGCAAATTGGCAATCGGTACCTCCCTGTTGGGAGACACGCCACTCTTGCACATGGTTATACAGTACCAAAAGTAACCTTCACAGCACTTCATAGAATGCACACACCAGACAGAGGAGGCGACTGGAACAAAGTCCTGCTACAAAAAGAACAGAAATGGATCTTCCAGTTACAGGCCATGTCACCTCCTGGCCTGAGTGAATCTATCTCGTTTGCCCCTTTTTAAGAGGATTTTCCTCAGGCAAAACGCATTAATAATGGCATTGTTACATCTTTAGGGCTGGCGGCTATCGCCTATTTCCCTCTTTTTACATCTGCCATTTTGATCGATGCTTCATCTTTTGCTTTTCACATGCCCCTGTCTGCTCTTTATAAGACATTCTTTTTATAAGATTTTTACAAGGTTTCCTTTTCTAAAAACATTCTCTTTTTGTCATATGTTGAGAAGTCTCTATATTTCTCTCCAAGTGAACAACTGGGGTGACACATTATAAATGTTGTAGATGTTTGTTCTTTACTTCTATTTTTCACTCTTTTTCAAACACCAGCACAGTTACATATCTAATTATCTTTGGTGAAGATAATGTGTGGATGCCTAGTTGTACCTAACATCTCACAGCTCTGAAAGACTTTTTCTTAAAAGTTTCCCTTTTATTATACTTATTATGGTAATTGATAATGTTCATGCATTAGGTTTTTACGCACAGTGTAGCGATATTGATGTTTTTGTGTATTTTTGATTGCTGTTGTTTTCCTTTTTCCCCCCTTTTCCCCTGTAGGCTTGGCCTCCGATCCCCGGTCCGCTGGCTGATTTGTTGTGGAGCCTCTGCTTGAGCATGTCTTCCTGGCTGGGTAGGGAGGCACAAGGGCCCTGTGCTTCCCTATGCACCCACTAGGTGGCGGGACCAACCTGGGTGTAACTATTCCATGCCAGCGATATTCCAGATCCCTTCCGAGAGCCGTGTCCATGCCCGCGCATGCACAAGTCTTCGTGACATCACAACGTTATGCTTTTGCAGCACCGGGACCTTCGTTTTCCGGAACATCGGGGGGAGCCACATGTGGAGTGCCATTATGCGGCACTATCCCTGACAGGGTGAGGATGACGGGGGTGGACTTTCAAGCACCTGCACAATATTGGGGCAATCAACCAATTGTGAGTCTTCTTCCTATATATATAGTGATTGAACACTTTGGGGATCTTGTCTTGATCCCTAATATCCCATCAGGACGGCTACAGCCTTGCGTGCAGTATGAGGACAGGTGATAATGCCCCCACATTTATACGACTTGGACCCCATGCTGCATGTCCTGCGCCATGGGTGCCTCCCTATATTTCATTATCAGATACGATTTTATTCATATTAATATTTTTTTATTCACTTACACATCTTTTGATATTGTAGATTCGCCCACACTGCCAACAAATTCAGTTTGAATATTTACAGTGTGATTTTTTTCTTCTACTGTTGGAACAACTTCCTTTTGAAAACACAAGGTAAAATTGCACTCCAGTTCACTTTTGCACTCACACTCACATTCCTTCACACACCAACACCCCCCCGCTTTTCCTGATTGTTTTTGTTTTTTGTTTCTTGCTGCTTGGTTTTTTTTTCATTTTAGCCACACTCTCACACACACAGTTTCAACTTTCCATTTTCACTACATACCTTTCACTTTTTCTTTTCTTCACGGTCCATTGTTCCCACATTTCTTCCTTAGCCATTCCCATCCCATCCCCTTATTCCTTTCCCATTCTCGTTTTTCCCTTCCCACTCTTTCCCTCCATTCTTCCCCCTTTGTCCTCTTCCCTCCCTTCTTTTCTTCGATTCTTGATAATGCAATTACTTTATACATACTTTTTAGATATATCTATGGTTATCAACCCTTGGTCTTACTTGCACACTGATGCTCAAGTTTTTTATAACCATGTGCTGCAGGATAAGGAAAATATACGAACATCTTCATACATTTACATAGATATATGTGGGAGGTTTTCTGTCCACTCATCAATCGCCATTTATCATTCCTAGTATTTAATATTGGAAGTTTATATTATATCCCTACCTTTGCAGGTGCTTTCCATCCGTCTCCACGCTCCCCCTTGGCTATTGGTATTTCCATAAATGTGACTCCTCGTAAGACACGCATGAGCACTTGGCTTTCTCCCCTCCTTTGTGGATACACCAGCCGACCGGGGACTCTTGGATCAAGTAAGGGGGTTTTCCCTCCAAAGGTTCTTGAGATATCACATAACACAATATGACTGATAACTATATACAAAAATTTCCTCTATTTTCCTTTTTTTCTTACTTTA
Organism: Lithobates clamitans; assembly: GCA_037952925.1. Classification (NCBI taxonomy): domain Eukaryota; kingdom Metazoa; phylum Chordata; class Amphibia; order Anura; family Ranidae; genus Lithobates; species Lithobates clamitans. The sequence continues at coordinate 683,192 of JBBGZY010002025.1, forward strand.
TGATTACAACTACAAATTTCAATACATATAAACATCTTTACAGTTTATAAAAGCCTCTGAAGAAGACCCGGTGGGGTCGAAATGCGTCAGTATTTGCATATCATTTCTACGCTAATGTTTGAGTGCTGTGTATTATTGTGTATAGCTACACTAGTAATGTTGTTGTTTTTATCTTTTGTACCACATCCTAAGTTTTGACTATTTTTTTCAAATTTTTGATACTACGCCCTAATAAAATCATTTATATATTTAGATTCCATGTAGTATTCCTCTAACTTTTTGCTGCTAAAAAACCCATGTGGGGGACATTCCCTTTTTTCAGATGTGTAATTTATGTCCCTAGAACACCTGATGCTGCTCTTTGTATGCTGGGCTTCTCTATGTGGCTAGGCATGTGCATGCTATGTGTCGGAAATATCTTATAAATAGAAAACTTAAAAATACGTTTTCATTTTCTTTCCAAATTTTTTGAAAACGTGGAAAAAAATGATACCTTCAAAAGACTCATTATGCCTCATAGAATATGTGTTGGGGTATTTGCTTCTCAAAATGGGGTAATTTTGTGGATAATTTCATTGTTCTGGTGCTCAAGGGCCCTGTGCTCCTTGCATTTTGGGCCTCTCTATGTGGCCAGGCTGTGAAAAGGTATCATACATGTGGTATCTCCATACTCAGGAGGAGTAGCAGAATGCGTTTTGGGGTGTAATTGCAAGTATACCTGTGCCGTGTGAGAGAAATTACCTGTTATGACAATGTACTGTAGCAACAATGGATTACCGTTACTTTACTATGCAGACAACCCCCTGTATTCTCCATCTATTCCAGTGTTCCCCTAGTGCTGGGCTCTAGTAATTGTCATCATATCAGTGAGCCAAACAGGAATGATTGTGTGACTAGTAGTCTTTTGGATTAGCTATTCGCATGTTGTGATATTACCCTTGGACTACACATCCCAGAGATCCTTCTGCAACATGAACAGACCACTACAAAAGGCCTGGCAGATCCGCCCCACACTCTCTCTTCCCAGCTATCCAATCAGCCTGAAGCCTCGCATGGTGATGGGGAAAGTGAGTGCCACCACCCCAGTGACGGGGGACAACTTAGTCCGGAGGGAAAATGGGAGAGAGACCACTGTCCAGATGGGAAGAGAGGATCAAAGCTCAGCTAGCTCAATGGAAAAAGATGTTCTCCAAAGATGACTTCGATGTGGGTTGCGCCAAGAGTGCCCAACACCAAAGTTGGCTGAGTGAAGACAAGCCTTGAATTGAAGAAGTCAGGGGTTATTAGAGCATCCAGGAGCCCTTATGCACCCCCTATTGTGGTAGTGCAAAAGAAAAATGGATTCCTCTGGATGTGTATTGACTACAGAACTTTGAATTGGAGGACTATCCCAGATCAGTACACAACTCCTCAAATAGAAGAGGCCCTGTAATGCCTATCAGGAGCTAAATGGTTCAGTGTTCTGGGTCTGAAGAGTGGATACTATCAGATACCCATGCATCCAGATGACCGAGAGAAGTGGGTGACATGAATTTGATAGATGTGCTTGTATACTTGGATGACATCATCATTTTTGGCAAGATGTTGGAGGAGCATGAAGCTCGATTGAAAAAAGTCTTTCAACGATTACACACTGAAGGACTGAAGTTGTTGAGAAGTGTCAATTCGAGAAAACCGAGAGGCTGATGGCCTTTCCCGAAGACCTTACGCCACTGATACTGGCTGAATCCATTTGCCTCTAGAGGGTGGACTTGCTGTATGCCAAGGAGTAGAGAATAGACATAAGGGGGCAACAGGGGCCAAAACTGTTGGGGTCACCCACACTGGAGTACCAAGATACTACTGTGATTTTACACAAGTGCGTCGTCAAGAACTGCCTCAAATGACTACAGATGATGTGAAAAGAGATTAACGTGAAGAACCATTGGGCAACCTTATAAAGAAGTCGTTGTCCATTCAGGATCCTCAGATGCTGTTAAATAGTTCCATTTAAGGAGCTAAATTAGTACATAAAGAATGGGAAGAAATGCGGTTGGAAGATGGAGTAATATACCGAAAAGGTCCATCTGAGGAACCAGACGGTTTTCGCCAACTATTCCTCCCTGAGAAATACCGACTAGTAGAGTTGGCTGCTCTCCATGATGACCATGGCCATTTAGGTCCAGATAGAACCCTCAAGCATGTTAGGGACCACTTTTATTGGCTGTCCATGAGGGCCGAAGTAGAAAGCTACTGTCACTCTTGCATCCGGTGCATTCAAAGAAAGACTTTGCCAAGCAGGGCAGCCCCAATGGACCATCTACAATGCCAGGGACCAATAGAATTGATGAGCATTGATTTCATGTGTTTGGAACCTGACCTTAGTGGGTGGAGTAATGTCTTGGTTGTGACAGATCATTTTACCTGTTGTGCTCAGGCTTTCCCAACCAGGGACCAGCAAGCTAGTACTGTAGCAAAGACCCTAGTGGAGAAGTTCTTCATCCCTTATGGGCTGCCTCAGCTTCTACATTCAGATCAAGGTCGGGACTCTGAAAGCAAGCTAATCCAAAGATTGTGTGAACATTTACATTTTCAAAAATCAAGAACCACTCCTTACCAAGGGGACCCACAACCTGAGCGTTTTAACCATACTCTGTTGAACATGCTAGGAACCCTTCCTTTTGGAGAAGAAACAACATTGGTGTGACTACATCGCTGCAGTGGTTGATGCTTACAATAGCACAGTGAATGACTCTACTGTACTGGGCACTCCCCTTACTGGTTGATGTTTGGAAGGGATCCTTCACTTGCAGGTGGATCTGGCTTTTGGAACGTCATTAGATTACACATCTCTTACCGAGGGTATGTCGACAGACTTTGAAAAAACTAAAAGACTGCTTATGAGAAACCAGGGAAGCATCTACCACCAGGGAACAGAGAAACAAGAAAAACTTTGATCTTAAAGTAGGGGTTCAAAACCTGCAACCTGGAGATCGGGTACTGTTGCGCAACCTAGGGTTGGCAGCAAATCATAAGCTGGCTGATCGATGGCGTCCACAGCCCTATATTACTTGCAAATGCTTACCTGGGCTTCCCGTGTATCAGATCTGCCATGAAGGAAAGATTGGACCCCTAAAAACTTGGCTTAGAAACCATTTGCTGCCTATAACTGAAGCTATCCGAGTGCTCCCACCTCCTTGCTCAGAAACCAGAAACCAACAATCAGTCTCCTACAGATCGAGGATTCATCGGCATGAACCCATACCTCAAATGGAGAAGAGTGAGGAGGAAGAACTAACCCTTGATTGGCTATGGGTTCCCACATCTGAGGACGACCCTACCGTTTCTCAAGTTCCTGGAGAAAACAGTAATGAAACGTCCCCCTGGAGGAAGACCAGACTTCTGCTGTCTGAAGTTGAAGTGCCTGTGCTCATCCCTGCAAGAGAGAACGAGGAAGTTAAGATGGAGTCAAATGATCGTATAGAGGCGTTTGATGCTGTGGAAACTCCTGCTACTCCTAATAATTAAATAGAAAGTGAGAATGTTCCTGAAACCCTGGAGGAGCCAGAATCTGAGCCAAAATCCAGATGTAGATTTTGGGAAAAAAATTGTGAGCTGGAGCCATTGTAAAGTATCTATTCTAGGTTCAGACAGAAGATCTGCCCTCCTAAAAGACTGACTTATGATACCTTTGGGGAAAATTCTGATTAACTTATTACTACCGCTCAATGTTTTAGTCAAGCACTTGCCTCCTTTATCAAATCTTTGATAGAAAATTACCTTGATCCGCCTCCTGACACTACTGGGTGGGCCACTAATTTACTACTGGTCTGCCACCAAAATGATATGACTCTGCCTGATAATGTATATAGTTTATTGTTAGAAAACCCTTTTCTAGGTCAATTGTTGACTGTTGCAGCTTTTGGTTTGTAAAATAACTAACTGTTTACTTTTCTTGTGGTACAATAAAGTGATTTCACAGGTTGTGTTCTGTCTTCAGGGACCAAAGACTTTCAAGTGGGGGGAGGATGTAGCAACAGTGGATTACTGTTACTTTACTATGCAGACAACCCCCTGTATTCTCCATCTATTCCAGTGTTCCCCTAGGAATTGTCATCATATCAGTGAGCCAAACGGGAAGGATTGTGGGATTCGTAGTCTTTTGGATTAGCTTTTTGCATGTTGTGATATTACCCTTGCACTACACATCCCATAGATCATACTGCAACATGAACGGACCTCTGGGAGGGATTATAAAAAGACTGGCAGATCCATCTGCGCTCTCTCTTCCCTGGGTCTGATGGTGTGAGCACTTCTCTGCTGCTGAGAGAGAGGGCTGCGGCCTACCACACAGTGATCGAGTGACTCCAGCCTGGCCCCGGAGGGCCCAACTCTGGGTAGGAAGGGGGTAAAAGTGCCCAGTAGGCAAGTAGGTAATCTATTAATCTGTCAGATAGGCAAAAAGATAAAGCAACAGTAAGAAGATTGAATGCCCAGTAAAAAGCCCTCCTGCAACAGAATACATCTATGAGACGCAATAGTAAGGGAATTGGAGGCTGAGGGAGTATAAGAAACTTGACTTCATGAAATAATTCATTAAATTTATCAACAAATAAAAGAAGGGTTAGCAATATAGCAAAAAACTTGTGGACCAGGGTTAGACAAACCTATCTGTCCTCAGATTCCTCCTGTAATTGGGAGTCTTAAAGCAGAGTTCCACCCAAAAGTGGAACTTCTGCTCATCTGATTCTCCCCCCCCTCTGGTGCCACAATTGGCACCTTTCAGGGGGGAGGGGGTGCAGATACCTGTATTAGACAGGTATCTGCACCCACTTCCTGGAATAGACTCCCGCGGGAGTCACACCCCCTCTTGCACCGCCCCGCTGTCTCCTGGGAAACACATAGGTCCCAGGAGATAGCGGGGACCACTTAGGACGCGCAGCGCTACTCGCACATGTGCAGTAGGGAACCAGGAAGTGAAGCTGCAATGCTTCACTTCCTTATTCCCTCACCGAGAATGATGGCGGCAGCAGCCGAGACCTGAGCTATTGCTCGGCTTCGGCTGCCGACATCGCTGGACTCCAGGACAGGTAAGTGTCCATTTATTAAAAGTCAGCAGCTGCAGTATTTGTAGCTGCTGGCTTTTAATATTTTTTTTTCAGGTGGACTCCCTCTTTAAGAGTCCTTTCTTGATCACTGGTGGACTGCAGAAGCAGAAGGACTGTGACCCTGGTATACTCTGTGTGGATCTGGGGGTGGTGAGCTCAGGTTAGAAGATCTACAGCATTGTTGTTTGGGGAATTGCACATCCACCTGGTCATCAAGACAAAGAGATCTTGTGAATGGGACCAAATGGTATTCACTGTACCATTATTGAACCTGGTTTAGAGGAATGTCCAGGCATTTGCAGAAATGGGAAAGATCTTCCAGGACTCTCAAGAGGGCTGTGCAGCCTGCTACAGAGGCAGAAAGGCCAAAGGGGAATTTCCATGTGTAATGGATTCTTCAAGTCTGTACAATATCCAGCATGGATCAAAGATCTTTTTGGTGTTGCAGAGTCATGGGGGACAAATCTAGGTAGATATTGATGTCAGCATTCTCATAAGAGAGATGGATCTGATTATGTGCATTCCTGAGTAGGGATGAGCTGAACACCCCCCTGTTCGGTTCGCACCAGAACCTGCGAACGGACCGAAAATTTGCACGAATGTTAGAACCCCACTGATGTCTATGGGACTCGAACGTTCGAAATCAAAAGTGCTCATTTTAAAAGCTAATTTGCATGGTATTGTCCTAAAAAGGGTTTGGGGACCCGGGTCCGGCCCCAGGGGACAAGTATCAATGCAAAAAAAAACTTTTAAAAATGCCCGTTTTTTCAGGAGCAGTGATTTTAATGATGCTTAAAGTAAAAAAAAAAAAAAAAGTGAAATATTCCTTTAAATATCGTACCTGGTAGGTGTCTATAGTATGCCTGTAAAGTGGCGCGTGTTTCCCGTGTTTAGAACAGTCCCTGCACAAAATGTATTTTTTAAAGGAAAAAATGTCATTTAAAACTGCTTGCAGCTTTAATGCAATGTCGGGTCCTGGCAATATGGATGAAAATCAGTGAGACAAACGGCACCCCCCAGTCCATTACCAGGCACTTTGGGTCTTGTATGGATATTAAGGGGAACCCCACACCCAAATTAAAAAAGGAAAGGTGTGGGGCCCCCTGGCCCTATATACTCTGAACAGCAGTATACAGGCAGTGCAAACAAGACAGGGACTGTACGCTTGTTGTCAAGTAGAATCTGTTTGTAATTTTGAACGGGTACATTTTTAACGTGTTTAGCTCCAGCCAAAAAAACTTTTTTAAGCTTTTTGGAAAACATAGGGAAGGGTTATCACCCCTGTGACATTTGTTTTGCTGTCTTTCCTCCTCTTCAGAAGATTTCACCTCACTTTTTGTCCCAATGTTTTTTGAAAATTTGGGGCTTTTTGTGAAACAAGGATTGGTGATAAAGCATCAGTGGAAAGGAGAAAAGTTTTCCCCATATTAACTCTTACAGGAGAGAATTTCCCTTCATAGGGGTAAATAAATATAAATAAATAATTGCGCTGATATTAACCTATTAATATTACACCGTGTGCCTTTAAATACATAAATACCATAAATAAGTGAACTTCCAAAAAATTGATTGAGTGAATGTGAAATAAATAATGAACAATCCTCCTGTGAAGTAAAAATATATACACTGGATGAATAGATATACACAAATAAATCATCCACTAATTGTGTAATGAAAAAAGATCTTCTGTAGTAAAATGACGGGACCTTATAAGCAAGGTTAGATGAATAACAGCGGGTTCAGTAACACTGTTCCACTGCCGGTAGTACAAGGTGGAATTCCCAGCTTTCAGCGGACTTGTACGATATGTAAAACAAAAACGGGGAACAAAACCATTGTGCAGGAATCGTACCAGAGTGATTATGAATAAGATTAGGGTGATCTCACTCACATGTCCCCGTTAGAATGATTGCATAAGAGAAAATGATCAGCTGCATTCAGCTACGCGCTGGAGACTCCTCATCCACCACCAGTGCACACACACAGACACTGCTGGAAACATCACAGGATCCTCCTCCCGACGCGTTGTGTCACCAGACAAGTGACTTTTTCAAGGATGCCCATGTGACATACCGGAACAATACTTATAGTGTGTGTACTGGTTGTCACGGTAACCCCGGGAGTCAATGCATCATCATACCATTTAAAAGATCTTTAATTCCTTACAATAACATACATGGTATACTTATAAATTCCTTTTAAGATAGCATACCAAATAGAATAGCATTTTATACCATAAAAAACTAACACTGGACATATTTAATACAAAGTTTAAAAAATTCTTTAAATGAATAATTAAGAAACCGGAATAACATCCTCTAACATTGTTATTATCTGAACATCTAAAGTTTAAAATGTAGACAGATCAAAGAGCGCCCTCATCAGGGTGTAGTGAAAATTGCAGCCTGCTATACATATTAAGACAGAAAAAACAGAAAAAAACAAAAAAAACACAGGATGATTTATTTGTGTATATTAATTCATCCAGTGTAAATATTTTTACTTCACAGGAGGATTGTTCATTATTTATTTCACATTCACTCAATCGATTTTTTGGCAGTTCACTTATTTATGGTAGTTATGTATTTAAAGGCACACGGTGTAATATTAATAGGTTAATATCAGCGCAATTATTTATTTATATTTATTTATTCATTCATTTGTGTAGTTCACATTATTGATTGCAGTTATATTATTTGGGCATCTTTTCATATATATTCTCACATAATTTGGTTCACTTTTTCCACTTCAGCGCTTTAGTAAACCTATCACCTTCCTAGGGGAAGATTTCATCTCACTTCCTGTTGTCTCCTTCCGTTTGCAAGTAGGAGTCATTTGTAAGTTGGATGTTTGAAAGCAGGGGCCTGCCCTATATACTCTGCAGAAATTTTGGCCTTAGGTGTTGTTGTGGCCACAACACTGTAAGCCCTCACAGGGCCCTGCTGTGAAATATTAGATCAAGAATTGTAATTACATGCCCCTGTTGAACAGGGCCAGAAAAATTGGGCCTTTGGTGGTGGTGGTGCCACAACACTGTAAGTCCTCACTCGCTCTTGGTGGGCGCAGAAACGGGCCCTGCTGTGAAATATTAGATCAAGAATTCTAATTACATGTCCCTGTTGAACTAGGGCTGAAAAATTGGGCCTTAGGCACTGGTGCTGGTGCCACAACACTGCAACCCCTCACAGATACTCTAGCTGGAGCGCAGGAACTAGCCCTGCTGCAAAGAATTGCATCAAAAATTGTAATTACACTCCCCTGACAGGGGCTGAAAAATTGGGCCTTAGGCACTGGTGGTGTTCTTACAAGCTATCAGCATGATCATTGAGGAGGAAGAGGATAATTACTCAGCATAACAGGATAGTCACTCAGCATCAGCATAGGCAGTCTTTGAAGGGATCTGACATTTCAAAAAAAAATGATTCGGTTATATGAGCATCAGGTGCTTGGTAGCTGGTGGTGATCCAAGACTGATTCATTTTTATGAAGGTCAGTTGATCAACCTAGTTGGTGGACAGACGCACCCTGTGATTGGTTACAAAGCCTCCAGCAGCACTGAATGTGCGTTCCGAAAGAACACTGGATGCAGGACAGCCCAGTAGCTCAATTGCATATTGTGCAAGCTCTGGCCAGTGATCCATCCTCAAGACCCAGTAACCCAGAGGATTTTCGGTTGGAAAGGTCCAAGTCAGATCTTGCCCCTAGGTATTCCTGCACCATGTAAAACAGACGCTGGCGATGGTTGCTGGAACCGATCATACCTTGGGGCTGCGGACTAAAAAATTGTCTGAACGCATCGGTCAGATGACCACCTTCTCCACCGCTCCTTCTTTGACTGACCGAAGCCTCAGCGACACGTTGTCCAGGAACAGGAGTTTGTAACCTCCCAGCCTCTGAGAACGCGTTGCACAGACCTTTCTGCAAGGCCTCCCGAAGATGTTTCATCCTCTGCTCCCTCTGCGACGGCAAGATAAGGTCTGCAACCTTACCCTTGTAACGTGGATCAAGGAGGGTTGCCAGCCAGTATTGTTCCTTCTCCTTGATACCACGAATACAAGGATCCTTCCGCAGGCTTTGCAGGATCAGGGAGGCCATGCAGCGTAGGTTTGCTGAGGCATTCGGTCCGGAGTCCTCTGGGTCACTAAGGACGACATGGTCCGCAGCCACCTCCTCCCAGCCACGTACAAGTCCATGTGTTTCTTGGGACTGTAAATGATCCCTTAAAGACTTCTGCTGATGCTGAGTGCCAGGCTCCAACTCCATGCTGACACAATCCTTCTCATCCTCCTCCTCCTCTTCCTGTGTGATCGGCGGGCACGCAGGAACACTGTCTAGATAAAGGGGGCCTTGAGAGCTAAGGAAGTTCTCTTCTTCCTGCCTCTGTTCTGCCTCAAGTGCCCTGTCCATTATTCCACGCAGCGTGTGCTCCAACAGGTGGACAAGGGGGACAGTGTCAATGATGCATGAACTGTCACTGCTCACCATCCTTGTGGCCTCCTCAAATGGTGACAGGACAGTACATGCATCCCTGATCATGGCCCACTGGCGTGGGGAAAAAAACAAGCTCCCCTGACCCTGTCCTGGTGCCATAGTGGCACAGGTACTCATTGATGGCCCTCTGCTGCGTGTGCTGCCGCTGCAGCATGGTCAACATTGAGTTCCACCTGGTGGGCATGTCACAGATTAGGCGGTTCTTGGGCAGGTTAAATTCCTTTTGGAGGTCTGCCAGCCGAGCACTGGCATTATATGACCGGCGGAAATGCACACAGACTTTCCTGGCCTGCCTCAGGACATCCTGTAAGCCCGGGTACCTGCCCAAGAACTGCTGCACCACCAAATTAAGGATGTGAGCCAAACAGGGCACATGGGTCATTTGTCCCTGTCGGAGGGCGGAGAGGAGGTTGGTGCCATTGTCGTAAACCACCATTCTTGCCTTAAGTTGGCATGGCATCAACCACCTCTGAACCTGCCCCTGCAGAGCTGACAGAACCTCTGCCCCAGTGTGGCTCCTGTCCCCCAAGCACACCAGCTCAAGCACCCCATGGCATCTTTTGGCCTGCATATTTGCGTAGCCCCTTGAATGCCTACAGAGCACTGCTGGTTCCGAGGACAAAGCACAGGAAGAGGCCATGGAGGAAGAAGAAGAGGAGGGGGTGGAGGAGAGAGGTGTGTCAGAATCATTAGTAGTGGCATTTTGGAGGCGTGGTGGCGGAACAACCTCCAACACTACTGCACCTTGCCCTACATCCTTCCTAGCTGCCAGCAGAGTCACTCAATGCGCCGTGAAACATAGGTGCCTGCTGGACCATGAGCCAGCGGTAGTATGCACCTTGCCACTGACCGCCCTGTCCAGCGAGGCCAAGACATTCCCTTCCACATGCCAGTAGAGAGCCGGAATCGCCTTCCGTGAGAAAAAGTGGCGTTTGGGTACCTGCCACTGAGGAACCGCACATTCCACAAACTCACAGAAGGGGGCAGAGTCTATCAACTGAAAAGGTAGCAGTTGAAGTGCTAGCAAATTTGCCAAGCTAGCATTCAACTGCTGGGCATGTGGATGGCTGGGAGCAAACTTCTTTCAGCGGTGCAGCAGCTGGGGCAGGGAAATTTGCCTGGTACAATCTGACGCTGATGTACCGAAAGCAGATTGCCCACAAGTACTTGGCTGTGACACACCTAATTCTACACCTTCATTCCTCTCAGTGCAGGTCTCAGAGAGGACTGAAGGTATAGTGGGGTTGGAGATCTCAGCTGATAAGGAGCAAGGAGAGGTCCTCTTTGTTCTTTGGTGTGGGTCTTTTAGGTACGCTTGCCAACGAACTGCATGGCAGGTCAACACATGTCTGGTCAAGTACGTGGTGCCCAAGTGGGAGATGTTTTGGCCACGCGAGATACGCTTGAGACATATGTTGCAAATAGCAGCAGTGTGGTCTGATGCACTCATCTCAAAAACGGCCCACACCAAAGAACTTTTGGAATAACGCGCAGAGACAGCATCGCCCTGCACATGCGGAGCTTTGCGGTGTGATGCAGTCAGTGTGCTGCCCTTAGGTTGGCCCCTGGAGGGCATCCCGCCTCATTGGTGATGTGCCTCCTCCTCCTCTTGTCTCCTATCAGGCACCCACGTTGAGTCAGTGACCTCATCATCCCTGGAGCAAACCTGGCAGTAGGCTGCAGCAGGAGGAGCATGACAAGCATGCCCCATGTGCTGAGGATGCACTGTGTCCACGACCAGCACTGTTGGCTGTAGACACAGAGCCTGTTTGCCCTCTTTTAGTGGCATGTGAGCGTCTGCCTCTCCTTGGTGGCCTTCCAGACATACTGTACAATTAGATTAGCAAAACAATGCCTGAAGTTTACTAAAGACTGTACACCAAGAATGGCCTACAGTCAGGTATAGGCTTGGCTGGACTATATATATATATATATATATATATATATATATATATATATATATATATATATATATATTTATATATATATATATATATATATATTGAACTGCAGCTCACTGAGTCACCTGCCTGAAAATGTCTTTGAACACGTACTCCAGGAATGGCCGACTGCCTGCCTGAAAGTGTCTTTGGACACTTACTCCTGGAATGGCTGACAGTCAGGTTTAGGCTTGGCTGGACTACAATGAAGTGGATATATATTTTATGAACTGCAGCTCACTGAGTCACCTGCCTGCCTGCCTGAAAGTGTCTTTGAACACGCACTCCAGGAATGACCTACAGTCAGGTATAGGCTTGGCTAGACTATATATATACAAGCCCATATATATATATATATATATATATATATATATATATATATATATATATATTAAATTCACTGCAGCTAGCTGAATCAACTGTCTGCCTGAAGTATATTAGAAACAGTACATCAGGAATGGTCTGCAGTGAGATCTATCTAAACTATTTACAGTGTATATGTAGCGCTGACTGTAAGGAGATTCTATATTACATTTCATTATTGATTAAGTGTTGATTTCACCCTGTTCATGATATATTCAGGGTTTTTGCTTTAATAATCAGATTTTGCTTTAATAATCAGAAAAATATGTTTATATCTTAGTGGAGGTCAGACTGTCATATGCTTTTACCAAAATATACCAGCCTGACCGTTTTTCCTCTTTTCTGTGTTCATCAGAGGAAGCATCTGTTTGTGGTTTTATCTCTGTACTTTTTTGTCTGGCGTTAGGCTTTTTTAGGGAAGCTGTGGTCACCCAGTGGACAATGACAGAGGGTATGGAATGTTTTGACCTATTAACTTGAACTACATGTATGGGTCACCATTTTTGATATCACAAGATGTATTAATGTATTAATGTATGGAAATTACCGAATATGCTAATATGTATTATCATTTTGATTGGCCCCAAAATTGTGGGCAGAGTCTTGTAAAGACAGCATAAAAAAGCGAATCTAAAAATAAAGAATTTTAATCATTTTCAGCATACCTATGTGTGTATGTGTCATTGATTAACCGCCGGCGAGGACCTCCACTGAGCCACATCCAAGAGCCTAGGCCACAAGGAGAAGACGAAGCACCTAACAGTTTTGGTACCAGGAAGTGGGGTGTTTTGAACAGGTAAGACATTTTTATACCTTTTTGCCTATTTTTTGGTAACTGGTATTGATGCTTGCCTTGTTCAAATAGCCTTGTATGTCCACCCACTTACATAACTGTGCCTTCGCAATGGGCTAGGGCTGTAGCCCCTTGGAGGGTTAGAAGGGCTCGCAGAGGTTTTTTTTTTTTTTGGTTTTTTGAGTAGTCTGACTAGGTTGGTCTGACTGGGTTGAGTAGATAGATATATATGTGTGTTTAAAACTCGGGAAGTATAGAATACGCCCGTAGTATAAGGAGTGGCTTAGTGGACGCCAAATTTTTGGGGAAGATATTGAAAAGTGCACTTATTATACTTATTATAACATGTTCATATAATGTAACTACTTTATCTTGCCACTGTATATATAAGATTTTGCTTGTTTTCTTGCTTGTTTTGCTTTTAGGTACCACCGTAAGTATTTAGAGTGTATAGAGTATTAGAGAATTAGATATAAGTGTATGATAACATATGTGTATGACAACTGAATGTAAAGTACTGTATTGATTTAGAGGGATTTTGTTGATATTGTATTACACATATATGTACTAAATGAACAACCTAGGACAGGAGCCTGACTGTAGTGAGATAGCGCCCGCCTGCCCACGTTGCACCTTTGGTCTACTGTTCCTTAGTGTCGACAGGACGTGGATCCTGCTCACTACTAGACCAACCGGATTTTCATACCGGCTTGGTGCAAGGGGGGTCTATCCCACCACAAGGAGGGGTACCCTACACCGGGTACTAAGAGTTAATCTTCATAGCTATTTCAGCCCCACTGCCATAAGAGACCAAGGGACTTACTCCCAAGTCAGGGAACAGATTATAGCACAAACAGGTTGCTTTCATCTCTGTCCCTGTACTAGTCATACACTTCCAAGGTTGTTAGATGGGGAATTCTGCAGCAACCCAGACCATGGCCAATCCATCTCCCTATGAGTATGTTAAAAACACACTGCCAGGGTCACAGGTAGAACCATTTTGGACACAGGTCAGAGACAGGTGCCAACAGCTGGGGATACATGACCCAGGGCCAGTGGGACCCTGTTCTGAGGATGAGTGGAAGGAAGTGAGCAAGGTGTGTCAGGTACACAAGCACTCCTACCCACCTGGGAAATGGGAAGACATCCAGTATATGAAAAATTGTTACAAAATATGGAATAAATGCTTAGCCAAATATAAAACAGAGTATGTAACTAAAGCCCCCACACCAAAATCTGTAAATTCACCCACCCTATCACAACAACCCGAAGCACCCCCCCCTTATGTGATGGTTAAACAGGAGGATGGAACATTGGGTCCATGTCTTCAGCTGTATCCATCTTTGGATCCAGCAGTATTAGCTACCATGGTACATAGTGCAGCTGATCAGGCGCAGGTTACACGATGGGAAAACGAAAGTAGAAACAGGAAAGAGGAAGTCCGGGTAGAAGGTATACGTAGGAGAGAAGAAGAGAGGATTAGGAGGTTGGATCCGAAGGAGAGGGAATTAGAAGAGAAGTTAAAAGAGCTCAAGAAAAGGGAGGAAGAGTTAGAACGTTACAAAAGAGAGCTAGATAAGAGGGATGGTGAGATGAGAGAGTATTCTGTGATAGCTAAGGAAGAAAGGGATGGAACGTCCCTGGAAAAGGGAGAAGAGGAAGGAGTCAGGAAGTTAAGCCCCAGGGAAAAGGAATGGGAGGAGAAACAGAAAGAATTTAATAAGAGACAGCAGGAAGAGGAAGAAAGGATACAGAGGAAAAGGGAAGATTTAGAGGCGTACGAGAAGAAACTGGAGAAAAAGGCAAGAAGGATTAAGGAAGCTGAAGAAAAGATAATTTCACAGCCATCCACCACACTCAGAAGCCAGAAACCCCCACAGGAGGAAAGGGAGCAGGGTGAATCCTCTACTGAGGAAAGAGAAATGGAGGTGGAACAGGAAACTCTAGGTGCCACCTTTAAAGCACCACTCATGCATATAGGGGAGACGGAAGTCCATATTCCCCTACCCCTAGGCACACTGTCAAAAATAAAGGAGTTATGCCCCAGCCCAAAGAAAAGCCCTAGAGAGGCTGGTGCTTTCCTTGCAAAATACAGTGCAGGGACAAGCCTGGATAAGGAAGATATAGCAGGGATTCTTAGTATAGTTGACCCTGACAGCCCAGAGGGGCATCCCGTAGAGGCCTTATGGACAGCCCACATAGAAGAAAATAAAGATTGGGTGTCTTTTTGGAAAGGTATGGGGAATCATTGGTCTGCTATATACAAGGGTTCATCTGCACTTCAGGAACTTGTCCTAGCAAAACAGGGACCGAAGGTAAAGTTCTATGAATTTTGTACCCGGGTATATAGTCTGTGGAAAGCAGTAGATAACGCCAACCCCCAATTGTTCACCACCACCATTATGGCTGGT
Organism: Lithobates clamitans; assembly: GCA_037952925.1. Classification (NCBI taxonomy): domain Eukaryota; kingdom Metazoa; phylum Chordata; class Amphibia; order Anura; family Ranidae; genus Lithobates; species Lithobates clamitans. The sequence goes on from JBBGZY010002025.1 coordinate 698,277, forward strand.
GGCGATACGAAGGTGACACAGTTGCTTAAATTCACTAATCCAAAGTGGGCAGAACAACCCCCAGATGAATTTATGAAAGATGCTAGGTCACGAGAAACATCAGGGGTATTTGAACAGAAGGGTGGTATTTTTCCCTCCCTAACACCAACCCAGACTCTGCCAACTGGTGGGACTCCGCCCACCCACATAATGACAATGCAACCTTATCCACCAATGCAATCTTATCCCCCAGACAAGGTTTACCCACCAGACCAGGGGTGCTTTAACTGTGGGGAACTGGGGCACTGGAAGTCCCAATGTCCCTACAGAATTAGAACAAACGCCCAGAGAGGAAGGGGTAGGAATCTTAACACCGGCCCCCGTCGCCTTCAGGATATCAGGTATCCTCACCCACCACAACCCCAACCACCCCCACCACAACCCCAACCACCCCCACCACAACCCCAATACCAGCCTCAGCCTAACAGACCACCCCCACGCATTCCGATGCAGTGGCCATCCGCTCGGCGGACACCACAATAGGGATGCCAAGAGTATGTCCCGTCCCTCAGCCTTGTGTGTTACAATCCATCGTGGAAAAGTCTTCCACAGGTACTATTGCGGGTAGACAATCACCTGATATGTCTACTTCTGGATTCAGGGGCTACATTCAGTAGTTTGAATGATGCCATATATGACACACCGCACTGCACTGAGGGAAACTCTATTGGTATAAATGGGACATCAGTTACCCACCCCATCACTCCACCATTGCCCGTGGCTACTCCAGAAGGGCAGGAACTGTGCACTCAGAGTTTTGCTGTCCTTGTGGATTGCCCAGTATCTTTAATGGGGAGGGACCTACTCTCAAAACTGAATATCACCATTAAATTTGACAGAGGGGGCTCCCTCACTGCCAACTCACCGTTCTGTGATTTACATGCCCCAAAGAGACACACTTTCAGGGGACTCTTTGCATCGTTGCCACCCACTCTAGAAACACATGCTATATGGGCAGACAACAAAGGGAGTGTGGGTTTTATCAACTGTACCCCCTACACACCACAAATGCGTCCAGACGCTGTAGTACAATATCACAAGCAATACCCCCTGCCACTTGAAAAAATTGAAGGCATCACACCATTAATCAATGATTACATAGCAAAAGGGATTCTGAAACACATCATAAGCCCCTGGAATACACCAATCTACCCTGTGAAAAAGGCAAATGGGGAATGGAGGCTTGTACAGGACCTAAGGGCCGTGAACAAGCAGGTTATACCTCTGCCACCTTTGGTGGCAGATATTTCTTTCATCTTTTTGAAAATACCTGCTGATTCCCTTTGCTACACAGTAGTAGACCTGGCGAACGCGTATTTTAGCATCCCGATCGATGATGGGGTATCGCCCATGTTCTCATTCTCATGGGGGGGGAAAAAGCAGTTGACCTGGTCAAGATTACCTCAGGGGTATGTGGACAGTCCCGCAGCCTTCTCCATGGTCCTTAATGAGACAATTAAGTCATGGACTGCTGAGCGCGGGTCGGTGCTAATACAGTATGTGGACGACTTGCTCCTGTGCAGTCGATCTGCTGAAGATTGTGCGGTCGATTCCACATCTCTGTTACATCACCTGGCCAGGTCTGGCCACCTAGCATCGAAGAGGAAAATACAATGGTGTCAAAGTCAGGTAGAATACCTGGGATGCATTCTGAAGGAGGGAACCAGGCTGGTATCCCCCAAACGTGCCGCAGCCCTGCAGGCTCTCAGTCCTCCAAGAGACAAAGCAACTTTGCTCTCATTCTTGGGCGCAATTGTATATTGCCGCCAATGGATCCCAGATTGTTCATATTATGATGGCATTCTGAGGGAGGCTACCTTGTCCACCGCCCCAAAGACAGTAGATTGGACAACAGAAAGGCTCTGTGCTTTTCAGGCCTTGTTAAAAAGTCTGACTCAGGCCCCCGCCCTGGGATTGATAGAATATGGCAAACCCTTTCAATTATACTGTGTGGTATCGGGAAATTCTTTTGCTGCGGTTTTGACACAGCAACATGGAACCGGGTACCGACCAGTCTCCTATCTCTCAAAAAAGTTGCCTACCCAAGTACAGGGGATGCCATCCTGTCTACAAAACCTTGCTGCTTGTGCTATGGCAGTTCAGGAGGCTAACAAATCAGTATTAGGCCATGAACTGACTCTCTACACTACTCATTCAGTAACTCACCTTCTACAGAACATGAACACACAGCATATGACAGCACAAAGGCTTAGTGGGTATGAGATCACACTTCTGAATACTGATAACCTCACCCTCAAACACGCACCACCAAGTAATCCCACTGTCCGTCTTTTACATTCTTTGCTCAAGCTGCCACGAGACCCTGATCAGAAGCACAATTGTGTTGAACAGGTTGCAGCAATAACCAGCCCTCGCCCAGATCTCACTGACATTCCCTTACCAGGAGTACAGGACGTCTTCATAGATGGCAGTTGTACTCGCCCCTCTGATGCAACATTCCTGACAGGGTATGCCATTGTCCAACTACCTGATGTGGTGTTGGAAGCAAAAGCCTTACCACCCTCCTCTGCACAGGTAGCAGAATTGGAGGCACTCACGAGAGCTTGCATACTTTTCTCTGATGAGGAGGTAAATATCTACACAGATAGTAGGTACTCTTTTGGTGTAGCGCATGACTATGGCGTAATCTGGGCGAATAGAGGATTTAAAACCGCTGACAACAAGCCAATCGCCAACTCTACGCAAATTAAAGCACTCCTGCAAGCGATTCTTCTCCCAAAGAGGATAGCGGTCGTCAAAGTGAAAGCACATTCATCAGATAACAGCAGAGTTTCCAAAGGAAACGCTCTGGCAGACAGAGAAGCAAAAAAAGCCGCTGCCCTGTACATTGGTCAGCCAGCCCCCACAACAATGTTCTTCAAGGAACATTTTACATCACCCAACTTTAAAACCGTTGTGGCACAAATACAGGGATTAGCTACAGAGGAGGATGTTTCTTTTTGGGTCAAGGATGGCTTGACCAAGGACCAAGAAGGTCTTTGGTCAAAAGAGGGGAAGATATTGGGAATACCAGAATCAAGCAGTGTTCTCATACTTTCCTATCTCCATGGTCCAGGACATATAGGTACCACCGCCCTAACAAACATATACACAAAGTCTTTCTGCACAAACAACTTAAGTAAACAGGCAAAACTCCTCACCAGCAGTTGTCTGACCTGTGCACAAAACAATGTCCAAGGGAAAAATCATGGATTACATGGCCACCTGCCCTCACCCCTGGGTCCCCTAACAGATTTGCAAATAGACTTCACACACATGCCCAAACAAAAAGGTAATTTGAAATGCCTTTGCGTAATCGTATGCAAATGGTCGGGCTGGGTTGAAGGAATTCCCTGTACAGGTGAGACTGCTAAAATTGCTGCCAAATGCCTACTGAACCATTGGGTTTGTAGGTTCGGAATACCAACGGCCATATGGTCAGACAGAGGGCCTGCCTTCAGCTCCTCTGTTACACAGACATTAGCCAAGCTACTAGGCTTACAGTGGAAACTGCACATCCCTTACCACCCACAAAGTGCAGGAGTAGTGGAAAGAATGAATAGGAACATCAAGGACAAGTTAAAAAAGGCCACGGGGGGCACCATGAAAGGATGGTTGGATTACCTTCCTTCTGTCCTATTCCAGATCAGGACAACACCACATGCTAGAACGAAACTCTCGCCCTTTGAGATTTTGATGGGAGCTCCTGCAAACATAGAGCTGCCCCTCTTAGATCAAAACACTGACATTAACATCTATTCTCAACAGGAAATGTACGTGAAAAATCTGGTAAGTATGCTACAAGATATGAACGAACAAGTCTCTGTCACCTTTTCTCCTCTTTCAACAGAACCTACTCATCCCTTCATCCCAGGAGACAAAGTACTGGTGAAACAACTGGCACACAAAAAGAAGGTTGGACCCATTTTCTCCGGACCTTGGAAAATAGAGAAGGTTTCCAGGACTGCTGTACTGACTGATCTAGGAAACACCTGGATCCACGCCAGCCGGTTAAAGAAGTGTCCACAGCAACCCCGGACCCCTGACCCTCCACCAGCATCCCAAGACTTCTCTCTACAGGAACAACGACCGGATTTGAAGGACATTCAAGAAGGCATAAAACAAATCTCTCTGGACGACGAGACGAATCCCCCACCAACAGGAAGAAACGTGTAACAGAACTTTGCACACAGTGCCTGACAAAATGATTTCCACCTTTGTGTCAGGAAAAACATTATGCCTCTGGACATGTCTGATTCTGATAGTATTCCTACCTACTTGGTTAATAGCGAATTGTGTGTACCATCCAGGAGGTTTAGGGCTACTAAAAGGGATTTGTGGAAAGGCCCAGATAGCCAAAGCACCTAGCATAAAATATAAAAGAAGTATGTCCCCCACTGAACCCCCTTCAGGTTTCACTGACAAGATGTCGTTGTTGAGGTTTAAGTACAGTTATGCACAAAAGTCTGGTTTTGAGAAATGTTGGATATGCAGCAAACTCCACCCCAGTACAGCCAGAATCCCATTGATGGCCATTCCCTTAAACATCACTCCTTTTTTGAATGGAACACCCCCCATAACTCTTGACAATGTCATAAGAAAAAGTCCCAATAAGCCCCTCAGTTTTCAAATTGTGGGCAGGAGCCACGCTCCAGATTGGTGTTTCATACTGGGAAACATTTCCAGGGGAGCTGAGGTGTGCAAACGGTCAAAACTTAATGTCTCCATGGCTTTCCTTACCGACAGCTCACTTTTTCGCACCTCAGACCCTGTGATAAATGCTACCATCTATGACCTTTTTAATTCTAGTTCCCACTCCATGGTCGCACAGTTGTTGGCTCTGCTGATGGCATCTGGTCATTCAAAGGGTGCAAGGACCGTTGTTAGTCAACGACCCTTGGCATTAGGTAACACAACTTACATCTGTTGTGGCAAACTGCTTTGTTTCCCATGGATTCCTGAAGAACCTCAGGGATGGTGCTACCTTGCTAAAATAGTTCCTATAATGGGAGTAGTTGGGGACAATGGGCAAGGACACCTACTTAAAGCTAGCACCCACCCAAGATACCCTCTAAAACATCTTGGAAAGAGAGAAATATTCCTAGAGAAAGACATGACCTGGGCTTGGTTCCCTTCCTGGACAGGTTGGGGAATAGATTTGATGAAGAGACTAAATAACTACACCTCAATCATTGATGAGATCTTGGAGAAGGACTCTGATGACATCTCAAAATTAAACCTAGAAACCAGAGCTATTAGAAAACAATTGGAGCTTCATGACCTTGCTATAGAAAGCATGAGCGCAGCCCTCACAGGCCTCTGTGAAATTACTGAGGACTATGAATGCTGCACTTGGATACACAACACGAGTATCGAGATCCCTGATTACTATGACATCATTACACAACACAGAAAAGAGGTAAACAAGCTACAACAGGATGCAAGGGATATTGGGAAAACATGGGACCCTTTCTCTACCGGGTTCAGTTTTGGAGGTCTCACTTCATGGTTTAAGAACACTGCAATGACAATTTTTACCATACTGCTTTTCATATTGTTCTTGTATGCATGCTTCACGTTACTCAAATGCCTCTACCAAAAGGGTAGCAAAGCACCTTCCGAAACCATGAAGCTGACTTCCATTACCAGAGATCCCACGGTATGGTACGAGAACCAGGGAAATGAGGCCGAGGAATATGAATCCTTAAGGCGTGATGGACAGGTAGCTGAGGAATATGACTCCTTGAGGCGTGACGAAAAGGTAGAATGACCATTTCGATGATATCGAATGGTCAAAGGGAGGATTGTAAGGAGATTCTATATTACATTTCATTATTGATTAAGTGTTGATTTCACCCTGTTCATGATATATTCAGGGTTTTTGCTTTAATAATCAGATTTTGCTTTAATAATCAGAAAAATATGTTTATATCTTAGTGGAGGTCAGACTGTCATATGCTTTTACCAAAATATACCAGCCTGACCGTTTTTCCTCTTTTCTGTGTTCATCAGAGGAAGCATCTGTTTGTGGTTTTATCTCTGTACTTTTTTGTCTGGCGTTAGGCTTTTTTAGGGAAGCTGTGGTCACCCAGTGGACAATGACAGAGGGTATGGAATGTTTTGACCTATTAACTTGAACTACATGTATGGGTCACCATTTTTGATATCACAAGATGTATTAATGTATTAATGTTTGGAAATTACCGAATATGCTAATATGTATTATCATTTTGATTGGCCCCAAAATTGTGGGCAGAGTCTTGTAAAGACAGCATAAAAAAGCGAATCTAAAAATAAAGAATTGTAATCATTTTCAGCATACCTATGTGTGTATGTGTCATTGATTAACCGCCGGCGAGGACCTCCACTGAGCCACATCCAAGAGCCTAGGCCACAAGGAGAAGACGAAGCACCTAACACTGACAATATTTGCTTCTAGTTATATGTAATGCTGTAAGGTTAATAAGTTGGTATATGACGCCATCTAGCGGCCAAAATATAAAAGTACAGCACCTTTATATTTCATCACTTAGGCAGTGACATAGAAGTGTTTTATTGTTTACTTTTGGACATTAACTTGACCTATCCACAATGCCCATTAACCTCAGGAGAACTGAACTGCATTGTGGGAAGGATATAAAAAGGCTGGGGGCGGCCATCTTAGGTCTCTTGTTCCTGGGACGCGTGGCCTGCCAGCAGGGCTCTGTGGGTGTGTGTGTCCCACAGAGTTGCGGCCTACCCTGTGAAACAGCGGAACAGCAGCCAGCGATCCTGCCTTAGATCACAGCGTGCTGGAGCAGCAGAGTGATCGTTCCGGAGACCCGTGAAGGAGGTAACCGAGGACTCCTGGTCCTTAGTGAACGGAACAGCGGAACAGCGCAGCTGTAACTTCAGATAGACTGAGGACTTGTGGAACGGAGACATCCATCTGTCTGGATTCAGTGCGGTGAGAGGGTTAACGCCCAGAAGTTTGCATCACACTACACACATTTATATTGATTACAAAGTGTTGCTGGGACTGATAGTCCCACGGAACATTTCAGTTGGAAAAGATCATACTTGCGCAGACCTCAAATTAGACTTCATTACCTAGGAATTGACGTTGAATGTTTTTTCCCCTTGAGAAGGAGTATACAACCAATTTACCTGATTGCAATTACTATCGTGCATCATTCTACACCATTCTTTTAGTCACAAGCCCTGTGGATTACAATTATTGATTCTTAAGCTAGCAGAAGACTGAAGATAACAGGACTATTTCTACCAATGCAAGGCCTTGCATTTAGTCATAAAATAGAGTCACTGCACTGTCAAAGCAGGGGGAGCTCTCTAGTGATTTAAAAACTGTGGGGTGTTGATATTCCTGTGTTTTTGTGTTTACTACAGTGTGCTGGAGGTGGGAAGGTGTCCAGAGTTAAGGTTTTGTCACTTTAAGCACTGGTCCCACCTGGAGACACGCTAACAGGGGGTCTATTCAAGAAAACCATATGTATATGTATGTATATGTGCTAAGATTGTTGTGAATATTCACTGTGCTTTCATGCTACGTTTGTGTGACAGTATAGTCCCTGTAATTACTTTTAATCTCAGTTCAGTAAAAGAAGTAATTTTTGGTTTACCACAAATTTTCATGTGCAGTGTTGTCTTTCTCCTGCACGTGGAGCAACAAACACCCAGGTAGAGGTATAGATAATTGTAATATATATATTGTGAGCTATAATTTGTACCAGTATTATTACAACACTGCACCACAGCTGTGTCAAGGGGATTGAAACAAATTTAGAAGGGGTGTAAGAGATTAGAGAACAGACCCGATCAATATCAGCAGCTCCTTCGGGGGTAAGTGCTACATGTGGGGGCTTGTCTGGGATAATTGTCTCTCTGAAGTCAAGCACCCCTTTAGGAACCATAGAATGGATCCCCCCACTGTGGTTTAGTGGTGCGAGGTAGAAGGCACCCACTCAGAAGCAAGCGAGCATGGCAATTGAGCTCTGGGGAGATGTCTGGGAGAAAGAACAAATTAACCGAGTTGTGAAAACACTGTCTCCAGACCGAAAAGCAAAGGTGATTGCTGTCAGACCGGATCATGAGACGTTCAGCACTTATGCGCTACTAGAATTGAGAAAGGGAGTTCCGGAAAACTTCAAGGGTACAAGTGTTGAACTAGCTGATAAGACCAAGTTTTATTTAACCCACCCAAGGGGACCGGGCGAGAGCCCTACCACCCTCCCACAGATGAGATCTGCTAAAGTTAAGGTTCCCTCCCAGTCAATTGAACCAGAGCTCTTCACAGCCCTGGGGAATTTTGTGTCTCAATGTCAAAAAGGAAACCCAACATACTCAGGCACTGGGTATCGGAAACTCTGTATTTTCTCGGGCCGACGGCCTGTACCTCCAGAGGAAGACACCTTTGAAGAGTGGTTGGAGCAGATCACGCAAGCTTTGGATGAGTGGGACATCCCTGAAGCACACAAAAAACAGCAGATCACTGAGAGTTTGAAAGGGCCTGCTTTAGAGGCGATCCGAAATTTAAAACTCAGCAAACAGAACTGTGTAGCCCAGGATTACCTAGATATCCTGCAAGATGTGTTTGGACGTACCGAGACGGACCTGATTTATCAACTGGAGCACACCTATCAAGATGAAGGGGAAAAACTGTCAGAATATATGGGACGGTTGGACAAGATAATTCACCAGATCTTGTTGAAGAGGGGGCTAGATCCTCTGTTAGGTGGATGAAATTCGAGCCAAACAAGTCCTAAGGGGTGCCCAGCCCTTGGACCTCATTACGCTCCAGTTAAGACCTCGTCAAGATGGGGGCATATTGAAGTATCCCGACCTGATCCGGATTGTACGGGAAGAAGAAGCTATCCTGGAAACGAAGAAAGAAAAGATACAAGAGCTGAAACATACTGTTGGGGTCAGGACAGTTAGTATAATGGATGATGATCCTCAGATCAAGCTTCTCAAGACCCAGGTGGCACAGTTAATGGAGATGATGGCTCTGTTGACCTCAAAACCCATTAATCCACCCGACGGAGGGGCTAAAAAAACAGAAAGAGTGTTAGACTCCACACTTGAGAGGAAATCTGGGCTCTGTTTCAACTGTGGAGGGGTTGGACTTTATAGGAAAGTATGCCCAAGCCCAAGGGCAGCAGTAAGACACCAAAAGCCAGCGGAAAACTTCAAAGGGCTCCAGTGAAGGAGTCAACTGGGTGCCCTGTAACAGCTGCCAACTCCAATAAAACACAGACACACCAAGTTCTGAGGGCAAAAGAGAGAATGAGGTTGAGTAAGCGCCCATGGAAACGAGTGATCAAGGTACGCACTAGCAAGCAAGTTAAACCCACTACCCATTGGGGGTTCCCTTCCAAGCTAATGGGACCCTCTCCGATCATCGCAATCCAGGTGGAAGGAATCCACGCCAAAGCACTGCTGGATACTGGAGCCCAAGTGACTTTGTTATACAAAGACTTTTATGAGAAACATCTCAAACATCTGCCCCTGCAAAAGTTGGAGGAATTGGAGATATGGGGCCTGGGTACCCAGAACTTCCCTTACGAGGGTTACATCCCTATCAAACTCACTTTTGACCCGAGTGTGGCTGGAAAGGCTGAAACTTTTGACACCCTGGCAGTAGTGTCTCCTCGCCCCCCAGGGGCTCACAGAAGCTCTCTTATCATCGGGACCAATGCTGATCTGGTCAGAAGGCTGCTAACACCGCTTGTGCAGATGGAAAGTGCCCCGGTCATGAAGGTACACCCCATGATTAACCCAAGTGTACAAGAATCTTGTGCACGAACAGAAGGCCCCACTGGAAGGGGTGGGAAAGATTTGGCGTTTAGCCAGGGGTGAAGAACTAGTACAACTGGGTGAAGTGGTATGCCTGAAAGCCTCTTTCAGGTTGAGCTGGAGACAACCTGGTCCTTTTATTGTCTTGGAGACGGACACTCAAGAAGAAGATATAGGTTTAGAATTAATCCCAAAAGTGTTATCAACCAAGGCACTTAAGAGAAGCAGAGGAAGAGTTTCGGTCAGTGTTCGAAACACAACAGCCTTACCTGTGACGATACCTTCAAAGATGCTGCTTGGACAGGCAAGTCAAGCGACCCTGATCTCACCATGTGATGTCGAGAGAGGACAAGAGGAGACGATTCCCCTAGAAGACTTCTACACGAAGAACACGCCTCTTATACCTGCTTGGATGGAGAGGGCCAAAGCCCAGCTCATGAGATGGAGAGAGGCTTTTTCGGGAAGTGAGTTTGATGTGGGGTATGCAAAAAGCACCGAACACAAGATTCGGCTGGAGGAAGACAAACCTTTTCGAGAAAGGGTCAGAAGGATCCCATTGGGAGATCTTAAGGATCTCAGAGAACAGCTGGCTGAGCTGAAAAGGACTGGGATTATCAGGGAATCCCAAAGTCCATATGCCTCCCCGATAGTGGTAGTGAGGAAAAAGAATGGGTCATTACAGCTGTGTATTGACTATAGGACCCTGAACAGGCGGACCATTCCCAATCAATACACTACCCCTCGTATAGAAGATGCCATACAGAGCCTGTCAGGGGTGAAGTGGTTCAGCGTGCTGGATCTAAAGAGTGGCTATTACCAGATCCCCATGAGTCCTGAAGATAGGGAGAATACCGCCTTCATCACCCCCATGGGGTTTTATGATTTCAATCGGATGCCACAAGGTTTGTCTGGGGCTCAACCAACTTTTCAGCGATTAATGGAGAAGATGGTGGGCGACATGAACTTGACTGAGGTGGTAGTATACTTGGATGATATCATAGTGTTTGGCTGAACTCTTGAAGAGCACGAAGAGCGACTAGAAAAGGTCCTGAAGAGACTACATGAAGAAGGCCTGAAGCTTTCAATGGAAAAGTGCCAGTTCAACCAGCCCTCAGTGAACTATTTAGGGCACATTGTGTCTGAAGAAGGAGTGGCAACAGACCCCAAAAAGTTGGAAGCTGTTACTTCTTGGCCCAGGCCCACAAATGTGACTGAGCTCAGGTCATTCCTGGGTTTCTGCTCCTACTATCGGAGGTTTGTGGAGGGGTTTGCAAAGATAGCTCACCCACTTACGGAGCTATTGAAGAATCAAGAAGAAGTTGATGTGGGTTCAGATAAACTTGGAAGACGGGAAGAAGGGCCCAGGATGAAGAAGGAGTCTATTCAGGATCAGTGGACTCCACAATGCGAAGAGACATTCAGGCAGTTGAAGTGGAGCCTTACCACTGCTCCAGTTTTAGCTTATGCAGATCCTACCAGGAACATAATGAGCATTTAAGGCCCATTTCCTATGTGAACCAAAGTCTAGCCCCTGCTGAGAAGAACTATCCCACTCACAAACTTGAGTTTCTGGCCTTAAAGTGGGTTGTGGTAGATAAGTTGAGAGATTACCTGTACGGTGCAGAATTTGTGGTGAAAACAGACAACAACACCCTCACATACTTGCTTACTACAGCGAAGTTGGATGCCACAGGTCACAGGTGGTTGGCTGCCCTTTCAGCATTTACCTTCAGCCTGAAATACAGACCAGGGGTGGGTAACAGAGATGCAGATGCACCCCACAGTTCCCTGAGCTCTCAGGAAGATTGAACTCAGCTTGCCCCAGAAGGGGTAAGAGCCCTTTGTGAAGGAGCGGAGCGGCAGGAGAAGGGTGGAGCCAGAGCTTAAGAGGTCTGAGTGACTACAGCAGGGGTGCCCAAGTGTTACTGTAATGTCTCCCAGATTGCAGCGGAAGGTTTACCTAAGTTATCAAGAAAAGACCTTAGGAGAGACCAACAGGAAGATCCACTCTGTAGTTTGATACTGGAGGCTTTGGAGAGTCAACCACCTGACCTACTTCTCAAAAGCACTCGGAAGGAAGCTCACTTGCTGCATAAAGAGTGGAGTCGGTTGCAGTTGCGGTCGGTTGCAGGGGCCCCTCTGAAGATCTTGAGGAGAAGTGGCAACTGTTTCTGCCAGAAAAACATAGGGAGAAGGTGTTAATTTCCCTGCATGATTATCATGGCCAACTGGGGTCAGAAAGAACCCTTCAACTGATAAGGGATAGATTCTATTGGCCTTACATGAGGACAGAAGTGGAGAGTTACTGTCATTCCTGCCATAGGTTTATACAGAGAAAGACTTTGCCTCAGCGAGCCACTCCAATGGGTCATTTATCAAGCCAAGGTCCAATGGATTTAGTCTGCATAGATTTTCTGTGTTTAGAATCCGAATTGAGTGAACAGGGAAACATCTTGGTAGTCACCAATCATTTTAGCAGGTATGCTCAGGCCTTCCCCACTAAAGATCAACAAACAGTCACAGTGGCGAAGACACTAGTGGAGAAGTTTTTCGTCCATTATGGCTAACCACAGAGGATCCACTCAGATCAGGGGAGAGGCCTTGAGAGTACGCTCATCAGGAGATTGTTGGATTTATTAGGAATTCAGAAGCCTAGAACTACCCCTTATCATCCACAAGGAGATCCTCGGCCGGAGAGGTTTAACAGAACCCTTCTTAATATGTTGGGTACTCTGACCTCTGAACAAAAACCCAATTGGAGTAAGCATATCACTGCCCTGGTACATGCGTATAACAGCACAAAGAGTGATATTACAGGATATTAACCCTATCGGTTGATGTTTGGGCGAGAGGCCAGACTACCAGTTGACCTGGCTTTCGGAACTTCTCTGGACCACACTTCAGAGACCTCTCATCGAGGGTACGCAAATAGGCTGCGGAAGAGTCTGAAGATTGCTTATGAGAAGGCTCGGGCTATGTCAAACAGCAGAGGGAGTAGAAATAAAAGGAATTTTGACCTCAAAGTAAGGATTCAAGATCTACAACCTGGCGTCCAAGTTTTATTAAGAAATCTAGGTATTCCAGGGAAACATAAGCTGGCTAATCGCTGGAGGTCACAGTCATACATTGTATGTAGACAACTTTCAGGGCCCCCAGAGTTTGAAATTAAACTGGAAGGAAGTGCTGGACCAGTTAAGAATTGGCATCGGAATCACCTCTTACCCCTCATCGAAGCAGTCAGGATAATTCCCGAGGAGTTATCATCTACATCCACTGTTGCACTTCGGCCTGTAACTAGGTCTCAGCCTGGATCCTCGACAACTGAGGATAATGTGGAGAAGGACATGGACATCAGCTGGTTGTGGTTGTCTGATACACCAGAAGCTGAAAGGAGTGTTTCATTCCAGACAAACAGAGAAGATAGTGAGGCCCTTAGGCCAGACATTCGCCCACCAAAAAGACTAACATATAATACACTGGGCGAGTGTTCTGAAGTAGCTAAAGTCACCAGTAAAAGGAATGTCGAAGAGCCTAGTTCTTCCTCTGTCGATTTAGAAGGAGAGGGCCCCATTTCACATCTTGACACATCAGTATCTGATACCAAGGTGACAGTTGTGGGTACACAGAATAGTTTCCCAACACCTGAGAATTGGTGGGAGGCTCCTCTGTCTGTCTTGTGTGCTCGCCTAGAGGCCAAAATGTGTAACAGAAACAGGGTCTTGTATATCTTTGGGGACCAAAGACTCAAAGCAGGGGGAGTATGCAGCACTGACAATATCTGCTTCTAGTTATATGTAATGCTTTAAGGTTAATAAGTTGGTATATGACGCCATCTAGCGGCCAAAATATAAAAGTACAGCACCTTTATATTTCATCACTTAGGCAGTGACATGGAAGTGTTTTATTGTTTACTTTTGGACATTAACTTGACCTACCCACAATGGCCATTAACCTCAGGAGAACTGAACTGTATTGTGGTAAGGATATAAAAAGGCTGGGGGCGGCCATCTTAGGTCTCTTGTTCCTGGGACGCGTGGCCTGCCAGCAGGGCTCTGTGGGTGTGTGTGTCCCACAGAGTTGCGGCCTACCCTGTGTGAAGGAGCAGGACAGCAGCCAGCGATCCTGTCTTAGATCAGAGCGTGCTGGAGCAGCAGAGTGATCGTTCCGGAAACCCGTGAAGGAGGTAACTGGGGACTCCTGGTCGTTAGCGAACAGAACAGCGGAACAGCACAGCTGTAACTTCAGATAGACTGAGGACTTGTGGAACGGAGACATCCATCAGGCTGAATTCAGGGCAGTTAGAGGGCTAACGCCCAGAAGTTTGCATAACACTACACACATTTATATTGATTGCAAAGTGTTGCTGGGACTGATAGTCCCACGGAACATTTCAGTTGGAAAAGATCATACTTGCGCAGACCTCAAATTAGACTTCATTACCTAGGAATTGACGTTGAATGTTTGTTCCCCTTGAGAAGGAGTATACAACCAATTTACCTGATTGCAATTACTATCGTGCATCATTCTACACGATTCTTTTGGTCACAAGCCCTGTGGATTACAAGTATTTATTCTTTAGCTAGCAGATGGCTGAAGATAACAGGGCTATTTCTACCAATGCAAGGCCTTGCATTTAGTCATAAAATAGAGTGACTGCACTGTCAAAGCAGAGGGAGCTCTCTAGTGATTTAAAAACTGTGGGGTTTTGAAATTCCTGTGTTTTTGTGTTTACTACAGTGTGCTGGAGGTAGGAAGGTGTACAGAGTTAAGGTGTTGTCACTTTGAGCACTGGTCCCACCTGGAGACATGCTAACAGGGGGTCTATTCAAGAAAACCATATGTATATGTATGTATATGTACTAAGATTGTTGTGAATATTCACTGTGCTTTCATGCTACGTTTGTGTGACAGTATAGTCCCTGTAATTACTTTTAATCTCAGTTCAGTAAAAGAAGTAATTTTTGGTTTACCACAAATTTTCGTGTGCAGTGTTGTCTTATTCCTGCAGGTAGAGCAACAAACACCCAGGTAGAGGTATAGATAATTGTAATATATATATATTGTGAGCTATAATTTGTACCTGTATCATTACAACACTGCACCACAGCTGTGTCAAGGGATTAGAGAACAGACCCGATCAATATCAGCAGCTCCTTCGGGGGTAAGTGCTACATATATATATATATATATACTAGACTGACTGTGTATATATATATATATATATATATATATGTATGTATATATGAAATACACTGCAGCTAACTGAATCAACTGCCTGCCTAAAGTATATTAGAAACAGTACAGCAGGAACGGTCTGCAGTGAGATCTAGCTAAACTGTATGCAGTGGATGTATATATATACTAGACTGACTGTATATATATATATATATATGAAATACACTGCAGCTAACTGAATCAACTGCCTGCTCAAACTAAATGAAATTACACACTCTCTGCCTCTCTCTGCCTTTCTCTGTCTCTCTCTGTCTCTCTCTTAACAACGCCACCAACACACTACACACGGCCGACGTGCAGACGGCCTTATATAGTGTGGGGCGTGGACTTAACCCCCTGAGCCATAATTGGCCAAAGGCACCCTGCCTTTGGCCAATTATGGCTCTCTTCGCTGATGGCGCTGTGATTGGCCAAAGCATGCGGGTCATAGTGCATGCTTGGCCAATCATCAGCCAGCAATGCATTGCGATGACGCAGTGCATTATAGGCCGTGACACGCCACTCGAATTTGGCGTGAACGCTCCATAATGTTCGATCTTCGTCGAATGATCGAACAGCCGATACTTGAGTCGAACTCATGTTCAACTCAAACAGACAGCCCATCCCTACTGAAGACGGCCATGACAGCTTGCAGCAGTTGATCTTGTTCCACCATTTCTAGGAGGACAAGGACTCGCAGATTGCTGTGATGCCCATGGTTATCAAGGTCTTCTAGATGTCTATAAAGACCCTGCAGTTGCAGGATATGGGCATCAAGGACAGTAAAGAGCTTATGTATGTGAGCTTCCTGGTGTGTGGTCATCAAAAAACTTCATGTACCCTATCTGCTATGCCTTGTATGTCATGGCGGAGGTCCACAATAGCTATTGAGATAGGGTGTCCTTTATGTCATCTGCCACGCTGTGCAGGTTGCTCAGGCTAGGAGAGTGCTTGGAGGCAGTGAATGATGGAGGAGGTGAGCCTCTAGCTGGCACAGCTGTATGCTGGCTCTGTGTATGTGGAAGTTGCCAAGGATGCCACCATGTTAGAGGGTTGGGTGGGGAGGTTCTCTGGATTTTGGTGGCTAAGCTGCATGCCCTGGTCCCCTCAGCTGCTGCGGGATGATTTTTACATATGTATGCCTGCCTGGGTCTCGGCTGGAGTAGAAGACTCTGTTGGCCGGAGCTCCGGGTCTAAGTGGCCTTTTGGGTCTTCGGTCAGGCCACGCCCTGACTCATTCATTCCTATTGGATTTACACTTTCTGTCCTGCAATATAAAAATATAATTTTATCAGAAAAATATACATTTTTTTTAGGAAGTATATCTTGGAAATATGTAAATATAATTCTAAATGACTAAAAGTGTGCTGAATATGAAATAAAAGAATAAGCCAACTTTATTAGCTCAGTTACACTTTTTAATATATATTTTATATTTTCAGACTGATCTTACTAGTATTCCCTTCTTTGTTCTGTAGTGTAAATCAGTTGCAGTCGATGTGTATAAATCTCCGGTGATTGCGTCTCCTCCTGAGCAGAGCTGCCGGTGACTGAGAAGATTTGATGTGTGACATGAAATGTTCTCCAGTGTTCTGTGTCTGTTACCTGCTGATACTCATCCTTTCCATCACCTACTATGGAGTATTAGTGACCCGGAGCTCAGCGCCTGGTTGTAGAATGAATATGGTAAAGCCATTGTTTGAGTATGAATATTACCAGGAGGGAGATTTCATTATCGGAGGATTAATTTCTGCTCACTTGAGGAGCAGGTATCAGTTAGATTTGAACAAACCCGCTTTTGATGCGTCTGGCTCATCTAGATCCTTTTCTTTTTGTGATCAGTAAGTTTTGTTTTATCATCTTTGCTCTCTCTGTATAACCCAACAAATAGAAAATATAACGGTTTATCTTCATTTTTACTGTAATATTTTATGAAAGTTTGCAAAAGTTTCTACTGTTGTTTTATATTTTCTCATTATTAGACTCAAGTCTTTATGCCACCAATATACAAATACTACTAAACAAAGAAAATAATCTGCGCTGAGTTGTGATATAAAATCAGTGATGAATGATTAATAAACAGCTGCACTCATTGTATTGCACATCCCAATACTAAAACATAACCATCAAAAAAAATAGTGTTGCCCTGTGAATATACTCAAACAAGCATATGCAGGTACTCCTCACTTAACGACCAGGTTCTGTTCCAACGACCAGGTCATTAAACAAATTGGTTGTTAAACGAGGAATCACAAGTAATTAATATTTTAAGAATTCTTAACTACTGTACTGTATTGTATTGTGAAAAAAAGGTCTAAACATAAAACTGCAGCTCAATGACGTTGTTTTAATTTGCATAAGTACAGAACAAACAGGAAAATTCTGTACTGTACAATACAATGATGTATATAGGCGACGTTAGAGGGGGGAGAGCTGGTCGTAAGTCCGAATGGTCGTTAAATGACGAGTATCTGTATTCAAATGATCAGAATCATATAGAGCTCATACATTGATGAGAAAAAAGTGCTATAAGTTCAAAAAAGGAAACTCATCCATATATACATGTAAAGGTGTAAACATGTGCATTCATCAATAATAATATTCAATAAAGTGCCAGGTGAGGTATACAGATTAAATA
Organism: Lithobates clamitans; assembly: GCA_037952925.1. NCBI lineage: Eukaryota > Metazoa > Chordata > Amphibia > Anura > Ranidae > Lithobates > Lithobates clamitans. Next base: position 715,960 of record JBBGZY010002025.1, read on the forward strand.
TTTTCAATTAACCACTTCTGGACCAAGCCTATATCTGACCCTGGTTGTTTACAAGAGAAAATAACTGTTATTGTTTCCTAGAAAATTATTTAGAACCCCCAAACATTATATATCATTTTTTTAGCAAAGACCCTAGAGAATAACATGGCGGTCGTTGCAATATTTTGTGTCACATGGTATTTGTGTCTTTCAAACCCATTTTGTTTGGAAAAAATACACTTCACTGAATTAAAAAATAAGAAAACAGTAAAGTTAGCCCAATTTTTTTTGCATATTGTGAAAGATGATGTTACCCCGAGTAAATAGATACCCAACATGTTACTCTTTTAAATTGCGCCCGCTCGTGGAATGGTGACAAACTACGGTACTTAAAAATCTCTATAGGTGATGTTTAAAAAGTTTTAACGGTCACCAGTTTAGAGTTACAGAGGAAGTCTTTTATGAGAATTATTTCTCTCACTCTAACGATCGTAGTGATACCTCACATGTGTGATTTGAACACTGTTTACATTTGTCTTACTGTATATACTCGAGTATAAGCCGAGTTTTTCAGCCCATTTTTTAGTCGAGTGAGCCGTACTTTTTATTACTAATACAGCATGTGTCTCCCGCTGTGTAATGCATTCTGTTCAGCCGTCCATTGAAACAATGTCGTCTGTGATAGGCTGAAAACTGATACAGTTTCCCAGCATCATATCAGTGTTCCTCTATCACAGACGGACGAGGAGGAGGTGGAGCGGGCTTTGTTTCAATGGACATATGAACAGAATGCATTACACAGCGGGAGACACACGCTGTTAAGGTAATAAAAGGTATGGCTGCAACTGGCTACAGTGAGACTGCAACTGGGCACAGTGTGATTGCAACTGGGCACAAGTGTGACTGCAACTAGGCACATTGATACTGCAACTGGGCACAGTGTGACTGCAACTAGGCACATTGAGACTGCAACTAGGCACAGTGAGACTGCAACTGGGCACATTGTGACTGCAACTGGGCACAGTGAGACTGCAACTGGGCACATTGTGACTGCAACTGGGCACAGTGAGACTGCAACTGGGCACATTGTGACTGCAACTGGGCACATTGTGACTGCAACTGGGCACAGTGAGACTACAATTGGGCACAGTGAGACTGCAACTGGGCACATTGTGACTGCAACTGGGCACAGTGAGACTGTAACTGGGCACATTGTGACTGCAACTGGGCACAGTGTGACTGCAACTGGGCACAGTGAGACTGCAACTGGGCACAGTGAGACTGCAACTGGGCACATTGTGACTGCAACTGGGCACAGTGTGACTTCAACTGGGCACATTGTGACTGCAACTGGACACAGTGAGGCTGCAAATGGGCACAGTGAGGCTGCAGATGGGCATTGTTTACCGGTAGCTGCTGCATTTTCCCACTCTCGGCCTATATTTGGGTTGACTTATACTCAAGTATATACTGTAGGTATGTATTTTCTTGGTGTCCGAGAACGCGGGGACGGGGAGCTTGAAAAAAAAATGTATTCTTATTTATTTTATTTTTTAAATTTTATTTAATACTGTCCCTTTAAAAAAAAAAAAATCTGATCACTTTTATTACTGTCACAAAGAATGTAAACATCTAATGTGACAGTAATAAGTGGTGTCAGGTCCTCTTTATGGAGGGATCGGGGGTCTAAAAGACCCTAAATCCCTCCTTTGCACTTAAAAGTATTCAAAACACCAAAATCTGCGTTTATGAATACTGTAATTTTTTTTTTAAATCGGCGCCATTTTCAGCCGAGTAAACCGGAAGTGGCATTGTGATGTAGCCTCCGGGTTTTTGCATCGGAGATCCAATCAGAGCCGAATCTGGATGTGCCGGTTCGTCGCTCAGTCCTCCTGGTGGGATGGGATACCCGGCAGAGTGGCAGAAGGAGGCGGGAGGCGCCTTGTGATAATGGCCGAGCGGCTGCTAAGTCGCATCGGTTGTTGTCAATAGATAGCCGACCGCCCACTCTAAAAAATGGTCCCGGGGTGAAGCCTGCAGCTGCATATCATCCCGGTACAACCACTACAACAAAATGACATGCCAATTATTCTGTGCAAAGCATAAAAAACCTCAAATAAAGTTCATTAAAAATGCCAAATCTTCAAATGTGGCATAAAATTGGTGAATGATATAGACAGATGAATCCCAATTTCAAATACTGGTGGTGACACAGGTGCTCCACACGTGCTTAATTACAGTCCAAAAGTGACCCCTTGTCTGTGCTCCACCATATATAATAATGAATGGATGCTTACCAGATGAGGAGACCCTGAACAAGGTCTAACCACACAACCCCCCCCCACTGTAGGTATGCAGGTAACACTTCCTTCACAACCCTGGGTTGGAGGACATACCAGTGATGCCATCGCGCCCGCCGGGAAGCCGGGTGATTATTTCTGAATGCATGATGTATTCATTTTATTTGTAAATGACTACAACTAAGAGGCCGCATTATCAGTGATCTTTGGATGACACATCTATAATACGGGTCCTGTGAAGGGAGTGTTACCTACAGTACATACCCACAGTGGGGGGGGGGTGTTGCCCACTAATATGTGGCTAGACCTCGTTTGGGGTCTCCTCATCTGGTAAGCATCTATTCATCATTATCTATGGTGGAGCACGGGCAAGGGATTACTTGGAGCACTTTTGGAATTGGGATTTCTCTGTTTATATGATTTACTAATTGTATGCTACATTTGACGATTTGGCATTCTGAATGAACATTATTTGAGAATTTGTATGCTTTGTAGGGATGAGCTTCGAGTTCGAGTCGAACTCATGTTCGACTCAAACATCGGCAATTCGCCAGTTCGCTGAACAGCGAACAATTTGGGGTGTTCGCGGCAAATTTGAAAGCCGCGGAACACCCTTTAAAAGTCTATGGGAGAAATCAAAAGTGCTAATTTTAAAGGCTTATATGCATGGTATTGTCATAAAAAGTGTTTGGGGACCCGGGTCCTGCCCCAGGGGACATGGATCAATGCAAAAAAGTTTTAAAAACTGCCGTTTTTTCAGGAGCAGTGATTTTAATAATGCTTAAAGTGAAACAATAAAAGTGTAATATTCCTTTAAATTTCATACCTGGGGGGTGTCTATAGTATGCCTGTAAAGGGGCGCATGTTTCCCGTGTTTAGAACAGTCTGACAGCAAAAGTACATTTCAAAGGAAAAAAAGTCATTTAAACTACTCGCGGCTATTAATGAATTGCCGGTCCGACAATACACATAAAAGTTCATTGATAAAAACGGCATGGGAATTCCCCACAGGGGAACCCCGAACCAAAATTTAAAAAAAAAAATGACGTGGGGGTCCCCCTAAATTCCATACCAGACCCTTCAGATCTGGTACGGATTTTAAGGGGAACCCCGCACCAAAAAAAACAAACGGTGTGGGGCCCCCTAAAAATCCATACCAGACCCTTATCCGAGCATGCAACCTGGCAGGCTGCAGGAAAAGAGGGGGGACGAGAGAGCACCCCCCCCCTCCTGAACCGTACCAGGCCACATGCCCTCAACATTGGGAGGGTGCTTTGGGGTAGCCCCCCAAAACACCTTGTCCCCATGTTGATGAGGACAAGGGCCTCATTCCCACAACCCTGGCTGGTGGTTGTGGGGGTCTGCGGGCGGGGAGCTTATCGGAATCTAGAAGCCCCCTTTAACAAGGGGACCCCCAGATCCCGGCCCTCCCCCCTGTGTGAAATGGTAAGGGGGTACTTACCCCTACCATTTCACTAAAAAACTGTCAAAAATGTTAAAAATGACAAGAGACAGTTTTTGACAATTCCTTTATTTAAATGCTTATTCTTTCTTCTATCTTCCTTCATCTTCTTCTTCTGGTTCTTCTGGCTCTTCTGGTTCTTCCTCCGGCGTTCTCGTCCAGCATCTCCTCCGCGGCATCTTCTATCTTCTTCTCCTCGGGCTGCTCCGCACCCATGGCATGGGGGGAGGCTCCCGCTCTTCTCTTCATCTTCTTCATCTTCTTCTCTTCTTCTTTTCCTCTCTTCTTTTCTTCTTCATTTTCTTCTCTGGGACGCTCCGCATCCATGCTGGCATGGAGGGAGGCTCCCGCTGTGTGATGCGTCTCCTCGTCTGACGGTTCTTAAATAATGGGGGCGGGGCAACCCGGTGACCCCGCCCCCCTCTGACGCACGGTGACTTGACGGGACTTCCCTGTGACGTCACGGGGAATGCCACAGGGAAGTCCCATCATGTCCTGTGCGTCAAAGGGGGCGGGGTCACTGGGTGGTCCCGCCTCCCGTTATTTAAGAACCGTCAGACGAGGAGATACTGTCACACAGCGGGAGCCTCCCTCCATGCCAGCATGGATGCGGAGCGGCCCGGAGAAGAAAATGAAGAAGAGAAGAAGAGAAGAAGAGAAGAAAAGAAGAAGAGAAGAAGATGAAGAAGATGAAGAGAAGAGCGGGAGCCTCCCCCCATGCCATGGGTGCGGAGCGGCCCGAGGAGAAGAAGGTAGAAGACGCCGCGGAGGAGATGCTGGACGAGAACGTCGGAGGAAGAACCAGAAGAGCCAGAAGAACCAGAAGAAGAAGATGAAGGAAGATAGAAGAAAGAAGAAGCATTTAAATAAAGGAATTGTCAAAAACTGTCTCTTGTCATTTTTAACATTTTTGACAGTTTTTTAGTGAAATGGTAGGGGTAAGTACCCCCTTACCATTTCACACAGGGGGGAGGGTCGGGATCTGGGGGTCCCCGTGTTAAAGGGGGCTTCCAGATTCCGATAAGCCGCCCGCCCGCAGACCCCCACAACCACCGGCCAGGGTTGTGGGGATGAGGCCCTTCTCCTCATCAACATGGGGACAAGGTGTTTTGGGGGGCTACCCCAAAGCACCCTCCCAATGTTGAGGGCATGTGGCCTGGTACATTTCAGGAGGGGGGGCGCTCTCTCGTCCCCCCCTCTTTTCCTGCGGCCTGCCAGGTTGCATGCTCGGATAAGGCTCTGGTATGGATTTTTGGGGGACCCCACGCCATTTTTTAAAAAATTTTGGCCGGGGTTCCCCTTAATATCCATACCAGACCTGAAGGGCCTGGTATGGAATTTAGGGGGATCCCCATGTCTTTTTTTTTTAAATTTTGGTTTGGGGTTCCCCTGTGGGGAATTCCCATGCCGTTTTTATCAATGAACTTCTATGTGTATTGTCGGACCGGCAATGCAATAGCCGCGAGCAGTTTTAAATGGGTTTTTTCCTTGGAAATGTAATTTTGCTGTCAGACTGTTCTAAACATGGGAAACATGTGCCCCTTTACAGGCATACTATAGACACCCCCCAGCTACGAAATTTAAAGGGATATTACACTTTAATTGTTTGACTTTAAGCATTATTAAAATCACTGCTCCTGAAAAAACGGCAGTTTTTAAAACTTTTTTTTGCATTGATCTATGTCCCCTGGGGCAGGACCTGGGTCCCCAAACACTTTTTATGACAATAACTTGCATATAAGCCTTTACAATTAGCACTTTTGATTTCTCCCATAGACTTTTAAAGGGTGTTCCGCGGCATTCAAATTTGCCGCGAACACCCCAAATTGTTCGCTGTTCGGCGAACTTGTGAACAGCCAATGTTCGAGTCGAACATGAGTTCGACTCGAACTCGAAGCTCATCCCTACTCCAGACCTAAACCCTATTGATCATCTGTGGGGCATCCTCAAATGGAAGATGGAGGAACGCAAGGTCTCTAACATCCACCATCCCATGATGTCATCACGGAGGAGTGGAAGAGGACTCCATTGGCAACCTGTGAAGCTGTGGTGAACTCCATTACCAAGAGGGTTAAGGCAGTGCTGGAAAATAATGGTGGCCACACAAAATATTGACACTTTGGGCCCAATTTGGACATTTTCACTTAGGGGTGTACTGACTTTTGTTGAAAGCGGTTTAGACATTAATGGCTGTGTGTTGAGTGATTTTGAGGGGACAGCAAATTTACACTGTTATACAAGCTGTACACTCACTACTTTACATTGTAGCAAAGTGTCATTTCTTCAGTGTTGTCACATGAAGAGATAGAATAAAATATTTACAAAAATGTGAGGGGTGTACTTACTTTTGTGAGATACTGTATGCATGAATGAATTTCCTTTTTTGCACTTATAACACTTTATTCTCATCAGTGTATGAGGCTACATGATTTTGATTATTTGAATATACACTATATTGTCAAAAGTATTGGGACACCTGTTTTTACACACACATGCACTCTAATGGCATCCCAGTCTTAGCCCGTAGGGTTCAATATTGAGTTGGCCCACCCTTTGCAGCTATAACAGCTTCAACTCTTCTGGGAAGGCCTGGCTTGCAGTCTCTGCTCTAATTCATCCCAAAGGTGTTCTATTGGGTTGAAGTCAGGACTTGCTTGGTGTGCAGTCAGGACTGGTGGGCAGTCATGTTGGAAAAAGAAGGGGCCGTCCCCAAACTGTTCACACAAAGTTGGGAGCATGAAATTGTCCAAAATATCTTGGTATGCTGACGCCTTAAGAGTTCCCTTCACTGGAACTAATGGGCCAAGCCCAACCTCTGAAAAACAACCCCCCACCATAATCCCCCCTCCACCAAATGATTTGGGCCAGTGCACAAAGCAAGGTCCATAAAGATATGGACGAGCGAGGATGAGCGAGTTTGGGGTGGAGGAACTTGACTGGCCTACACAGAGTCCTGACCTCAACCCGATAGAACACCTTTGGGATGAATTAGAGCGGAGGCTGCGAGCCAGGCCTTTTCATCCAACATCAGTGCCTGACCTCACAAATGCTCTTCTGGAAGAATGGTCAAACATTCCCATAGACACACTCCTAAACCTTGTGGACAGTCTTCCCAGAAGAGTTGAAGCTGTTATAGTTGCAAAGGGTGGCCCAACTCAATATTGAACCCTACGGACTAAGACTGGGATTCCATTAAAGTTCATGTGCGTGTAAAGTGAAGTGTCCCAATACGTTTGGTAATATAGTGTGTTTGTTTACTTATATTCACAGCCCAACACATTTTTTGATTAATATACATATTATAAATGGAGCTTCCATCATATTTTGTCATCAGGCCATGCTGGAATGTCTGATAAATATGTTTTGTCCTTATAGACGGCTCCTGCAGACTGAAAAGTAGACTAGATGGTCCCTGTTTCTGCCAGGAGAGAGGGAGGGAGCTGTGCTGTCATTTATTGCCTTGTGTATGAGATCTCCTACTATTCAGGTCTGTTCACAATAAAGGCTATTCACAGCATAGTAGAAAGTCAAATACATCTACTGTGCAGCGCTACATATATACTGTAGACTTGACATCATAATATTGAAAAAAATAAAAGCAATCAAGAAACATAATGATAGCAGTCCTAAAGGTCCACACTGGGGCAATAATGCGTGAAATGGCACTCCAAATGCCAGACTGAGAAAGTGATACTGTGAATCCCACACCAGATGTGTCTCCACCACAAGACAAACATGTTACAGAGAAGTCAGAATGTACTTATGTCCAATACTCCACCAAACTTCCAACTACCATCCACCGTATTGGAATCAAGGGGGGATATCACTTTAATCATCCATCTCCAATGGTCACTCGAAATACTCATGCATGTCAAAGAGAAAAAACAGACCAAGAGCTCCACACCTGATATGTTTTTTTATTAGAAAAGAATAAAATGCACTGACAAGTATAGAAAATGGAACAGCACCAGGGATTATTTTCAGCAGGAACGCTGGGGAACGAGTTCTGGCACCTTTAGCACTGACTGTATGTAATGGTAAGGGGTGCTGGGGTGTGCTACAGGGTCTATTAACCACCTAAGGACCGCCCACAGTCATTATACGTTGCTACTTCGATGATAAATACCGTTGTTATGGACGCAGCTAGCTGCCATAAACCCAGTACTTTAAAAAACGGCCTGAGGTCCTCTTTCAGATAAAAGTGGTCTTAGCGGCGGATTCCCCGCGAGATCACTTTTTTTGGGGGTGGGAGAGGGGTCCCGCCACTCTCCGGTCATCTCTGCTGCTTACTGGAGCCGTTGGTAGTGGCGGAGATGATCGGGCCCTTTCCCTTCACTGCCTGGATGCCGAGTCAGGGAAAGATGGCTCCATAGCATTGGACATTGCTTCCGCCCAATGCTCTTAAAGGGGAATTTTTTATTTGATTATTCATGCCATGTAACTAGGGATGTGCCGATCGACCCTGGTTCGGTTTGCAGGAGAACATGCTGTAAAGTCGAACCTTGAAATAAAGGACATCAACGCCAGCTGCATACGTCTCACACATGGTTTACTTAAGAATATACACTGTACAGCGGACCATCCTTCTGAGTCAGGAGTGGTCCCGATTACAAATGATTTCAGATATTTATAGAGAAGGGTTATACAGTAATCTTATGGCGGGCACAAGCCCAAAGTTACACATCACAAATACGTATTTCATTAAATATTTCAACACAGGCTTGGCTAACGGTTTGGCCAGAAAGATTAACTTTTAGGGGTCATCATAACCCAAAATATTTCAAACTGATAAGTTGTTTTGACAGAAAGGGAGAAATAATTGTAGGAATAATTACTGGAAAAGAGGTCAAGTTGACATTTGGACAGGGACTTTCATATTCCGAGAATCGTTGGCAGAACATTTAGATGTTTTGGTCAACCCAGCCACATGTGTTGCAATACTGAGAGAATTCAGAAACGTTTACTGGAACACAGATTCTTAAAAATAAAATACAGGAATATATTTTAATAAAAAAGGAGAACTCTGAATATACATGAAGATATGGGTTCCTATATTGTATATATCTTCACAGTCCCTCCTGTGTTTATAATTCTTTCGGTATACCTTTTAAGCTTCTTCTGTGTCTTTAGGTTGATCTTCAGGTATTCGGATCACCATCTCATGAGCAGTTATAACTCGAGACCTTAAGGGCTCAGAAGAACCAATATTAGTACCAGCACGTGTGATTATTTTCAAACAACATTTGTATAACATGTACACCTAATTCCTACAATGTATAAAATACCATGTAAAATTCCAGAAAACCATCCTGCAATACCAGAAAACCAGTTGAGAGGATTGAGCCAGGAAAGCCAACTTTCCCAGTTACCTTCAACCCAAGTAGTTTTGGTATGTTCTTTGCAAAATTTAATTTGTTGTACTTTTTCTACATGTGAAATGATGGCATCTTCAGTCTTCGTATCATTTCCGATGTAGTTACAACAAGTAGTTCCTACTATGGCGCATATTCCTCCTTGACTGGCCGTGAGATAATCTAGCACCAGCCGGTGCTGCAAAGCCTCCTTTTTGATCATTTTTTAATTCTATAGCAAGGGCTATAAAGTTTCTATCATACAGGGCAGTAATGTTATCCATCAGGTCTGCCAAATCAATGATGAAACTGAAAGCCTTTTTAATACAACATCTATTTACCCAAGGAATAGAAAATAATGGTTTAATCTCTCTGTCATGTGATTCAACATTTGTAAAATTATCATCTGACTTAGGATAAAATGTAGGCCTATCAGGAGAATTGTCATTTTTCTCATTAATCTCGGAGTCTTCTTCTTCCTCTTTTCCTCCTGGGATTTCATCTTCTCCTGGAGCTGAATGATCAGAGAGATCCCTTTTAATAAGGTGCACTAAGTCTTTTTTTTTTTTTTAAGAAAGTGTATAGGTATTTTGTGGAGCTGTGTTTCTTGAAAGTCATTATCCTCCATATACCAAGTAACAGGTATGACTCTACCAAAGTAAAAGTTAATGCAGACAGCTGTTTTTCTCAATGGAGCATTTGTGAATAGTAGAAGTGAAATAGCTCTGTCAATCATTGTTCTACTGACTTCACCAAAGTGTACACTGTCCTCCATTTCAGCTAAAGTGCTAGGTATTCATAACAAAAGTATAGTCTTATGAGAAATAGGTGCATGTGTGCATATCCAGCAATTAGTGATATTCAGCTTCTTGGCAGCTTGCATCTGAAACCGGTTCAAGTTGTGACATTTCTTCCATTACAGTAGCATTAAAAAGAAAAGTGTCTTGTATCTTACCCTTTTCTTCCTTGTATGTCCATTCATATGCCATGACTGTAATCCATACCACCACTCCACCGCAGAGGATAACACTCCAGAGCTTCACATACATCTTAGGCCCTAGGAGATTCATTCTGCAGTCTTCTTGCTCGCGCACGAGTCAGTGGAGGAGACCTGGAAGGTAAAGGTACAGAACAATTCTTGCCAGCAGCAGGCCGGCTTATATTCTCTTTTGGAACCACAGACTTCTTACAGTGTGAACCATGCACCCAATACTTATAGTCTTTCAGCTTCACTGCAGTAGGAGATACAAGAATGACCTGAAGTGGTCCTTTCCACTTAGGAGACAAAGTAGTCCGGGGTGTGTGATTCTTGATATACACCCAATCTCCTGACTTTAGTCCATGAGTCTCTTCACTCGTATCCACAGGTTGTCCTGCTTTAGCTCTGGAAAAAGTATCAGAAAACACATTTGCCAATTTGCAATGTCCATTCATTAAAGTCACTGTCTCTGGCTGCACAAGAGATGAATGTAGTCTCCTGGGCGGTCGCCCAAATAATATATCAAAAGGTGACAGTCCATGCTTCTCTACCCATGTGCTTTGTCCATTAGCAGTTATTTTGGCCAAATACCTCTTCAGGGTTTGATTGCTGCGTTCCACCATCCCACTAGCTTGAGGTCTGCAGGGAGTATGCAATTGCTGTTTCATACTCAAAATATTCACTACTTCTGCCATAAGTTTATTATCAAAATGTGTACCTCTATCTGAAGAAATTATTGACCCTATACCAAACCTTTGGATCAATTCCCTCGTCAAACACCACAGTTTACCACAGTTCTGGCATCATTTTTGGACGTGGGCCAAGCCTCTTGGCCAGTTCAAAAACTGATCAATGCAAACCAAAACAAAATACTTAAATTGACCACAAGTGGGCATATCTGAGAAGTCAATTTGCACAATTTGAAATGGCTCCTCAGTATGCGGAATATGCTTCATGGGAGTGGGCACTGACTTTCCTATGTTATGCATTTGACATATAGAACATTCAATAACTTTTTTAGCAGCATATGCAGAAAAACCTGGAGCCCACCAATCTCTGGCTACCACCCGACACATCCCTCCTGTTGAGACATGGCAAGGCCCATGGCTCAAAGCAAACAAAGAAGGAAACAATGTCGGAGGAGCAACCAGCCTGTTTTTTAGTTTCCATATACCATCTGCTCCACAAACAGCTCCTTTTGTGGTCCAAAAGGATGTATGAGGCGAACTTGCCTGTAGAGCTGATACAATATCCAGATCCACTTGAAGATCTGTGAGCAGGAATGTTGGAAGCGCTATAGTTGGCTCATAAGAATGTATAGCATTTTTAGCATACCTATCAGCCAAAGCATTCCCAAGTAATATACTATCATCTGCTCTGGTATGTGCTTTATATTTAGTTACTGCAACTTTAAGAAGCAGCTGGACCGCTGCCAATAAGTTAGCAATTAACTCTTTATGTTGTATAGGAGTTCCTGCTGCTGTCAGATAACCCCTCTTTTGCCAGATTTGTGCTAAACTATGCACTATGCCTATAGCATAAGCTGCGTCACTATAAATATTTACAATAGCCCCTTCTGCTTGGGGTTAATAAATTGCTGGCATAAGGAGCAAATCTAAAGTTTCCCTTTACTTCAAGTAGTTAAAACTATAGTTAGTCCTATATTTATTACTATACCTCTGTCTAGTAGACTGTCAGGGGAGTATGGCAATAAAATAAAAGAACATTTATGACACTGACCTCTCATTCTTACTTATAGAGGTTCAGTAACTTTGAAAATAACTACATCATTACTTACCCCGACCAAAATTACCTGCTGATTCGAAGTGGTAACATTGGCATCACATATATTTAACAAACTCTTTGAATCGCCTTTATCTATTAAACACAGAATAGACAAACCATTAACTGACACATCAATCATTGGTTCTGTATTTTGTCCCAAATTCAAGACAGCAAGTTCAGGGAAGGAATGAAATTTTCATTAATCAAATCACCATACTCCACTATGTGCTGAATTTAAACCCCCACTATTGGGACATTTGTAACATACATATTCGTTCTACTAGACTTAGCTCATCTTTACCTTCTAATTTGAACAGCTAAGACCTATAATTGTACAATATTGAGGTAAAAACTGTCTAAAATATCACATTATTTCAAGGAATGCTCTCAACTGGGCATTCGTTGCTTTGCAATTACCTTTTTCCTTTTATCTGTCAAATGTTTGATACCTTGGGAGACATAGTGGCCCAGGTATTGTACTTTTAATTTAACCCATTGTACTTTTGCAACATCTACTTTTTGTCCTATACTGGCTAGAAAATTCATTAAAGAAATAGAATCCTCAGTACATGCCTGTTCATCAGGGAATGCTAGCAAAAGATCATCCACATATTGTACTAATACCGATCCCATGAGTGGCTGCCACTCATCTAATTTATCCTTGAGCGCCTGAGAAAAGCAACTGGGGGAATCATGATACCCCATTGGCAATCTAGTCCAGGTAAGTTGCTTTTTCTCAAACGTGAAGGCTAGCAACCATTGATCATCTGGATGAACAGGAACAGACAAGATTAATTACAGTAAAGTGAGTTGCTGAAGGAGGTATTGTTGCCAGCATAATAGAGGGGTTGGGTACCACAGATACTGATGGTATAATTACCTTGTTGACTGCGCGCAAATCATGCACCAATCTCCATCAACGGCTATCCTCTCCTGTTTTTATAGGTTTGGGAACTGGATAAATAGTAGTATTAGCTGAACTCCTACAAGGGGTAAGAACACCCTCCTGTAGTAACTTCCCTATTACTGGCTTAATACCTTCAACTGATTCAGGAGATAAGGGGTATTGAGGTAGTCTAGGTACTGGCAATGTAGGGTCTCTATATAACCGGAGCAACTTTCATAAGGCCAGGAGTGTTTGCTCCTGTTACCCATATAGAAGGGTTAATTTTTTGTTTGACTTCTTCTAAAATTCCTCCCTCCATATCCGCTACTAATAAAGGCATAAACAACAAACCAGTTGCTTCATCTTTTAACCTATGTGGTATGTCAATAACAGTTTTATCCGGAGATAATGCAATTGTTACCCCCATTTTAGAAAGTAGATCTCTTCCTAATAAATTACAGGGGGAATGTGGAGACAATACAATTGAGTGTTCTGTTGGATGCTCTCCCAATGTCACCGGTATAGGTTGTGTAACCCTTGCTGAGATTATATTAGTTTTTACCCCAACCAAAGAAACTCTTTCATTGGAAAGTGGTAAGTTAGGATCAAAGACATTTAAAAGAGACCGTGAAGCCTCTGTGTCTATGAGTCCACACAAATCAATACCGTTTACATTTATTTCAACCATTGGTTCATCAACAGAATCAATTTCAATTACTGCTAAAGCTTGATAAAATATGTCATCTATATTGTCACCACATCCCAGCTTATCCTAGCGCTCCCTACAGTCCTTGGCTATATGCCCACTCAATCCACACTTGTAGCAAGTGGGGAGGGCACAAGGCTGCAGGGTTGGAAATCTTACTCTATTTGGGATGATTTGTTGGTATCGAGACTGAATTTTAGGGTTTATGCGTTGTCCCTCATTTTGTTTCCAATTTCCACGTCTTTGCCGTGACGCCCCATAATTAGAGATATATATCATTCCCGAAGGTGGGTAAGGGGGGGCCCTACTGGTACACCCTGAGGTGCTACCTGCAATGTAGATATTGGTACCCCCTTAGGACTTTTTCTTTAACCTCTGGTAGTTGTATATTAATTATTTTTGTTTTTCTTTTTTTTGTAACACTTCGTAAGCTATTTCAACTAATTCAGGGGCAGATTTCTTTCTCCATCCCATTGTACGAAGCTCTATTTCTTCCCTACAACATTCCATCCACCAATACATTCACCAACTCTGGTCGTTTCATATCACTTTCATCATCTGGAATCCAATCACTATGCTTCTGAATAGCATCTTTGAATCTATTCCAGTAGTCCAACACATCCTCACCTTTCTTTTGCACAACATTTATCAATGCTCGCATATCTTGCAAATACATCCCATACATACACATACTTTTCTGACACTGCTCAATCAATTAAGATTCACATATCATATATTTAACTTGTTGCGTTTTCTCTATCCACATCAACTTTTTATACCACTTCTTTTAACATTTCTCTAAGTTGGGCAGATCAGTAACAATTGCCTTAATCTCATTAGGTTTCCAGGGGACATAAACCTTTCCTATTCTTACGGTGTAATTACCCTGGTCATCTTCCTCCCCCGGTAAAGCTACCTCTCTCAAGGGGATTTATCCAAATGGTTCTAATTTGGATTTAAAATACTCTTTTGTCCTTAGTCTATCTTCTGGGGTATGCTGGGGTAGTAATCCCATCTGCTTCACCTGTTGCCTAGTTAATACAGGTGAGGCATGATCTCTAGAACTCCCTACTGGAGGAGTATTAGTACCCAATTCACTTAATTTATTAAATTTTGCTAAGGCATCTGCTCTTGCTGGAGTGTACTGCCACAGTTCCCCATCTTTTTCAAATCTCATTGTACCATCTACATCATAGAATGGTTCCTCTCTACGGTAATGTGGGGAATACTGTTTATTAACAATTTTACCTATGTCTCTATACTGTGGAGTTTCTATCATAATAGCTGGAGTGGTCTGCTGATAACCAGACGCCTCTCCTCTATCATCACTAACTTACTACCCTCCTGTAGTCTCCACTTGCTATACCATAGGTGCAGATGCTCCTAATAATTCCCTTCTTATTGAGTCATAAGGGGAAACCCAATCATTGGGTATTTTATCCTTATTTTCTACATGTAAAGCAGCTTTCTCTGAGGACATTTTATAGGGGGGGTGGTTTATATCTTTCCTAGATAATTCTTCCCAGGCTGCTAAACATTCAATCCCCCCACAATCAGACCTTTTAAAAAGCAGTTTAAACAATACATCAATTTCAGGTGTATCAAGGGACCCCTCTGGCGGCCATTCAGATGGGCCCTCTTTATACTCCTTTCTTGTTAGTTTACACCATTTTACCATTTTACATAATGTTTCCTGGCATCTGGGTCTCCACTCACCATCATTTTGATGATAGGAGCACCTGGTTGCAATTTAACAATACTTAGCCCTGTTGCTTTTGCTATTTTCAATAACTTTTTTTCTTTTTAGTTAACCCAAATGTATTCATGACAGGCAAAACATTTTTTTTCCCATATTTATCACAATTTCTCATTAGTCTCTTTAGAAATGACAACAATTTGGAACTCCGGGACTGAGAGCTCCACCATTTAACATTATGGCTATGTACCAGCAGCCCAGTACATAAGTTGAGATATCTCGCTCGTTCTACTCTCAGAAGGACGTCTCCTTTCTGAGTGGCAATAGGCTAGTCCCTATCTAGACTCCCTATCCCAGAGAACACACAGCAGGTCATTCACCTCACTTGTGGATATCCGCTGAAGGCAATACCAATCTGCCTTAGGACCACAAATGTGCAAAAAACACCATTCACCCATTTGTGGATATCCGCTGAAGGCAATACCAATCTGCCTTAGGACCACAAACGTTTATACACACAAAAAAAAATTCAACACACCACCAATTTCTACTCACTATTCAGAAATTGTGGTACCTGCACTTATACATCCCTTCATAAAATATATATATATATTGTGATTTCTGGAGACAAGGAGAAAAAGGCAAGCGCTTAAAATAATCATTACTTAGCATGCTTTAAATTATAATAGGTACCTTTAACATTCTTTAGTAACCATACAGAGACAAGTATGCAGGCAAAATCAAAATAGGAAACGTGTTACCTTCTGTGGCTGCACTCCCTCAACCGACCCCTCCACACCGCACAGAAAAGACAGTATTTATCATGTTTCTCACCTGAGGCCTCATTGCTGCTGTCTGTTCTGAAGAAGGTGGGGAGCCGGTGGTGGAGATGCAAACAAGAAGAAACGTCAAAGGGTCACCAAATGTAAAGTCGAACCTTGAAATAAAGGACATCAACGCCAGCTGCATACGTCTCACACATGGTTTACTTAAGAATATACACTGTACAGTGGACCATCCTTCTGAGTCAGGAGTGGTCCCGATTACAAATGATTTCAGATATTTATAGAGAAGGGTTATACAGTAATCTTATGGCGGGCACAAGCCCAAAGTTACACATCACAAATACGTATTTCATTAAATATTTCAACACAGGCTTGGCTAACGGTTTGGCCAGAAAGATTAACTTTTAGGGGTCATCATAACCCAAAATATTTCAAACTGATAAGTTGTTTTGACAGAAAGGGAGAAATAATTGTAGGAATAATTACTGGAAAAGAGGTCAAGTTGACATTTGGACAGGGACTTTCATATTCCGAGAATCGTTGGCAGAACATTTAGATGTTTTGGTCAACCCAGCCACATGTGTTGCAATACCGAGAGAATTCAGAAATGTTTACTGGAACACAGATTCTTAAAAATAAAATACAGGAATATATTTTAATAAAAAAGGAGAACTCTGAATATACATGAAGATATGGGTTCCTATATTTTATATATCTTCACAATGCAAATAGGCAAAAAATTTGTGCGAACACCGTTAAAGTCTATGGGACACGAACGTGAAAAATCAAAAGTGCTAATTTTAAAGGCTTATATGCAAGTTATTGCCATAAAAAGTGCTTGGAGACCCGGGTCCTGCCCCAGGGGACATGTATCAATGCAAAAAAAGGTTTTAAAAACTGCTGTTTTTTCAGGAGTAGTGCTTTTATCATAGTTGCCAGCAGTCCCGATTTTCCCGGGACAATCCCGATTTTGGGATCCTCGTCCCAATCGAAGGCCATCCTAATTCGGGATTTTGCCTTTGTCCAGGGAAATCGGGAATGTTTTTGGCTCTGCAGCAGTTCTGACTCCAACAAAGTGGCCGCTGGTGCCGCCGCAAGATCTCTTTCCCCTTGTGTTCAGTTGAAAGGGGAGAGGGCTCGATCCGTGCAGCCAATGAATCGGCTTCTCTCTTCACAATTCTCCTGCACACTGAAGCCAGGGTTAGCTGCACGGATCGACACCTACCCTTTCCACTCAAAATGAGGAACGAGAGGAGACACATGGAGCTGCAGCCAACCCTCCATCTCGGACGTGGAGTAGGTTGGAGCTTGTGACAGAACACACCAATCTGTAAGAGGCACTCCACTGGGGACACTGACTGCAGGGGGCACCTGATGTAAGAGGCACTCCACTGGGGACACCTGATGTAAGAGGCACTCCGCTGGGGACACCTGATGTAAGAGGTACTGTACTGGGGACACCTGATGTAAGGAGGCACTCTGCTGGGGACACCTGATGTAAGGAGGGACTGCACTGGGAACACCTGATGTAAGGAGGCACCCTGCTGGGGACACCTGATGTAAGGAGAGACTGCACTGGGAACACCTGATGTAAGGAGGCACCCTGCTGGGGACACCTGATGTAAGGAGAGACTGTTAGGTACCTGATAGTTGAGCCTGACTGGTAGGAGACCTCTCTTAAACGCTGGTTCAGGAGCCACTGAAAGTGGGAACAGTGGTCTCTTGAGCACAGTGGGTAGGAGGGCCTGATGCAGGTTCCAGCAGAAGCAGATACTGGTCTAGAAGGATGTCCCTCAGGGATGGCTGAGCTGCGGATGCAGGTAGGCTAATGCAGGCCGGAAGGCAGGCAGGTAGCTGATAAGGCAGTGGCAGGATGCTTGGCAAGCAGGCTGGAAGCAGCGTCACAGGACACAGGCAAAGCAAGGTCAGACAGTCCGTTCAGCAGGAGATCAGGCAGGTATAAGCAAAAGGGATAATCCAAGAATAGTCAGGCAGGCAGGAGTTCGGCAACAGGTAATCAAGATAAGCAAGGTCAGGCAAGCCGGGTCGGATAGGAGACTGGAGAATGTTCAGACGTAGCCGGGTCACTAGCAATACAACAGACAGGCAGGATACAGGAACTCAGGTGCAGAGCTGCAGACGAACAGCACCTGACAGAAGCACCTGTCATTCTTTTAAAGGCCCCTTGGTGCCAAAACAGCGCTAGCGCGAACAGGCACACGCGGGAGCGCTCCGGCGCCCCCTGGTGGGGAATTAAGCAGAATTGTCCTGGAAAGACTCCTCGTGCACCTGCGTGCACGCATATTTGCCCGACGGCCACTGATATGCCCCTGACATTGCCCCGTCCCAACGGGCAGCCTCCGGATGCCCAGAATACTCTTCTTTTCAGGATGAGCAGAGAAATAGGCATGAATCAAACGTTTGGCATGAATATTACAGTCAGGTTCCCATGAATTATTTTCCGGACCATACCCCTTCCACTTAATCAAAAACTGTACTTGCCCAGATCTCTTTCTGCAATCAGTGATGGCTTCCACTTCATACTCCTCGTTGCCATCCACCATCGGTTCAGGGACCCTGGTGCCCCTATCAGGAAAAGGATCATCTACAGCAGGCTTCAAGAGTGACACGTGAAACACAGGGTGGATCTTGAGTGAATCAGGTAAACACAATTCATAGGACACCTCATTAATCTTCCTTTTCACAGGGAAAGGCCCAATGAACTTAGGAGCAAGCTTCTTAGCAGGACAGGTTAATCTAATATTATCGGTAGACAGCCATACCTTGTCACCAAGCTGAAGGTTTAGGTCTCCCCTTCTTTTCTGATCAAAGAACCTCTTGTTGTCCGCTTGTGCCTTGGATACCGCTTCCTGTAAGATTCGGTTATTATGACTAAGGAACTGCACTGTGTCCTGGACTGCTGGAACTGAGGATTCTGAAAGAAAATCTGGTAAAAAAGATACATGAAAACCATAGTTGGCAAAGAAAGGGGATTGACCGGTAGCAGAGTGGCTGGCATTGTTATAAGCAAATTCCGCTAGGGGCAGCAGGGATACCCAATCATCTTGCACAAAAGATGTAAAACACCTAATGTATTGCTCCAGTGTCTGATTTGTCCTTTCAGTTTGCCCATTTGTTTGGGGATGGTATGCTGAGGACAGGGCTAGTTCAATTTTCAGAATTTCACAAAGGGCTCTCCAAAAGCGAGAGGTAAACTGTACCCCCCTTTCGGACACTATATTTGCGGGGATTCCGTGTAGCCTGACAATCTCCTTAATGAACACACGGGCCGTCTCCACAGCAGAAGGTGTTCCTTTTAGGGGCACAAAGTGGGCCATTTTGGACAGCCGGTCGACGACCACAAAGATCGCCAAACATCCTTCAGAGCAAGGCAATTCAACTATAAAGTCCATTACTATAATCCTCCAGGGCCTAGCTGGTATAGGCAACGTTCTCAGTAATCCCCAAGCTCTGTTCCTGGGAGTCTTATTCTGGATGCAGACAGAACACGAGTTGACATATTTCCTGCAGAATTCTTTCAGGTTAGGCCACCAAAAGGTGCGCTGCACCAGCTCAAGGGTCTTACGGACCCCAAAATGTCCTGCAAGTGGGTGGTCATGCAAAAGTGTCAGTACCTTGACTCGGGCGCTCTCTGGTACAAAAATTTGACTTCCTCTCCACAATAGTCCATCACGAGGTGTTAAAGAGGATCCCTGGAGACTTGAGGGTTCTGGAGATGCTTCTCTGATCATGGACAGAAGATCTGTTTGAAGAAGAAGGAAGCTATTTGCCGGCAGAATAGTGTCAGGTACAGAAAAGTCTTTAGGGTTGTCAAACATGTGCGACAGCCCGTCTGGTTTTACGTTTTTGGATCCAGGCCGGTAGGTAATGTGGAAACAAAACCGTGTGAAGAATAGAGCCCAACGGGCCTGTCTGGGTTTTAGTCTCTTGGCAGATCTTAAATATTCGAGGTTCTTGTGATCTGTATAAATCAGTACCGGATGGACTGCGCCATCTAGCAAGTACCTCCACTCCTCCAAAGCTGTCTTGATAGCGAGTAGCTCTCGATCCCCCACATCATAGTTCCGCTCAGCCAGTGAAAGTTTCCTAGAAAAGAAACCTATGGGGTGCATCAGGTCCTTGTTGCCTTGTCGTTGGGAAATAACAGCACCCACGGCCACTTCGGACGCATCAACCTCCAGGATAAAAGGTAAGGATGGATCCGGATGGCTAAGGATCGGAGCTGACGTGAAACGTCTTTTTCATTCTTCAAAGGCCCCCTGGGCTTCCGGGTTCCAATGGAAACGAAAGTTCTGCTTGGTTAGCTGCGTGATGGGGGAGATGATAGCAGAAAACCCCTTAATGAACTTCCTATAAAAGTTTGCAAACCCAATGAAGCGTTGTACGCCCTTTTTGTCCATGGGAGCTGGCCACTCTAACACAGCAGACACCTTCTGAGGGTCCATTTTGATGCCGGTTGGGGAGATCACTAGCCCCAGGAACTGAATCTCCTCCTGTTCAAATTCGCACTTCTCTGCCTTAGTATACAGTCTGTGCAAACGGAGTCGGGTCAGGACTTTACGGACATGTTCCCTATGTTGTTCAAGTGAACTGGAGAAGATTAGAATGTCATCCAGATAGACGATTAAAAAGATGTCCAGGAAATCTCTAAACACATCATTGACCAGAAGCTGGAACGTGGCAGGAGCATTGCATAGACCAAAGGGCATGACTAGATATGGATTTGGTTGAGCCTTACTCTTTCCTACACTTGATTTTATTGTTTTACTCGTGATCACGTTTTTATATTGTTTGTTGATTATTGGTTATATCCAATAAAATACGTCATTTGATTTGCACTATTGGCGTCTTATCTATCTTTTTGGGAACCATCCATGCTCTGGAGACTTGTTTGTGGCGGAGAATTCCCTTTTGGGCTTCTGAACGGACAGTCGTGACGTGGACCATAGAGGATAGATCCCCCTTGAGATCCGGGATTTCCAGGACCAACCATCGTCCAACCATCGTCCACTAAGGATCTCAGAGTCTGTTTGATTCGGTGTCATCGGCATCCGAATCCACTCATGCTGGTAAGCGTATTCCATCTATTCACTTCCCATGATCGTACAACTCATGATATACAAGAGAAGATTTCTACATCAGTCCAACATTCATATTTAGCCTATGTTTGGGACTCTCTTGTATCAGATTCATAGCCATATATTAGGACTTTACTATATCCCGTCTAATATTCAATCTTTTGATATTATGCTTCACGTGTTTCAGCTATGTATATATTGGTAATGGTCACCATGTCTGATGTGCATTTTACCATTGGTTATCATTTTTAGCGCTGCATTTCACTTTTACTTCTGTTTACAATATTGGTCATATTTTATGTAGCTGCTTTTCACATTGGGTTAGCGCAGTGTTATTTATATTTTCTATGACTAGATATTCATAGTGTCCGAAACGGGTCCGGAAAGCCGTCTTCCACTCATCTCCGGCCCGAATGCGGACCAGATTGTAGGTCCCTCTCGGATCCAGCTTGGTGAAGATAATAGCAGACCTCAGCTTCTAGAACAGTTCAGGTATCAGTGGCAACGGATAGCGGTTTTTGACTGTAACTTTGTTAAACTCCCGATAGTTTCACACAGGGGCGAAGAGACTGATCTTTCTTGGAGACAAAAAATATTCCGGCACCAGCTGGTGAAGTGGAAGGTCGGATGAAGCCTTTTTCGAGGTTTTCATTTATGTAAACCTTAAGTGCCTCTTGCTCTTTTTCGGACAGCGGGAAAATGCGCCCAAAAGGAATCTCAGCCCCAGGGAGCAGCTCAATTGGGCAATCATAGGGACGATGGGGTGGCAGGGAATCTGCTCCCTTCTTGCTGAATACATCCGCAAATTCCCAATAGACCTTTGGTACATCTTGGAGTAGGTCTGGATCAATATCCATACAAAATAAAGTAGCAGCAGGTTTAGAGGGTTCTGGTAGGCAATGTCTTTGGCAATAGGGTCACTGGAACTTGATCTCGCCCGTGACCCAGTTAACAAGAGGGTTGTGGGCCTGGAGCCAGGGCATGCCCAAAATGATTGGAAATAGTGGAGATGAAATAACGTCCAGGGTTAGGATCTCTTGGTGCTGAGATGAACAGGTGGCAGACAGAGGAAGGGTTTCTTGAGAGACCTGGCCAGATCTTATGTGGGACCCATCGGCCAAGAAAACTGAGAGTCTGTGTGTCTTGTTCTTTAAAGGCAGGTTTTGCTGGGTGGCAAAAACAGAGTCCACAAAGCAGCTACATGCCCCAGAATCAACAATGGCGTTGACCTGGATTGTTCTTCCCTGGAGCTGTAATGAGAGAGGGAGAACAAGTTGAGTTGTATTGGCGGTTAAAGCGGATAAACTGGTCGGAGTAGAAGAAAAGCACTTACGAGTCTTTACTGGACAGTTGTTCACATAGTGGCCCGTCCCACCCCAGTAGAGACAGAGGTTTAACTGGCGTCTGCGCGCCCATTCTTCTGGGGTCAGGGTAGCACGCATAAGTCCCAGTTGCATAGGTTCGGGAGCATCAGGTGTTTGGGTGACTGGACTCGGGTAGGCAGAAGGTAGGTATCGGGAGGTAGGAACCGGAGCTCTTGCAGTCATCCACATAGGGCGCGTTTGTTGGGAAGAGCGTTCAGACCGGCGCTCACAAAGGCGTCGGTCAATCTGGATGGTAATGGCAATGAGCTCCTCAAGGGTATCAGGCATCCCTACCCGGGCAAGCTCGTCCTTAAGACCCTCAGATAGCCCCATGCGGAACTGGTGACGTAAGGCTGCGTTGTTCCATTGAGTGTCCGCGCTCCAGCGTCGAAAGTCCGTAACATAGTCCTCGGCTGGCCTACGGCCTTGCTGGAGCGCGAACAAAGCTGCCTCAGCGGTGGCAGTCGGTTGAGGGTCCTCATAAAGCTGGGCCATGGCTTCAAAGAAGGCTGGCAAGGACTGGATCTGTATAGCGTTGGTTTCAAGCAGGTGATGGGCCCAGGTCTGGGGTTTTCCCCCTGAAGAAGGGATATAACAAATCCCACCTTAGTAGCCTCCAAAGAAAAAGTCCGTGGCTGTAGGGCAAAGTAAAGTTGACAAGCACTGCGGAAGGCCAGAAATTTGGTTCGGTCACCAGAAAACTTTTCAGGGATAGGAACTCTTGGCTCAGGTGGAAGCATGACCACAGAGGGTGGTGCAGCAGCCTGTACTGGAGCGGCTGCGGAAGCAGGGGCCACACCACCGGGACCACTGAGGTTTAGTACTTGACCCTCCAGTCTGTTGTAACTGTCTTGTAAAGTCTTTACTGCCTGGGTGAGTGCTGCTAGGTGCGTACAGATCTCCTTGATGGGAGAGGTCTCTCCTGCAGGCTCAGTCATGGCTGTTCGTACTGTTAGGTACCTGATAGTTGAGCCTGACTGGTAGAAGGAGACCTCTCTTAAACGTTGGTTCAGGAGCCACTGGAAGTGGGAACAGTGGTTTCTTGAGCACAGTGGGTAGGAGGGCCTGATGCAGGTTCCAGCAGAAGCAGATACTGGTCTAGAAGGATGTCCCTCAGGGATGGCTGAGCTGCGGATGCAGGTAGGCTAATGCAGGCCGGAAGGCAGGCAGGTAGCTGATAAGGCAGCGGCAGGATGCTTGGCAAGCAGGCTGGAAGCAGCATCACAGGACACAGGCAAAGCAAGGTCAGTCAGTCCGTTCAGCAGGAGATCAGGCAGGTATAAGCAAAAGGGATGATCCAAGAATAGTCAGGCAGGCAGGAGTTCGGCAACAGGTAATCAAGATAAGCAAGGTCAGGCAAGCTGGGTCGGATAGGAGACTGGAGAATGGTCGGACGTAGACGGGTCACTAGCAATACAACAAACAGGCAGGATACAGGAACTCAGGTGCAGATCTGCAAACAGCACCTGACAGAAGCACCTGTCATTCTTTTAAAGGCCCCTTGGCGCCAAAACAGCGCTAGCGCGAACGGGCACACGCGGGAGCGCTCCGGCTCCGGTGGGGAATTAAGCAGAATTGTCCTGGAAAGACTCCTCATGCACCTGCGTGCATGCATATTTGCCCGACGGCCACTGATATGCCCCTGACAGAGACTCTGCTGGGAATGCCTGATGGAAGGAGGGACTCTACTGGGAATGCCTGATGAAAGGAGGGACTCCACTGGGGACACCTGATGACATCTGGTGGCAGGGGACACGCTCGGGGCTCCCACTGATTCTAAATTATGGTGAGTTGAACTATTTCATCTTATATTACAATAATAATAATAATGTGCTTCAATCATCCACACGCCATAACAACCATGGTGACAGGATAATTAAAGTGCTAACACCAGGTGTTTGGCGTATCTTTATCTGCTAATTGTTAAACTTTATGGAATACACATATTTCTATGTGTGTAGGATCTGGGCCTGCTGTCCCTCCATCCCTCTTTCTTTCCTTCCTTCTCTCTCCTTCCCTCCCTCCCTATTTCTTTCTTTCACCCTCCATCCCTCATTCATCTCGGACCACACCCCCTTTAAGCCACGCCCACTATTCCATTGAAACCACACACATTTTTTGCAGGGGTGAGCTGCACATGCCGCTTTTTTCCCCCCTCTACACCACACCTTAAAATGCATGCCCCATCCCCTAAATATAATAAGACTCCACCCATAGACAAAAAACTGCCCCTATATATTTTTTTACAATGTTGGCAACTATGTTTTATTAATGCTTAAAATGAAACAATAAAAGTGAAATATTCCTTTAAATATTGTGCCTGAGGGAGGATGACGTGAAGCGTCTGTAGGAGGGGAGGGGCTAACGGCGTGTCAGCAGTCGGCGTCTCGGCGGCTCCATCAGCGGGACGAGCAAGCCTCGAGGAAGAGAGAGAGGAAGAGCATGCCGATCGGCATCCGAGCCTCGACTATGGAGCTCCAACGCTGACAAGAACAGGGACACAGCGGCGCGATCCAGGGCGATAGCGAGACGGTGATCTCCTCCCCGGGAGGTGACCCCGCGCTCCCCGCTGCCCCCCCCGCTCCCCCCTCGGCACCAGAGGAAACTGATCCTACGTCACTCTCCCAGCGGCTCAGATCAACGCTACAGAGCCTGGATGGTACAAGTCGGATGGCAAGAGGAACGACTTCCGCAGTGTAAGACATACAGAGGGCTGCAGATGGGTAAGAGATTTGTCTCCTAGTGGACTCCAGAGGTAAGAGTATATCTTGAGGATTGGAAAGGAAGAAATCACTACCAATGAAATATTTAAGGTACGCTCTGGCTGAAGCATATAAAGTGGATACTGTAAATATTTAAAACAAAGGTCAAATAGTGCATGAGCTATAATTATATGTTAAGCTGTTGATACCAGGCATATCTATCACGCTTGTCAGCAAAACAGCAGTTACATGATACAATAAGCTACACAAAATATAGAGACTCTGTGGACATTGTTGCATGGTCGCAATCAAAGTCACCGATAGCAAGAGCAGCCGGTAAGCGTGAGGGGTCACCAGGTTTGCGCTGGTGGAAGAGGGGAACGGCGGCTGTGGTCTGGGCCAGGGTCTTGCGGGGCACCTGTACCACACAAGGTTTGGATAGCCCCTAGAGATAAGGGGCACCCACCGAGGAGCCCAGAAGCGGTACAGAGGAGCATATAGACACAAGGACAGGTACGCTATAGTGGCTTTAAACACTTATGAAAAGGTAGCTGAAATCATTCCCTGGGACTTTCCTTAAAAGGTATGTACGGACAGGTGAAACAACAGACATAATACTCTTACCCAGCATGGAAATCTGCCTGCCCTGAATTTTTCAATCAAGAAGAGCAAAAAAGTACTGCAACATATGAACATATCAGGGGGATGGAAAGGGGGAGGTAAGCACTAAAGCACTGCATATAGATATCCATGAAATAAAGAATGAGCAGAAATACAACAAAAGCAGGGAAAGGGGGCACATCTAAGACATCAAAAGATAGCCTCTCAGGAAATATAAGTGGGTCCTCAATTAAACAATACTTGGCTACAGGGGGGAGCCCAAGGGGTCTGCACCAAGAAGCTCAAACCCCTATTATCCCCGATATGAAGAAAAAAGGTCAGCATGAAAAGAAAGACCAGACCCCTAATCAATCAGGTGAGTCCTCATTAATTGAAAATACATATGAGTCATCTAGAATAATGGAACCTAGACAGGACTGTGATATTCCATCTAAAAATGAAATCGCAGAGATGTTTAAAGCGCTCGAATTATCGATCAAAACAGAAATAAGCATGTTGAGGACAGACTTAGGAAACCTGTTGGCGAGAGTCGAAAGGACAGAAGATATAATGGAGAAGCAAGAAAGAGAAATCTCTGACCTAAAAAAACAAATTAAAATAATACAACAAAATCAACTTAAAACATGCTACAGAATAGAGGACCAAGAGAATAGAAGTCGCAGACAGAACTTGAGAATCCGTGGAGTGCCTGAAAAGAGGGGAGAAGATCTGAAGAAAACGATAGAGGACATTTTTGCCCCACTACTGGAACTGAGAGGGGAGGACTTCCCAAAAATTGAAAGGGTGCACCGAATAGGCAGGCTGGACATCAGCCGAACAGAGAGAAGTCGAGACATAATCGCAAGGTTTAGATTCTACTCTGACAAAGAGAAAATATGGATAAAACTGCGGGGGCAAACCCCACTGCAATACGAAGATTCCAGGATTCAAGTATTTGCTGACCTCGCTAAGGACACACTACTAAGAAGACGCCTGCTGAAACCGCTTCTAGAGCAAATGATAAACCAAAATATAAAGTATTCATGGGGCTTCCCGGCCTGTCTAGTTGGTAATAAAGATGGTAGATCGGCTAGGCTAAGATTTCCCGATGAACTGGAAGACTTCTGCAAGAAATTAGGTTTACAGATGCCAACGACACTGAACTGGTCCAACGAGAAATGGATTGAGCTGGGGATAGACGTGGCATGAGCAAAGGGGGGGGGGGGAGGGGGGGGTGAAATTTTTGTAAAAAGAATAATGGGAAAATAGAATGGCGAGGGCTAGAGTATGCGGCCGCCGAGGCAGATAAGACCGGAGTGCTGATACGCTAATGGCACCACCTTTAGGAGTAGAGATCAATGGTGGAGGGCGATATTCGAAATCCACACTGGTCTAAGGGTCTAGAGAGGACCAGAGGGGGTGGGGGGTGGGGGGGCTGGAGGGGGGGAGGAGGGGGAACGAAGGGGGGGAGGAATGGGGGAAGAGGGTTTAGCATAGTTGGTAAATGGGGCATCTCTCCAAGGTCTAAGTTAGTAAGGGGTGAGTTTGAGGTAGGGAAATGGCACCGAACACAATAAAATGTATAACATATAATGTAAAAGGGCTAAATAGGGGTAACAAAAGAAGAAGCATTTTTAATGAGCTTAAACTACTGGGCCCAGAGGTGGTATTCCTTCAAGAAACCCATATATCACACCTATCAAAAATAAGATTATTCTCAGGGGAATACCCAATATGGTACCAAGGAGATACTATCTCAAGTAGAACACGTGGGGTCGCTATTGGATTCGCAAACAGGACTAGGTTCGTACTGGAAGAGAGATTAGTGGACACAGAAGGTAGATACATTTTTTTGAAGGGCAAATTATATGGAAAAGAATACACATTGGCCAATGTTTACGCTCCAAATCAGAACTCAATAGAATATGTTGGTAAGGTTCTAGAGAAATTGAAGAAGTTCAAACAAGGGCATCTAATATTAATGGGAGATCTGAATTTCTGTATGGACCCGGATCTGGACAGTACGTCCCATGCGCAGGCGAAAAACAGCACTCAACTAAATAAGATGAAGAAAAAACTCGCCAGCCTACAGCTGGTGGATATCTGGAGAGTACAACATCCAGAAGGAAGAGACTACACATTTTATTCGCCTGTACATGGGACATACTCCCGGATAGACTATGGATTGATAGATCACAGAGAAATTGAGAGGGTGGCAGATTCATGGATTGGGAACATAACCTACTCAGATCACGCACCACTGACCCTAGAAATAAAAATAGGAGAAATGAGCAGACCACTAGGACAATGGCGTCTAAATGAAGATTTGATAAAAGGAGAAGAGGGTTTCAATAGAATAAGTAAAGAACTAAGAGACTATTTCCTGAATAATGATACGGGAGAAGTAGCTGAGTCCACGTTGTGGCAGGCCCACAAAGCCTATATTAGAGGGATACTAATGGAAATGGGATCTAGGAAGAAGAAAGAGAGAGGCGACAAAACCCAAAAATTGATGGAGGAATTAGCCAGTCTAGAACGGAAGCATAAGACACAAAATGGCCAACTTTCACAAGGGCTCTATAAACATATGGTCATTAAAAGAGCAGAATTAAAAACTTTATTGGAACAAGAAGTAAGAGCGAATCATAGTAAGATTTTAGGGGATAGATATCGTTGGGCCAACAAACCAGGTAAACTGCTTGCGAATTTAGTACAAAAGCGGAAAGGGAGGAACTTTATTGAAAAAATCCAGACCAAAGATGGCCACATAAAGTATGCCTCTAAGGAAATAGCAGAGGTCTTTAAAAAGTACTACCAGGAGCTATACTCAGTTCGCAAGCAAGATACCCCGTTCTCGTATCATAGAAAGAAAAATGAAGAATATATGCAGAGATTAAAACTACCCAGGATTACAGTAGAGGAAAGAGAGGAAATGGAAGGCCCAATAACTGAAGAAGAAATAAGTAAAGCTATGGCAGGTATGGCAATCGGGAAAAGTCCTGGCCCGGACGGATTCACATTAACCTATTATAGGAAATTTAAAGAAATACTGATCCCTAAGATGTGTCAGTATTTTAACGGGTTGGGAGAGGATTATGACATGTGTCAGGAGGCTCTAAAGGCTGTTATCACGATCATCCCAAAAGAAGGAAAAGAAAAAACACTTTGCTCGAGTTATCGCCCGATCTCTCTGCTCAATATTGATACGAAACTTTATGCAAAAATACTAGCCGAAAGATTAAAGAGGTCCATGAATGCTTTAATAAACCCAGATCAGGTGGGTTTTGTCACTAAAAGAGAAGGGAAGGACAATGGGGTCAGGACACTACTCTTGATGCAAAAAATGAAGGTGGATGGACCCCCAGGACTACTACTGTCGATTGACGCCGAAAAGGCTTTCGACAGGGTAGACTGGGGGTTCATGTTCCAGACCTTGGAAACTATAGGTATGGGCCCGAAAATGCACCAGAGGATTAAAACCTTGTACCACCACCCGATGGCAATAGTGGGAGTAAATGGAGTTATGTCACAGCCACTAGAAATGAGGAATGGGGTAAGGCAGGGGTGCCCTCTGTCCCCGCTGCTTTTTGTACTTGCCATGGAGCCTCTATTGGCAACAATAAGGGCGGATCCAGAAATTAAGGGCATAAAGATTGGAGCAGAAGAACATAAGGTCGCAGCATATGCCGACGATGTACTGTTATACATCTCAGACCCTGAAAGTACCATGCCCAAACTGGTTAAGGTCTTAAGAGAATATGGGGAGATATCTAACTTCCAAATAAATATGTCAAAATCGCAAATCTTAAACATAAATTTAAAGAAATCAAAAATCGAGACACTAAAAAAAAAATACGGCTTTAGATGGGCAAAAGAACTAACATATCTAGGAATCAAGCTAGCTAATACAACTAAAAAAATGTTCTTAATAAATTATGTGTCCCTGTTAGATACAGTAAGAGCTGAATGCAAAAGGTACGCAAAGAAAACTATCTCATGGATCGGGCGGATCAATACTATTAAAATGGTACTACTCCCTAAGATCACATATATGTTTCAGATGATACCGTTACCATTACCATCGTTCTATTTGGGAAAATTAAAAAATATAATAATGAGCTTCATATGGAAAAATAAAAAACCGAGAGTCTCCTTTAGGACCTTAAAACAAACGAAAACATACGGAGGCCTGGCCCTGCCTGATATCCGGAACTACTATAAAGCAGCAGTAATGGCTAGATTAGTAGAATGGTCGAAGAGAACAAACGAAAAACGCTGGGTAACAATAGAAGAATATCTTAGTAATGCACCACTGGGTAGATTGATCTGGAACCCCCCAAAGGCTAGAATTTTGGGAGGAAACACACATATAATAACAAGTAATGCACTTAGAATTTGGGATGGGGTGTATAAAAGATTAAATGGGAATTATAACTCACCATTATTGGCACTGACAAAGAATAATTTCTTCCCACCAGGACTAGAAACTATGGGAGGTAAAGAAGCACTATGGGGTAGGACACAATTAAGACACATTATAAAGGAGGGTAAAATTATGACACTTCAAGAAATTAGGAATGGGCGGGGAGCACAAGGTTTGGATGAATGGAGGTACCTCCAGGTATGCCACTTCGTGAGCAAGCTTCCAGCACCGTTGAGGGAAGGAGACAAACTGACAGACTTTGAAAGGCTATGTGACGCCGATGACCCGAGAAACATTGTCTCAAAAATTTATAAAGCTCTGATGAAGACTGACCGGCTGGAGAGGCCTCCATTCATAAGTAAATGGGAAGCGGAACTAGGCACAAAGAAAGGGGAAAACACAATTAAAAGAATTCTTAATATGATTTGTAACTCAGCAGCGGACGTGCGAACCGCAGAAATGAACTATAAATGTATAAGCAGAAGTTATCTTACTCCAGAGATAATAAGCAAATTCCAAAATAAAACTGCCCTTTGCTGGCGGGGGTGTGATGAAATTGGAACGATGGCGCACCTATGGTGGACATGCCCCAAAATAAAATATTTCTGGCGTAAGATACTCGACTTAATAAAGGAAATCACAGGAATAGAAGTGCCAGATGACCCATGGGAGGTCCTGTTCCATGGGGGTACAGGAGATATTAAAAAGTACAAGCAATCATTGGTCCCTCATCTCCTGAACGCAGCAAAGCGTACAATCCCGAAAAATTGGCAGAAGAAGGAGAGCCCCGAGGTATGGGAATGGGTAGATGCAGTAGAAGAAACTTTCTTTTTAGAGACTAAGACAAGCTCGGAAGCAGAAACAAGAAACCAGAGCCCAACGGAGTGGGAACGTTGGGTGAAATTTAAAAAAACGTGGTGTCGCACTGAAGAATTAGCGAGAGGAGTAGAATCATGATAGAAGAAATTAGACCTTGGAGAGATGGGGTGGGGGGGATGGGGTTGGGGGGAGGGGTTGAGGGTTAAACAGATAAGGAAGCAACTGTTGTCCTCAGTTAATGATAAAGGGGCACACATGAAATAGGTTTTAGACTTTGTGTATGTCACATATTTGGTGCTAAAGAATGTTTGCTCCTTTTTGATATGGCAAGAGTCACAATGATGAGACAAAGGAGAGCGGGCTGGTTTATAAATGAACTGCAAAGTTGATTTAACGCCTCTCTGTATGGTCGACTGAACGTGACAAGAAAAAAAAAAAAAAAAAAAAAAAAAAAAAAGAAAAAAACAAAAAAAAAATATTGTGCCTGGGGGTTGCCTTAGTATGCCTGTAAAGTAGCGCATCTTTCCCATGTTCATAACAGTACCACAGCAAAATGCATTTCTAAAGGAAAAAATGTAATATAAAACTGCTTGCGGCTGTATTGTTGGGTCCCGACAATATAGATAAAAATAATTGAAAAAAACGGCGTGGGGTTCCTCCTCAAAATCCATACCAGACCCTTATCTGAGCATGCAACCTGGCGGGCTGCAGGAAAAGGGGGGACGAGAGAGCACCCCCCTCTCCTGAACCATACCAGTCCACATTCCCTTCATATGGGGAGGGTGCTTTGGGGTCCACCCCAAAACATCTTGTCCCCAAGTTGATGGGGACAGGGGCCTCTTCCCCACAACCCTTGCTCAGCGGTTGTGGGTTTTTGCTGGTTGGGGCCTATTATATAGCTATTATATAGGCAAGCTATTATATAGGCAAGGGCGGGGCCACCTAGTGATGTAACTGGGTGGCCACGCCCCTTCTAACATGTCATGTGGCATCAGGTGATGTCAGGGGGGCGGGGTCACACGTTTACGTCACCGGTTGGCCCGGCCCTCAGCTATATTACAGCTATCATCGCAAAAAGGCTGCAGTCAGCGGGACGCCTCCCATGGAGGCAGAGATTTTGCGTTTTTTTAGGTCCGTCTGCGCTGGGATTGAAGATGGATTTATATCATGGCACACTTTTTTTTTTTAAATAAAGGAATTGTACACAACTGTCTCCTGTCATTTTTATTTTTTGACACTCTTTTGGGGAATATGTAGGGGTTAAAGGGGGCTTCCAGATTCCGATAAGCCCCCGCCCGCAGACCCCCACAACCACCGGGCAAGGGTTGTGGGGAAAAAGCCCTTGCCCCATCAACATGGGGACAAGGTGTTTCGGGGTGGACACCAAAGCACACTCCCCAGGTTAAGGGCATGTTGCCTGGTACGTTTCAGGAAGGGGGCACTCTCTCGTCCCCCCTTTTGCCTGCGGCCTGCCAGGTTGCGTGCTTGGATAAGGGTCTGATATGGATTTTGGGGGGAACCTCCCACGCCATTTCTTTTTTAAATTTTGGTGCAGGGTTCCCCTTAAAAACCATACCTGACCTGAAGGGCCTGGTATGGATTTTAGGGGGGAGCCCCACACCATTTTTTTCAATGATTTTTATGTTATTATGGGATCCGACAATACATTACAGCTGCGAGCAGTTTTAAATGACATTTTTTCCTTTAGAAATGTCATTTTGCTGCTCTCATTCATTATACTATGTACGGATGCTGTGGGGCGTGAACTTAGCCACCTGAGCCATCATCGGTCAAAGGCACCCTTCCTTTGGCCAATCAAGGCTCTCACAGCAAAGCGTGCTGTTATTGGCCAAACCATGCAGGTCAGGTGCATGCCTTGGCCAATCAGCAGCCAAGGCATGCAAGGCATGCAGAGGCATGCACTGCGATCTCGCATTATGGGGCATTCGGTGGGCGCTCAAATTTCCCGCGAACGCCCCATGTTCTTAATTCGGCGAATGGGCTAACACCTGATGTTCGAGTCAAACTTACGTTCGACTTGAACATCGGGCTCATCCCTACTGTTCATCCTTGTACTTATGGGGAAAACCTACTACACTATGGAGAGAGCCTTCTTTTCTATCTTCTATCTTGCAGATTGGGAGAAACTTTTTTCTAGGAAAGGACCGTGGAGACCGGAGAAAAAGTTACAGCGATCCCTTGGACCTTGTGAGGAAAGCTTCAACAACAGGCTGGTCGTTTACTGTTGTCCCACCTATAGGATTGGGAGAAAACTTTCTTCTAGGAAAAGACCATGGAGACCGGACAAAAGCTGCAGTGATCTCTTGAAAGCTGTAAGGAAAGCTTCAACAACAGGCTGGTCGTTCACTGTTGCCCCATTAGACCCGTTGGGGTCTATCTATAAGGTGAGAGGCTAGCACTACTGGGGGAGGATTGCAAAAAGACATGTTTACAATCTTACATCTTTAATTTGGACTCTTTCACCTGTCCTTATCCCCCTTATTTACTCTGATATATATTTTTCACTTTGGAATTGATCATCTCTCTGAGTCACCTGATTTTTTTTGGATGCTCATTACTCCTGGTTAACTATTTACTTATTAGTTAAGTTTTATGTGATACACTTTACTGGATTTCATTGCATTATTGCTCAGATATATATTATGGGATGCACTTTTTAATACTTTGTATATTTTTATATGAGTTTTTACTTGCCATGAGCACCTGAGAATTTTTTTTTGTTAACATGCTATATTAGCGCTACTTCACTACACGATATGCATAGCTAAATTTTGCAAAGTTACCATGATTACCAGATGCCATTAGCAGTTTACGGTTTGTAATTATTTTGTCTACAATTGCCTTATTGTTTTCAGTAAACGAGAGAGGCCCGTAGTATAACCCCGAGGCATTAAACGGAGGGCCGGCATGACAGGGGTTAATGAGGGCTTAGGGTACAGGGAGTTAATGGTAAGAGGGGGCGTTTCAGGGATTAGTTAGGGCTGTTCAGAGTGGGTTATGGGGATGGGGTGGAGCTTTGGGGGGGAAGTGAGTTGGGGACGGGAAAGGTGGTGGTCTTCAGTTCGAAGAGGAAGAGTGTGGAACAACTTCCCACCCTCCCGCCCTACATTTTGGGGGGCATTTTCGTGTTTTGTTTTGGGGGACTTGAGTGTCCTAGGGAGCAGGTTGTGGCACTTGGCGGGGTGCAAGGTCCTTGTAGGTCATACGGGTACATAAAAGGTATGGTGTAGGGACCCGTCTGAGGTACGGCTCCCAGTTGGTGTACCGGTACCTGCTAATTGTCTCTGAGTCTGTGGTTTCGCAACTGGAGGTCTTAGAAATGACTAGCAGGTACCGTTCTGGTTTTATGCCTATTGGGACCTTGGGCTCCATTTTCTTTAATAAACAGTATGTTATGTTTTGAAAGGTTATTGATAAGTTAATTATAATAAAATGAAGGATTCGCCCTGGGACTTTGAATGAAGTGGGTACCGTTTCCGCCAGTAAACATAACAGTAGTAAATACAGTATATAGTTTATTCAAGTAAAATTGTTTACATGCATAGATAACACCAACAGTTGCCAATCAAAAAGAGGTATACGAACAAGAAATATTTGTACATGGATGTAATAGCAGTCATTGTACACGGGCATCATACTACCCGACTAGTTTTGCGAGATCCAGCTCGCTCTTCAGGGGTGGATGTGTGTAACAATGTACCTAGGATGAAAAAAGTATATATTTGGCAATATGGCACAGTATTAGTTATAAAGGCACAGGGTAGGAGGGGTTAAGGGTTCCCATACTTACCACTGAGCTTGACCATGGCTACAGGCGTGCGGCTCCAAGACAGCAGCAGCGGGTGCCTCACCAGGGAGCTGAAGTCAGATGGGACCCCACCAGGGGCCAAACGGAGAGCAGGCATGGCATGGGTATAGTGATGTAACCCTAGAGACCTCGTTAGTCCATAAAAAGTATAGGCTGTGAACATAAGTATGTTTGTTAGGCATCTAAAGTAGTAAAGTAGAATCAATAAGTATTAACATAAAGATATGTATGCATGATTGTGAGGCCTGGGCCCAAGGATGGTAGGGATATGGAGGTGGTTAAAAACAGAGGAATACTAACAGGTGAAAAGATAGAGAAGAAAAGAGGGGAGAAAGGTGGACTGTGATTGTGTAATAGTAGGGTAGTGATGCATCCCTAGAAACCTCGTTAGTCCATAAAGAGTATAGGCTATAAACATGAGTATGTTTGTCAGGCATCTAAATAAGTAAAGTAAAATCAATGAGTATTCGCATACAGATATGTATATATAAGTAAAAGGCCTGGGCCAAGTATGGTAGGGACATGGAGATGGTGGATAGCAGAGGGATACTAGCAAGTGGCAAAATGAAAAAGATAGAGAGGAAAGAGAGGTGGACTGTGATAGTGTGGTGGGATCTGTGATATAAAAAAACAAAAATGAATAAAAATAAGTGCTCAAAAAAATGAAGCTATGTATGAAATATGCAAGTGTGCCTAAATGTAACAAGTATCAAAAGGTGAAAATAGTAAGTACCTGAGTATGGTGAATATCTTGAATATAAAAGTAATGAAATACAGCAGGCAAACTCCACAGCTGTGTGTATCTTCAGTGAAATTGGAATCCAAGCCATGCCTGACCTCCAATCCGGGATCCAACCTGATATGTTAATTATTGGATATTTATATTTGGTTAATAAAACGGCTGCTTTGGCCACTTTACTCAAATTATGTGTGGTGTGGTCATTAGATGAAAGGGTGGGGTTATTGGTATAGCAGGTAACAAGCCATAGTTAATACCATAGTCATATCAGTTTTGTGGGATGTGGGCAAACTGAAATCTCAGAAGTAACCATTTGTTGTGTCATTTGAAAACCTCTCAATATCCTACAGGGTTGACGTTGAAGAGTACAGAGGCATCATGGCGATAATCAGAGCTGTCTGGGAGATTAACAATTCCCCCAATATCCTGCCCAATGTGACCCTGGGCTATCGTATATTCAGTACTTGTAATGATCCAATGAAATCTATGGCATATGTCATAAGAATATTGTCTGGAGAAAAGGAAGCTCCTAACTATTACTGTAAGGGACGTGGAGAATTCACTGGTTTTATTGGTGACAGCACTTCCCATACAAATTATGCCATGGCCCAGTTACTTAGTATGTATCGGTATACACAGGTAAGTGATCACTTCAATATATTATGTGTGAAAGACGTGTGTTCAATAGATGGCTTATTACAGTCTTGGTGGAATATTTTCCGTATTACTTTTCTTTAATGAATGCAGATCAGAATTAACAGTCATTTGAATATTTCAGGTACAAAACATTGTATCTAATGGACTTAGCCCCCTAAGCCATGATTAGCCAAAGGCAGGGTGCCTTTGGCCAATCATGGCTCAGGGAGCTAAGTCCACACCCCACACTATGTAAGGCTGCTTATATAGGGGCCGTAAATAGTTAATGAATGAGAGCAGCAACATTACATTTATAAAGGAAAAAATGTCAGTGTTAAAACTGCTCGCGGCTGTAATGTATTGTCGGATCCCGGCAATACATATAAAAATAATTTAAACAAAATGGCGTGGGTTCCCCTCCCCAGTCCATTACCAGGCCCTTCAAGTCTGGTATGGATTTTAAGGGGAACCCAATGCCAAAATATAAAAAATGGCGTGGGGGTCTCCCTCAAAACGCACTCCCAGCTCTTATCCGAGCATGCAGGGTCCCCCAAAAACACCTTTTTGGGGGTCTGTGGGCGGGGGGGTTATCGGAATCTGGAAGCCCCCAGATTCCAGCCTCCCCATGTGAATGGGTATTGGGTACATTGTATTTTTTAATAAAGAAATTGTCAAAAACCTGTCATTTTTACTGTTTTGACACTTTTTTTGTTAATGAGTAGGGGTACAATGTACCCGATACCCATTCACATGGGAGGGGGGATCTGGGGGCTCCCTTGTTAAAGGGGGCTTCCAGATTCCAATAAGTCCCCCGCTCGCAGACCTCCACAACCACCGAGCAAGGGTTGTGGGGATGAGTGTAAGAGTCCAGGGCTTACTACGCATTCACCAATGATGCGTTGCCGCAAGAAGAAATCCGTGCCAACTGAGCATGCGCCAAAGATGCCTCAGTGCGCCAACCCGCACCTGCACAGAAAACTTGATGGAAAAGGCAGGAAAATGCCCAGGAGGTGCACAGGAAGTGACCTCAACCTGATGGAAAGAGGTGGGAAAATCCCCAGGAGGACCACAGGAAGTGACCTCAACCTGATGGAAAAAGGTAGGAAAATGCCCAGGAGGCACACAGGAAGTGACCTTAAACTTCCCTATATAAGCCCAGCCCAGATACTGCCAAATTGCTGGATTATCTTCAGCCCCCGCCTTGTTCCTGTGCTACTTGTTGTGACCTGGAAACCTATTTGACCACTCTGACCACCTATTTGACTTCAGATTTGTACCTTGACCATTCTACTTCTTTGCCCCTTTTGTACTCAGCTGCCAGATTGAAACCGACCCCGGCTTGGATCTCGACCATTCTCATGAACCCTTTTATACTTCATTGCCCAAATGGACTTGACTTCGGCTCAGATCTCGGACTAAGACTTGCACGGTGCTCCGCACCCCTGGCTCCTGTGCCACTCAGTGTCCACCAAGTCTCTGTCTCCATCTCCAGAGGCTTCAAGGACCCGAGGTGCAAGGGAGGCCTCCCCACTACTTCGGTCTCACATCAGGTATGTGGCCCTCATGACAGAATAATCCAGCCATGTCTGAGACTGAGGGGAGTGCTTCCGCCTTCGAGGCTCTGTGCAAACAAGTGGCCTCTGTGTCTCAGGCCCTGATGTTCATACAAGAGGGGTACTTTCAACTGGAAGGACGGCTGACTGCAATGGCCAATTCCTCAGTTCTGAGCCCTGCAGAACCATCTGTTATGGCTATGGAGCAGTCCATCTCTACTCCAGCTCCTGCACCACAGGTTCCTATGCCAGAACGCTTTTCAGGGATTCGCCACAAGTTCCGGGCTTTCAGGAATGCCTGTCGGCTATACTTTACCTTACAGCCTAGAACCTTCTCTTGAGAGGATACAAAGGTCAGGTTCGTAGTAGCCTTACTTACAGAAGAACCTCAAGCATGGGCTCATCAGGTATTGGAAAGGGAGAGTCCTATACTGCACTCACTGTCTTCTTTCTTCAATGCCATGGCAATGCTCTATGATGACCCACAATGAACCACCACAGCTGAAACAGTGTTGACCTCTCTACAACAGGGGAAATGCCCTGTTGAGGACTACTTAACAGAATTCCGCAAGTGGGCTGCAGACACTGCATGGAACGACGCCGCCTTGCGCCATCATTTTCGCTTGAGCCTGTCCGAGCCCTTCAAAGACGAATTAGCAAGAGTGGGGCTCCCTGATACATTGGTACCTACAATTCAGTTGGCTATCCATCTTGATCGCAGACTCAGAGAACGTCGCAGGGAATGATCCGGTATAGCCCGTTCCACATGGATGCTCCCACGAGTACCCATGGCTCCACACCTGAGAAGCCCTGAGACCCACGCATCAACTCCAATTCCTGACGCAGAACCGATGCAACTCGGCTTAGTTTGTGCACCTCTCACACCCGAAGAGTGACAACGTCGCCACCTGAACAATCTATGCCTGTATTGTGGTGGAGCGGGTCACTTTCTACAGGGATGTCCCATTAGGCCGAGTAAGTGGATCAAACCCCCATCTCATTTACCGTATGTTGTTAAATCCTCACATCTCACTCTCTGCCTCTCTTTGCAGATACCACAAAGGATAATCCGAGTAGCAGCCATTATTGACTCTGGGGCTTGCAGCTGCTTTATTTACATCCACTTCTCCACAAAGTATGGAATCCAACTATGCAAGAAGCCCCAGCCATTTACTGTTCATCTGGCAGATGGCTCCACACCAACCTCGGGTCCCATAACCCATGAAACCACCCTCATATTGGCCACCACTGAAGCAGACCATCGGGAATA
The DNA here is from genome assembly GCA_037952925.1 of Lithobates clamitans. Lineage (NCBI taxonomy): Eukaryota > Metazoa > Chordata > Amphibia > Anura > Ranidae > Lithobates > Lithobates clamitans. Next base: position 754,923 of record JBBGZY010002025.1, read on the forward strand.
TCTTCGGCTGGACGTGATTTCTTCCCCCATTTTTCTGGTTAATTTGGGGTTACCGTGGCTTTGACAGCACCTGCCACAGATTGATTGGTCCACTGAAGTTGTGTCTTTCGGCTCACCCTATTGCTTACACCACTGTTTTCCACAACTAGCCTGTTTGACAGTTCAACCCCTTTCCACAAATGGCAACACTTTTCTACCCCAGGTTTACAGAGACTTCCTTGACGTCTTCGACAAGAAGGGGGCTGAATCCCTACCGCCTCACCAGCCGTATGATTGCCCCATTGAGCTTCTTCTTGGTTCTGCAATACCATTTGGGAGGATCTTCCCACTCTCTGAGCCTGAATTAGAAGTCCTCCGAAAATACATTAATGACAATCTTAGGAAAGGGTTCATCCGGCCCTCTACCTCTCCTGCTGGCGGACTCTTCTTTGTGGAAAACAAGGACCATTCTTTAAGACCATGTATCGACTACAGAGAACTGAACAGTATCAAGAATCGTTACCGGTTGCCTCTAGTCCCTGAGCTAGTTCAGAGGTCCCCCCTGCCAAGGTCTTCACAAAATTGGACCCACGAGGGGGCCTACAATTTAATACGGATAAGAAAGGGCGATGAAACTGCCTTTTGTGCTAGGTTTGGCCATTTTGAGTATTTGGTCATGCCATTTGGGCTGTGTAACGACCCAGCAACTTTGCAACACTTGGTAAATGTCATCTTTAGGGATTCTCTTGACCTCTTCATGATAGTGTACTTGTTTTTTTACCTTCCCTCAAGGCTCATCACATCCACCAAGCTTGAAAAATGTGAAAAAAAGCGTCCAGAGGTTCGTGGGATTTGCCAATTTTTATAGAAGATTCATCAAAGGCTTCTCATCAATAATTTCACCTATCACACAACTCACCAAGCAAAACAGCCATTTTCTGTGGTCCCCCTCAGCACAAACAGCTTTCGACAAACTCAAGAAGCAATTCACCTCTGCTCCGGCCATCACAACCCAGCCTTGCCTTACGTGTTGGAGGTCGATGCTTCAGAGATTGTGGTTTGGGCAGTCCTTTCTTAGCGCCACAAAACCACAGCCATGTTGCATCCTGTTGCCTTCTTTTCCAGGAAGTTGTCCCCAGCTGAAAGGAACTATTATGTAGGGGACCAGGAACTCCTTGCTATTAAACTGGCCCTGGAAGAATGGCAATATCTATTGGAAGGAGCCTCGTACCGTATACTCCGTACAGCTAAACGTCTCAGACTTAGACAAGCCAGATGGGCTCTTTTCTTCACCCAATTTCAAATGCATATCACGTACTGTCCAGGATCCAAGAATTGTAAACCTGACGCTCTGTCCCGCATGTATCCCACAGATAACTCGCCAACGACGGACGCGATATTGCCTGCCTATAATTTCTTCCTACTTACAGATGAACTCTTGTCCAGGATTAAACTGGCCTCCTCTCTAGACCAACTGCCCTCAGGAGAACATCTGCAAGAAAAGGATGTACTTTTCTTCCATGACCATGCTGTGTTTGTGCCACTTCAACTGAGAGTTCCTGTGCTCAAACTCTGCCATATGACAACAAGTTAGCAGGGGATTTTGGGGTGACCAAAACCACCAATTTGCTTTTGCGAACCTTTTGGTGGCCTACCCTCAAGGCAGACTGCCATGCTTAGGTCCATTCCTGCCCAGTATGCAATCATAGCATAATGGAAAATAATAAATCATGGGGTCTCCTACGCCCCCCTGCCTGTTCCCTCCAGACCCTGGGAACAGATCAGCATGGATCACATAGTGGAGCTATCACCCTCTGATATTTGTTGTTGTGGACCGCCTTACAAAAATGTCTCATTTTATTCCTATGATTGGCACTCCTTCCGCCCCAGAAACAGCTCAGGCTTTTATCAAGGAGATTATATGCCTCCATGGTGTCCCCAGCAATATTGTATCGGATCGTGGGGTCCAATTCAACTCTAAATTCTGGAAGGAGCTCTGTCTTGCTCTAGACATCGAGAACCACTACAAACCAAACTCTTGAACAGTACCTTTGTTGATTCTCCATCTTTGTCCAAGACAATTGGGCGTCCCTACTTCCTTGTGCAGAATTTGCATACAACAACGCAATACATTCTACCACTAAGCAATCACTGTTCTACGCCAACCTGGGGTACCACCCTTCTTTTTCTCCTGTTTTACCTGCTTCCGCTTCGGTCCCGGCTGTCTGGAACAGAGTGGGGTTTCTACACAACAACTTAGAGCTCCTAAAGGATACCATGGCCAAGGCACAGCTGGATTACAAGACCATCTATGATCGAAAGAGGCTGGGGGACCTGGATCTTCAACCGGGAGACAAGGTTTGGCTGTCTACCAGGCATTTGAAGTTGGCCTGCCCTTTCAAGAAATTGGGCCCTAAGTTCATTGGGCCCTTCCCTGTCCTGTCCCGATTCACCCTGTTGTCTACAAACTCAAACTGCCCTCAACTTACCGGATCCACCCTGTCTTCCATGCCTCCCTCCTGAAGCCCATGGCCCTGAACCCCTTTGGTGAATGTGGGGAAAACCTCTGCCTCCCTCTATGATTAAAGGGATTGAGGAGTACGATGTTGAGGCCATCCTGGACTGCCGTAGAAGGGGCCGCAGATGCCAATTTCTTGTACAGTGGAGGGGTTAGGGCCCTGAAGAGAATTCCTGGGTACCCGAGTCGCATATCCATGCTCCAGATCTTCTCCGGCAGTTCTTTCAGCAAGCTTAATCTCAGAGGCCACCCCTTGGGGGGGGAGCTCTGTAAGAGTCCAGGGCTTACTACGTGCGCACCAATGGCACGTTGCCGCAAGAGGAAATCCGTGCCAACTGAGCATGCGCCAAAGACATCTCAGTGCAAACCACGCCTGCGCAGAAGACTTGACGGAAAAAAGCAGGAAAATGATCAGGAGGCGCACAGGAAGTGACCTCAACCTGATGGAAAAAGGTGAGAAAATGCCCAGGAGGCGCAAAGGAAGTGACCTCAAGCTGATGGAAAAAGGTGGGAAAATGCCCAGGAGGTGCACAGGAAGTGACCTCAAATGTCCCTATATAAGCCCAGCCCAGACACTGACAAATTGCTGGATTATCTTTGTCCCCCCTTGTTCCTGTGCTAGTGTGTGATCTGTCTGAACTTTGCCATTGACCTTGGATTTGTACCTTGACCATTCTACTTCTTTGCCCCTTTTGTACTCAGCTGCCAGATTGTAACCGACCGCGGCTTGGAACTCGACCATTTTTCTTCTTCTTTTTATACTTTGTTGCCCAACTGGACTTGACCTCGGCTTGGATCTTAGACTAAGGCTTCCACAATGCTTTGCACCCGTGCCACTCGGTGTCCACCAAGTCTCTGTCTCCATCTCCAAAGGCTTCAAGGACCCGAGGTGCAAAGGAGGCCTCCCCACTACTTCGGTCTCACATCAGGTACGTGGCCCTCCTGACAATGAGGCCCTTGTCCCCATCAACATGGGGACAAGGTGTTTTGGGGCAGACCCCAAAGCACCCTCCCCATGTTGAGGGCATGTGGCCTGGTATGGTTCAGGAGGGGGGGGCATTTGCACGTCCCCCCTTTTCCTGCCAGGTTGCGTGCTCGGAAAGGGTCTGGTGTGGTTTTTGGGGGCGACCCCCATGCTGCTTTTTTTCAATGTTTTTTATCTATATTTGAATTATATTTTTTTCTTTAGAAATGTCATTTTGCTGTGGTACTGTTATGAACATGGAAAGATGTGCCATTTTACAGGCAGACTAAGGGGACCCCACAGGCACAATATTTAAAGGAATATTTAATTTTTATTCTTTCACTTTAAGCATTATTAAAATCACTGCTCCTGAAAAAACAGCCATTTTTAAAAACTTGTTTTTGCATTGATACATGTCCCCTGGGGCAGGATACGGGTCCCCAAACACCTTTTTTGACAATAACTTGCATATAAGCCTTTAAAATAAGCACTTTTGGTTTTTCATGTTCGTGTCCCATATACTGTATTTATCGGCGTATAACACGCACTTTTTTCCCCTTAAAATCAGGGGGTGCGTGTTATACGCCGATCCCCGCTAATTGTGATCTATCGGCGGCGATCGCCGCTGACCTTCACATAGCGTGTCGTTTTAAACATGGTGCCGCGGAGTTCGGAGGGACTCGGCGGAGCTGAACGAGCACCGCTGAAATCACAGTGACTGCTCGGAGCCGAGATACACATAGTCGAGTGTATTCGGCTCTTTCCAGCGCCGCTCACAGTCACGCCCAGTCCCGCCATTGGACCTGTGTTATGTCCATCATAGGGCGGGACTGGGCGGTACTGTGAGCGGCGCCGGAAAGAGCCGAATACACTCGACTATGTGTATCTCGGCGGCATTCGTTCAGCTCCGCCGAGTCCCTCCGAACTCCGCGGCGCCATATTTAAAACTACATGAAGCTATATATATGTCGGCGGTGGCGGCGGCGGCAAGCATGGACACTGGGGGCAAGGCTGCACTGACCAGTGGGGCAAAGCTGCACTGGGGCAAAGCTGCACTGACAAGGCTGCACTGGGGCAAAGCTGCACTGGGGAAAAGCTGCACTGACAAGACTGCACTGGGGCAAAGCTGCACTAACAAGGCTGCAATGACACTAACAAGGCTGCAGATGAACACTGATGAGGCTGCATTGATGGGCATTTTAATGTAAGTTTTTTTTCCTTAAACTTCCCTCCTAAAAGTTTTTTTCCTTAAAATTCTCTCCTAAACTTGGGATGCGTGTTATACGCCGGCGCGTGTTATACACAGATAAATGCGGTACTTTAACGTTGATCGCATGTTCGCACAAATTTTTGCCTGTTCGCATGTTCTGCTGCGAACCGAACCGGGTGTGTTTGGCTCATCCCTAGTTCTTAGAGATGTCCTCTGGTGTTTGGGATCTAATGTCCAGAATGTTAGCTCAACCTTTAGGAGCTGTAAGGACTAAACCCATCGATTTTAATGGTTTCAAAAAGCAGCTACATTCTCGGCATGCCGGGAATGCTAACTGTCACATTCGTTTGTGCTCTAACCAAACTGTCAAACTATCAAATGGCTGGTGTCATAGCTGATCACATGTGCAGCACCATGGCAGATTAAACAGAGGCTAAGATGGCGGCTTCCTTGGCTGAAAAGATAGGAGGGTTTAGCTCAGCTTTAAAGGGTCGTTCCCAGCATACACGCATGAAAACTGATGGGAAAATGCGCAGATTTTACTTGCAGAGACATCAGTTCTCATGTGCATTTGTTATACACCTCCAGTGTCATCACTTCCTCTAAAATGTTACCATTCTCTTGTCATTCTGTTACCCACCATCACTGTCTTGCTATTCTGTCCCTTTCATTACTGTCCGCAATTCTGTCCAACCATCACTGTCCGCCATTCTGTACAACCATCACTCTCCATTAGGGATGAGCCAAACACCCCCCGGTTCGGTTTGCACCAGAACCTGCGAACGGACCGAAAGTTCGCACGAACGTTAGAACCCCATTGACGTCTATGAGACACGAACGTTCAAAATCAAAAGTGCTCATTTTAAAGGCCAATTTGCATGGTTTTGTCCTAAAAAGGGTTTGGGGACCTGGGTCCTACCCCAGGGGACATGTATCAATGCAAAAAAACTTTTTTTTCGGGAGAAGTGATTTTAATGATGCTTAAAGTAAAAAAAAAAAGTGAAATATTCCTTTAAATATCGTACCTGGGGGGTGTCTATAGTATGCCTGTAAAGTGGCGTGTGTTTCCCGTGTTTAGAACAGTCCCTGCACCAAATGTCATTTTTAAAGGAAAAAATCTCATTCATAACTGCTTGCGGGTTTAATGTAATGTCCGGTCCTGGCAATATGGATGAAAATCAGTGAGACAAACACCATGGGTACCCCCCAGTCCATTACCAGGCCCTTTGGGTCTTGTATGGATATTAAGGTGAACCCCGCACCTAAATTAAAATAAGGAAAGGTGTGGGGCCACCAGGCCCTATATACTCTGAACAGCAGTATACAGGCGGTGCAAACAAGACAGGGACTGTAGGTTTGTTGTTAAGTAGAATCTGTTTGTCATTTTGAACAGGTACATTTTTAAGGTGTTTAGCTCCAGCCAAAAAATCTTTTTTAAGCTTTTTGGAAAACATAGGGAAGGGCTATCACCCCTGTGACATTTGTTTTGCTGTCTTTCCTCCTCTTTAGAAGATTTCACCTCACTTTTTGTCCCAATGACAAATGCTTTTGGAGAATTTGGGGTTTTTTGTGGAACAAGGATTGGAAAGCATCAGTGGAAAGGAGAAATGTTTTTCCCATATTAACTCTTACAGGAGAGAATTTCCCTTCCTAGGGGTAGATTTCATCTCACTTCCTGTTGTCTCCTTCCGTTTGCAAGTAGGAGTCGTTTGTAAGTTAGATGTTTGAAAGTAGAGGCCTGCCCTATATACTCAGCAGAAATTTGGGCCTTAGGTGTTGTTGTGGCCACAACACTTTAAGCCTTCACAGGGCCCTGCTGTGAAATATTAGATCAAGAATTGTAATTACATGCCCCTGTTGAACAGGGGCAGAAAAACTAGGTCTTTGGTGGTGGTGGTGGTGGTGCTGGTGACACAACACTGTAAGTCCTCACTCGCTCTTGGTGGCTGCAGAAATGGGCCCTGCTGTGAAATATTAGATCAAGAATTGTAATTACATGCCCCTGTTGAACAGGGGCAGAAAAATTGGGCCTTTGGTGGTGGTGGTGGTGGTGGTGGTGTTGGTGCCACAACACTGCAACACCTCACAGACACTCTAGTTGGAAGGCAGGAACGAGCCCTGCTGCAAAGTATTGCATCAAAAATTGTAATTACACGCCCCTGTTAAACAGGGGCAGAAAAATTGGGCCTTAGGCACTGGTGCTGGTGCCACAACACTGCAACCCCTCACAGACACTCTAGTTGGAATGCAGGAACGAGCCCTGCTGCAAAGTATTGCATCAAAAATTGTAATTACACGCCCCTGTTAAACAGGGGCAGAAAAATTGGGCCTTAGGCACTGGTGCTGGTGCCACAACACTGCAACCCCTCACAGACACTCTAGTTGGAACGCAGGAACGAGCCCTGCTGGAAAGTATTGCATCAAAAATTGTAATTACACGCCCCTGTTAAACAGGGGCAGAAAAATTGGGCCGTAGGCACTGGTGGTGGCGCCCAGAACCAAAAATGTTCTTACAAGCTATCAGCGTGATGATTGAGGAGGAAGAGGATAATTACTCAGGGATAGTCACTCAGCATCAGCATAGGCAGTCTTTGAAATGATCTGAGATTTCAAAAAAAAATATTCGGTTACATCAGTATCAGGTGCTTGGTAGCTGGTGGTGATCCAAGACTGATTCATTTTTATGAAGGTCAGTCGATCGACTGAGTCGGTGGACAGACGCACCCTGTGATCGGTTACCACGCCTCCAGCAGCACTGAATGTGCGTTCCGAAAGAACGCTGGATGCAGGAAAGGCCAGTAGCTCAATTGCATACTGTGCAAGCTCTGGCCAGTGATCCATTCTCAAGACCCAGTAACCCAGAGGATTTTCGGTGGGAAAGGTGTCCAAGTCTGATCTTGCCCCTAGGTATTCCTGCACCATGTAAAACAGACGCTGGCGATGGTTGCTGGAACCGATCATACCTTGGGGCTGCGGACCAAAAAATTGTCTGAACGCATCAGTCAGACGGCCACCTTCTCCACTGCTCCTTCTTTGACTGACCGAAGCCTCAGTGACACGTTGTCCAGAAACAGGAGTTTGTAACCTCCCATTCTCTGGGAACGCGTTGCACAGACCTTTCTGGAAGGCCTCCCGAATATGTTTCATCCTCTGCTCCCTCTGCGATGGCAAGATAAGGTCCGCAACCTTACCCTTGTAACGTGGATCAAGGAGGGTTGCCAGCCAGTATTGGTCCTTCTCCTTGATACCACGAATATGAGGATCCTTACGCAGGCTTTGCAGGATCAGGGAGGCCATGCAGCGTAGGTTTGCTGAGGCAATCGGCCCGGAGTCCTCTGGGTCACTAAGGACGACATGGTCCGCAGCCACCTCCTCCCAGCCACGTACAAGTCCATGTGTTTCTTGGGACTGATCCCTTAAAGACTGCTGCTGATGCTGAGTGCCAGGCTCCACCTCCATACTGACACAATCTTCCTCCTCCTCCTCGTCCTCTTCCTGTGTGATCGGCGGGCACACAGGAACACTGTCTGGATAAAGGGGGCCTTGAGAGCTATTGAAGTCCTCCTCTTCCTGCCTCTGTTCTGCCTCAAGTGCCCTGTCCATTATTCCACGCAGCGTGTGCTCCAACAGGTGGACAAGGCGGACAGTGTCACTGATGCATGCACTGTCACTGCTCACCATCCTCGTGGCCTCCTCAAATGGTGACAGGACAGTGCATGCATCCCTGATCATGGCCCACTGGCGTGGGAAAAAAAAAAGAAAGCTCCCCTGACCCTGTCCTGGTGCCATAGTCGCACAGGTACTCATTGATGGCCCTCTGCTGCGTGTGCTGCCGCTGCAACATGGCCAACGTTGAGTTCCACCTGGTGGGCATGTCACAGATTAGGCAGTTCTTGGGCAGGTTAAACTCCTTTTGGAGGTCCATCAGCTGAGCCCTGGCATTATATGACTGGCGGAAATGCACACAGACTTTCCTGGCCTACCTCAGGACATCCTGTAAGCCCGGGTACCTGCCCAAGAACCGCTGCACCACTAAGTTAAGGACGTGAGCCAAACAGGGCACATGGGTCATTTGTCCCTGTCAGAGGGCAGAGAGGAGGTTGGTGCCATTGTCGCAAACCACCATTCCTGCCTTAAGTTGGCGTGGCGTCAACCACCTCTGAACCTGCCCCTGCAGAGCTGACAGAACCTCTGCCCCAGTGTGGCTTCTGTCCTCCAAGCACACCAGCTCAAGCACCGCATGGCATCTTTTGGCCTGCGTACTTGCGTAGCCCCTTGAACAGCTACGGAGCACCGCTGGTTCCGAGGACAAAGCACAGGAAGAGGCCATGGAGGAAGAAGAAGAGGAGGGGGTGGAGGAGAGAGGTGTGTCGCAATCATTAGCATTTTGGAGGCGTGGTGGCGGAACAACCTCCAACACTACTGCACCTTGTCCTGCATCCTTCCCAGCTGCCAGCAGAGTCACCCAATGCGCCGTGAAACTTAGGTAACGTCCCTGTTCATGCCTGCTGGACCATGAGTCAGCGGTAATATGCACCTTACCGCTGACCGCCCTGTCCAGCGAGGCATGGACATTGCCTTCCACATGCCGGTAGAGAGCCGGAATGGCCTTCCGTGAGAAAAAGTGGCGTTTGGGTACCTGCCACTGAGGAACCGCACATTCCACAAACTCACGGAAGGGGGCAGAGTCTACCAACTGAAAAGGCAGCAGTTACATAGTTACATAGTAGGTGAGGTTGAAAAAAGACACAAGTCCATCAAGTCCAACCTATGTGTGTGATTATGTGTCAGTATTACATTACATATACCTGTATATTGCGGTCATTCAGGTGATTATCTAATAGTTTCTTGAAGCTATCAATGCTCCCCGCTGAGACCATCGCCTGTGGAAGGGAATTCCACATCCTTGCTGCTCTTACAGTAAAGAACCCTCTACGTAGTTTAAGGTTAAACCTCTTTTCTTCTAATTGTAATGAGTGGCCACGAGTCTTATTAAACTCTCTTCTGCAAAAAAGTTTTATCCCTATTGTGGGGTCACCCGATTTTGCCAATTTTGCCAAGCTAGCATTCAACCGCTGGGCATGTGGATGGCTGGGAGCAAACTTCTTTCGGCGGTGCAGCAGCTGGGGCAGGGAAATTTGCCTGGTACAATCTGACGTCTGTGTACCAAAAGCAGATTGCCCACAAGTACTTGGCTGTGACACACCTAATTCTACACCTTCATTCCTCTCAGTGCAGGTCTCAGAGAGGACTGAAGGTATAGTGGGGTTGGAAATCTCAGCTGATGAGGAGCAAGGAGAGGTCCTCTTTGTTCTTTGGTGTGGGTCTTTTAGATACGCTTGCCAACGAACTGCATGGCAGGTCAAAATATGTCTGGTCAAGCATGTGGTACCCAAGTGGTAGATGTTTTGGCCACGCGAGATACGCTTGAGACATATGTTGCAAATAGCAGCGGTGCGATCTAATGCACTCATCTCAAAAAAGGCCCACACCAAAGAACTTTTTGAATAACGCGCGGAGACTACAGCGCCCTGCACATGTGGAGCTTTGGGGTGTGATGCAGTCAATGTGCTGCCCATAGGCTGGCCCCTGGAGGGCATCCTGCCTCATTGGTGATGTGCCGCCACCTCCCCCTTCTCCTCCTCCTCCTCTCTCCTATCAGGCACCCACGTTGAGTCAGTGACCTCATCATCCCCTCCCTCCTCATCACTGGAGCAAACCTGGCAGTATGCTGCAGCAGGAGGAGCATGACTGCTAGATTGCTGTCCTTATTGGGCACCCCCTCTGTCCGTGCTCATGTTACTGCCTTCATCGAGCTCAGTATCATCATCAGAGCCTTCCAATTGCTGGGCACCCTCCTGGAGCATGTACCCAACACTGTGGTCAAACAGTTTGAGGGACTCCTCAGGAGGACATGGTGGGGCTAGGGAAGGAGTCACTGATGACATTGAGCCGACGGAAGAGGCCGCTGCTTTGCCAGACAAAGTACCCTGAGCATGGGTGAGAGAGGATGAGGAGGATGAGGACGGCTTGGTCATCCACTCCACCAAGTCTTCCGCATGTTGCGGCTCAACATGGCCAGCTGCCGAAAAAAAGGCCAAGCATGTCCCACGGCCACGTGCTGATGAGGATGCACCGTTTCCACGACCAGCACTAGACACAGAGCCTGCTTGCCCTCTCTTATTGGCTTGTGACTGTCTGCCTCTCCTTCTTGGCCTTCCAGACATACTAATGGCCTGTAGCTGCACTAAGCTGGGATATATATATATATATATGTACTGATACTGCAGCTAGAAAAATCAACTGCCTGCCTGTAGTATGAGAACACCACCAACTTTCTACAGGTAGCTTTAGCTGAACACTGTGCATAGCTCGCAAAAAAATAACTTGTAGGTTTAGCTGAACACTGTGAGGTGGACGCACCACACTAACTTGTAGTTTTAGCTGAACACTGTGAGCAGGACGCACTGCACTAACTGTAAATAGTCTAGCTGCCTGACTGTGGTACTAATAGGATCAAAATAACACCACCAATTTTATTCAGATAGCTGTAAATACTGTAACAAGACAAGCCTGCCTGTCAGTAAGAAGATAACAGGAATGGATCTAGCTGAACACTGTGAGCAGGACGCACAGCACTAACTTATAGTTTTAGCTAAACACTGTGAGCAGGACGCACTGCATTAACTTGTAGCTTGAGATGAACACTGTGCAGAGGTCTCACTACACAAACTTGTAGTTTTAGCTGAACACTGTGAGCAGGACGCACAGCACTAACTTGTAGTTTTAGCTGAACACTGTGAGCAAAACGCACTGCACTAACTTGTAGCTTGAGATGAACACTGTGCAGAGGTCTCACTACACCAACTTGTAGGTTTAGCTGAACACTGTTAGCAGGACGCACAGCACTAACTTGTAGTTTTAGCTGAACACTGTGAGCAGGACGCACTGCACTAACTTGTAGCTTTAGATGAACACTGTGCAGAGGTCTCACTACACCAACTTGTAGTTTTAACTGAACACTGTGAGCAGGACGCACAGCACTAACTTGTAGTTTTAGCTGAACACTGTGAGCAGGACGCACTGCACTAACTTGTAGCTTTAGATGAACACTGTGAGCAGGACGCACTGCACTAACTTGTAGCTTTAGATGAACACTGTTCAGAGGTCTCACTACACCAACTTGTAGGTTTAGCTGAACACTGTGAGCAGGACGCACAACACTAACTTGTAGTTTTAGCTGAACACTGTGAGCAAAACGCACTGCACTAACTTGTAGCTTGAGATGAACACTGTGCAGAGGTCTCACTACACCAACTTGTAGGTTTAGCTGAACACTGTGAGCAGGACGCACAGCACTAACTTGTAGTTTTAGCTGAACACTGTGAGCAAAACGCACTGCACTAACTTGAAGCTTGAGATGAACACTGTGCAGAGGTCTCACTACACCAATTAGTAGGTTTAGCTGAACACTGTGAGCAAAACGCACTGCACTAACTTGTAGCTTTAGATGAACACTGTGCAGAGGTCTCACTACACCAACTTGTAGGTTTAGCTGAACACTGTGAGCAGGACGCACAGCACTAACTTGTAGTTTTAGCTGAACACTGTGAGCAGGACGCACAGCACTAACTTGTAGTTTTAGCTGAACACTGTGAGCAAAACGCACTGCACTAACTTGTAGCTTGAGATGAACACTGTGCAGAGGTCTCACTACACCAACAAGTAGGTTTAGCTGAACACTGTGAGCAGGACGCACAGCACTAACTTGTAGTTTTAGCTGAACACTGTGAGCAGGATGCACTGCACTAACTTGTAGCTTTAGATGAACACTGTGCAGAGGTCTCACTACACCAACTTGTAGGTTTAGCTGAACACTGTGAGCAGGACGCACAGCACTAACTTGTAGTTTTAGCTGAACACTGTGAGCAGGACGCACAGCACAAACTTGTAGTTTTAGCTGAACACTGTGAGCAAAACGCACTGCACTAACTTGTAGCTTGAGATGAACACTGTGCAGAGGTCTCACTACACCAACTTGTAGATTTAGCTGAACACTGTGAGCAGGACGCACAGCACTAACTTGTAGTTTTAGCTGAACACTGTGAGCAGGACGCACAGCACTAACTTGTAGTTTTAGCTGAACACTGTGAGCAGGACGCACTGCACTAACTTGTAGCTTTAGATGAACACTGTGAGCAGGACGCACTGCACTAACTTGTAGCTTTAGATGAACACTGTTCAGAGGTCTCACTACACCAACTTGTAGGTTTAGCTGAACACTGTGAGCAGGACGCACAACACTAACTTGTAGTTTTAGCTGAACACTGTGAGCAAAACGCACTGCACTAACTTGTAGCTTGAGATGAACACTGTGCAGAGGTCTCACTACACCAACTTGTAGGTTTAGCTGAACACTGTGAGCAGGACGCACAGCACTAACTTGTAGTTTTAGCTGAACACTGTGAGCAAAACGCACTGCACTAACTTGTAGCTTGAGATGAACACTGTGCAGAGGTCTCACTACACCAATTAGTAGGTTTAGCTGAACACTGTGAGCAAAACGCACTGCACTAACTTGTAGCTTTAGATGAACACTGTGCAGAGGTCTCACTACACCAACTTGTAGGTTTAGCTGAACACTGTGAGCAGGACGCACAGCACTAACTTGTAGTTTTAGCTGAACACTGTGAGCAGGACGCACAGCACTAACTTGTAGTTTTAGCTGAACACTGTGAGCAAAACGCACTGCACTAACTTGTAGCTTGAGATGAACACTGTGCAGAGGTCTCACTACACCAACAAGTAGGTTTAGCTGAACACTGTGAGCAGGACGCACAGCACTAACTTGTAGTTTTAGCTGAACACTGTGAGCAGGATGCACTGCACTAACTTGTAGCTTTAGATGAACACTGTGCAGAGGTCTCACTACACCAACTTGTAGGTTTAGCTGAACACTGTGAGCAGGACGCACAGCACTAACTTGTAGTTTTAGCTGAACACTGTGAGCAGGACGCACAGCACAAACTTGTAGTTTTAGCTGAACACTGTGAGCAAAACGCACTGCACTAACTTGTAGCTTGAGATGAACACTGTGCAGAGGTCTCACTACACCAACTTGTAGATTTAGCTGAACACTGTGAGCAGGACGCACAGCACTAACTTGTAGTTTTAGCTGAACACTGTGAGCAGGACGCACAGCACTAACTTGTAGTTTTAGCTGAACACTGTGAGCAAAACGCACTGCACTAACTTGTAGCTTGAGATGAACACTGTGCAGAGGTCTCACTACACCAACATGTAGGTTTAGCTGAACACTGTGAGCAGGACGCACAGCACTAACTTGTAGTTTTAGCTGAACACTGTGAGCAAAACGCACTGCACTAACTTGTAGCTTGAGATGAACACTGTGCAGAGGTCTCACTACACCAATTAGTAGGTTTAGCTGAACACTGTGAGCAAAACGCACTGCACTAACTTGTAGCTTTAGATGAACACTGTGCAGAGGTCTCACTACACCAACTTGTAGGTTTAGCTGAACACTGTGAGCAGGACGCACAGCACTAACTTGTAGTTTTAGCTGAACACTGTGAGCAGGACGCACAGCACTAACTTGTAGTTTTAGCTGAACACTGTGAGCAAAACGCACTGCACTAACTTGTAGCTTGAGATGAACACTGTGCAGAGGTCTCACTACACCAACAAGTAGGTTTAGCTGAACACTGTGAGCAGGACGCACAGCACTAACTTGTAGTTTTAGCTGAACACTGTGAGCAGGATGCACTGCACTAACTTGTAGCTTTAGATGAACACTGTGCAGAGGTCTCACTACACCAACTTGTAGGTTTAGCTGAACACTGTGAGCAGGACGCACAGCACTAACTTGTAGTTTTAGCTGAACACTGTGAGCAGGACGCACAGCACAAACTTGTAGTTTTAGCTGAACACTGTGAGCAAAACGCACTGCACTAACTTGTAGCTTGAGATGAACACTGTGCAGAGGTCTCACTACACCAACTTGTAGATTTAGCTGAACACTGTGAGCAGGACGCACAGCACTAACTTGTAGTTTTAGCTGAACACTGTGAGCAGGACGCACAGCACTAACTTGTAGTTTTAGCTGAACACTGTGAGCAAAACGCACTGCACTAACTTGTAGCTTGAGATGAACACTGTGCAGAGGTCTCACTACACCAACATGTAGGTTTAGCTGAACACTGTGAGCAGGACGCACAGCACTAACTTGTAGTTTTAGCTGAACACTGTGAGCAAAACGCACTGCACTAACTTGTAGCTTGAGATGAACACTGTGCAGAGGTCTCACTACACCAACTTGTAGGTTTAGCTGAACACTGTGAGCAAAACGCACTGCACTAACTTGTAGCTTTAGATGAACACTGTGCAGAGGTCTCACTACACCAACTTGTAGGTTTAGCTGAACACTGTGAGGTGGACGCACAGCACTAACTTGTAGTTTTAGCTGAACACTGTGAGCAAAACGCACTGCACTAACTTGTAGCTTGAGATGAACACTGTGCAGAGGTCTCACTACACCAACAAGTAGGTTTAGCTGAACACTGTGAGCAGGACGCACAGCACTAACTTGTAGTTTTAGCTGAACACTGTGAGCAGGACGCACAGCACTAACTTGTAGCTTTAGATGAACACTGTGCAGAGGTCTCACTACACCAACTTGTAGGTTTAGCTGAACACTGTGAGCAGGACGCACAGCACTAACTTATAGTTTTAGCTAAACACTGTGAGCAGGACGCACTACACTAACTTGTAGCTTTAGATGAACACTGTGCAGAGGTCTCACTACACCAACTTGTAGGTTTAGCTGAACACTGTGAGCAGGACGCACTGCACTAACTTGTAGCTTTAGATGAACACTGTGCAGAGGTCTCACTACACCAACTTGTAGGTTTAGCTGAACACTGTGAGCAGGACGCACAGCACTAACTTATAGTTTTAGCTAAACACTGTGAGCAGGACGCACTACACTAACTTGTAGCTTTAGATGAACACTGTGCAGAGGTCTCACTACACCAACTTGTAGGTTTAGCTGAACACTGTGAGCAGGACGCACTGCACTAACTTGTAGCTTTAGATGAACACTGTGAGCAAAACGCACTGCACTAACTTGTAGTTTTAGCTGAACACTGTGAGCAGGACGCACAGAACTAACTTGTAGTTTTAGCTGAACACTGTGAGCAAAACGCACTGCACTAACTTGTAGCTTGAGATGAACACTGTGCAGAGGTCTCACTACACCAACTTGTAGGTTTAGCTGAACACTGTGAGCAGGACGCACAGCACTAACTTGTAGTTTTAGCTGAACACTGTGAGCAGGACGCACAGCACTAACTTGTAGCTTGAGATGAACACTGTGCAGAGGTCTCACTACACCAACATGTAGGTTTAGCTGAACACTGTGAGCAGGACGCACAGCACTAACTTGTAGTTTTAGCTGAACACTGTGAGCAAAACGCACTGCACTAACTTGTAGCTTGAGATGAACACTGTGCAGAGGTCTCACTACACCAACATGTAGGTTTAGCTGAACACTGTGAGGAGGACGCACAGCACTAACTTGTAGTTTTAGCTGAACACTGTGAGCAGGACGCACAGCACTAACTTGTAGTTTTAGCTGAACACTGTGAGCAGGACGCACTGCACTAACTTGTAGCTTTAGATGAACACTGTGCAGAGGTCTCACTACACCAACATGTAGGTTTAGCTGAACACTGTGAGCAGGACGCACAGCACTAACTTGTAGTTTTAGCTGAACACTGTGAGCAGGACGCACAGCACTAACTTGTAGTTTTAGCTGAACACTGTGAGCAAAACGCACTGCACTAACTTGTAGCTTGGGATGAACACTGTGCAGAGGTCTCACTACACCAACTTGTAGGTTTAGCTGAACACTGTGAGCAGGACGCACAGCACTAACTTGTAGTTTTAGCTGAACACTGTGAGCAGGACGCACAGCACTAACTTGTAGTTTTAGCTGAACACTGTGAGCAAAACGCACTGCACTAACTTGTAGCTTGAGATGAACACTGTGCAGAGGTCTCACTACACCAACATGTAGGTTTAGCTGAACACTGTGAGCAGGACGCACAGCACTAACTTGTAGTTTTAGCTGAACACTGTGAGCAAAACGCACTGCACTAACTTGTAGCTTGAGATGAACACTGTGCAGAGGTCTCACTACACCAACTTGTAGGTTTAGCTGAACACTGTGAGCAAAACGCACTGCACTAACTTGTAGCTTTAGATGAACACTGTGCAGAGGTCTCACTACACCAACTTGTAGGTTTAGCTGAACACTGTGAGCAGGACGCACAGCACTAACTTGTAGTTTTAGCTGAACACTGTGAGCAAAACGCACAGCACTAACTTGTAGTTTTAGCTGAACACTGTGAGAAAAACGCACTGCACTAACTTGTAGCTTGAGATGAACACTGTGCAGAGGTCTCACTACACCAACTTGTAGGTTTAGCTGAACACTGTGAGCAGGACGCACAGCACTAACTTGTAGTTTTAGCTGAACACTGTGAGCAGGACGCACTACATTAACTTGTAGCTTGAGATGAACACTGTGCAGAGGTCTCACTACACCAACTTGTAGTTTTAGATGAACACTGTGAGCAGGACGCACAGCACTAACTTGTAGTTTTAGCTGAACTCTGTGAGCAAAACGCACTGCACTAACTTGTAGCTTGAGATGAACACTGTGCAGAGGTCTCACTACACCAACTTGTAGGTTTAGCTGAACACTGTGAGCAGGACACACAGCACTAACTTGTAGTTTTAGCTGAACACTGTGAGCAAAACGCACTGCACTAACTTGTAGCTTTAGATGAACACTGTGCAGAGGTCTCACTACACCAACTTGTAGGTTTAGCTGAACACTGTGAGCAGGACGCACTGCACTAATTTGTAGTTTTAGCTGAACACTGTGAGCAGGACGCACTGCACTAACTTGTAGGTTTAGCTGAACACTGTGAGCAGGACGCACAGCACTAACTTATAGTTTTAGCTAAACACTGTGAGCAGGACGCACGGCACTAACTTGTAGTTTTAGCTGAACACTGTGAGCAAAACGCACTGCACTAACTTGTAGCTTGAGATGAACACTGTGCAGAGGTCTCACTACACCAACTTGTAGGTTTAGCTGAACACTGTGAGCAAAACACACTGCACTAACTTGTAGCTTGAGATGAACACTGTGCAGAGGTCTCACTACACCAACTTGTAGATTTAGCTGAACACTGTGAGCAGGACGCACAGCACTAACTTGTAGTTTTAGCTGAACACTGTGAGCAGGACGCACAGCACTAACTTGGAGTTTTAGCTGAACACTGTGAGCAAAACGCACTGCACTAACTTGTAGCTTTAGATGAACACTGTGCAGAGGTCTCACTACACCAACATGTAGGTTTAGCTGAACACTGTGAGCAGGACGCACAGCACTAACTTGTAGTTTTAGCTGAACACTGTGAGCAAAACGCACTGCACTAACTTGTAGCTTGAGATGAACACTGTGCAGAGGTCTCACTACACCAACATGTAGGTTTAGCTGAACACTGTGAGCAGGACGCACAGCACTAACTTGTGGTTTTAGCTGAACACTGTGAGCAAAACGCACTGCACTAACTTGTAGCTTGAGATGAACACTGTGCAGAGGTCTCACTACACCAACATGTAGGTTTAGCTGAACACTGTGAGCAGGACGCACAACACTAACTTATAGTTTTAGCTAAACACTGTGAGCAGGACGCACAGCACTAACTTGTAGTTTTAGCTGAACACTGTGAGCAGGACGCACAGCACTAACTTGTAGCTAAATATGAACACTGTGCAGAGGTCTCACTACACCAACTTTTAGTTTTAGCTGAACACTGTGAGGTGGACGCACTGCACTAACTTGTAGCTTTAGATGAACACTGTGCAGAGGTCTCACTACACCAACTTGTAGGTTTAGCTGAACACTGTGAGCAGGACGCACAGCACTAACTTGTAGTTTTAGCTGAACACTGTGAGCAAAACGCACTGCACTAACTTGTAGCTTGAGATGAACACTGTGCAGAGGTCTCACTACACCAACTTGTAGGTTTAGCTGAACACTGTGAGCAAAACGCACTGCACTAACTTGTAGCTAAATATGAACACTGTGCAGAGGTCTCACTACACCAACTTTTAGTTTTAGCTGAACACTGTGAGGTGGACGCACTGCACTAACTTGTAGCTTTAGATGAACACTGTGCAGAGGTCTCACTACACCAACTTGTAGGTTTAGCTGAACACTGTGAGCAGGACGCACAGCACTAACTTGTAGTTTTAGCTGAACACTGTGAGGTGGACGCACTGCACTAACTTGTAGCTTGAGATGAACACTGTGCAGAGGTCTCACTACACCAACTTGTAGGTTTAGCTGAACACTGTGAGCAGGACGCACAGCACTAACTTGTAGTTTTAGCTGAACACTGTGAGCAAAACGCACTGCACTAACTTGTAGCTTGAGATGAACACTGTGCAGAGATCTCACTACACCAACATGTAGGTTTAGCTGAACACTGTGAGCAGGACGCACAGCACTAACTTTTAGTTTTAGCTGAACACTGTGAGAAGGACGCACTACACTAACTTGTAGTTTTAGCTGAACACTGTGCAGAGGTCTCACTACACCAACTTGTAGGTTTAGCTGAACACTGTGAGCAGGACGCACAGCACTAACTTGTAGCTTGAGATGAACACTGTGCAGAGGTCTCACTACACCAACTTGTAGGTTTAGCTGAACACTGTTAGCAGGACGCACAGCACTAACTTGTAGTTTTAGCTGAACACTGTGAGCAGGACGCACTACACTAACTATAACTTGAGATGAACACTGTGCAGAGGTCTCACTACACCAACTTGTAGTTTTAGCTGAACACTGTGAGCAGGACACACAGCACTAACTTGTAGTTTTAGCTGAACACTGTGAGCAGGACGCACTGCACTAACTTGTAGTTTTAGCTGAACACTGTGAGGTGGACGCACAGCACTAACTTGTAGTTTTAGCTGAACACTGTGAGCAGGACGCACTGCACTAACTTGTAGCTTTAGATGAACACTGTGCAGAGGTCTCACTACACCAACTTGTAGGTTTAGCTGAACACTGTGAGCAGGACGCACAGCACTAACTTGTAGTTTTAGCTGAACACTTTGAGCAGGACGCACAGCACTAACTTGTAGTTTTAGCTGAACACTGTGAGCAAAACGCACTGCACTAACTTGTAGCTTGAGATGAACACTGTGCAGAGGTCTCACTACACCAACTTGTAGGTTTAGCTGAACACTGTTAGCAGGACGCACAGCACTAACTTGTAGTTTTAGCTGAACACTGTGAGCAGGACGCACTACACTAACTTGTAGCTTGAGATGAACACTGTGCAGAGGTCTCACTACACCAACTTGTAGTTTTAGCTGAACACTGTGAGCAGGACACACAGCACTAACTTGTAGTTTTAGCTGAACACTGTGAGCAAAACGCACTGCACTAACTTGTAGTTTTAGCTGAACACTGTGAGCAGGACGCACTGCACTAACTTGTAGCTTGAGATGAACACTGTGCAGAGGTCTCACTACACCAACATGTAGGTTTAGCTGAACACTGTGAGCAGGACGCACAGCACTAACTTGTAGTTTTAGCTGAACACTGTGAGCAGGACGCACAGCACTAACTTGTAGTTTTAGCTGAACACTGTGAGCAAAACGCACTGCACTAACTTGTAGCTTGAGATGAACACTGTGCAGAGGTCTCACTACACCAACTTGTAGGTTTAGCTGAACACTGTGAGCAGGACGCACAGCACTAACTTGTAGTTTTAGCTGAACACTGTGAGCAAAACGCACTGCACTAACTTGTAGCTTGAGATGAACACTGTGCAGAGGTCTCACTACACCAACATGTAGGTTTAGCTGAACACTGTGAGCAGGACGCACTGCACTAACTTGTAGTTTTAGCTGAACACTGTGAGCAGGACGCACAGCACTAACTTGTAGTTTTAGCTGAACACTGTGAGCAAAACGCACTGCACTAACTTGTAGCTTGAGATGAACACTGTGCAGAGGTCTCACTACACCAACTTGTAGGTTTAGCTGAACACTGTGAGCAGGACGCACAGCACTAACTTATAGTTTTAGATAAACACTGTGAGCAGGACGCACGGCACTAACTTGTAGTTTTAGCTGAACACTGTGAGCAAAACGCACTGCACTAACTTGTAGCTTGAGATGAACACTGTGCAGAGGTCTCACTACACCAACTTGTAGGTTTAGCTGAACACTGTGAGCAAAACACACTGCACTATCTTGTAGCTTTAGATGAACACTGTGCAGAGGTCTCACTACACCAACAAGTAGGTTTAGCTGAACACTGTGAGCAGGACGCACAGCACTAAATTGTAGTTTTAGCTGAACACTGTGAGCAAAACGCACTGCACTAACTTGTAGCTTGAGATGAACACTGTGCAGAGGTCTCACTACACCAACATGTAGGTTTAGCTGAACACTGTGAGCAGGACGCACTGCACTAACTTGTAGTTTTAGCTGAACACTGTGAGCAGGACGCACAGCACTATCTTGTAGTTTTAGCTGAACACTGTGAGGTGGATGCACTGCACTAACTTGTAGCTTGAGATGAACACTGTGCAGAGGTCTCACTACACCAACTTGTAGGTTTAGCTGAACACTGTGATCAGGACGCACAGCACTAACTTGTAGTTTTAGCTGAACACTGTGAGCAAAAAGCACTGCACTAACTTGTAGCTTTAGATGAACACTGTGCAGAGGTCTCACTACACCAACTTGTAGGTTTAGCTGAACACTGTGAGCAGGACACACAGCACTAACTTGTAGTTTTAGCTGAACACTGTGAGCAGGACGCACTGCACTAACTTGTAGCTTTAGATGAACACTGTGCAGAGGTCTCACTACACAAACTTGTAGTTTTAGCTGAACACTGTGAGCAAAACGCACTGCACTAACTTGTAGCTAAATATGAACACTGTGCAGGGGTCTCACTACACCAACTTGTAGGTTTAGCTGAACACTGTGAGCAGAACGCACAGCACTAACTTGTAGCTTGAGATGAACACTGTGCAGAGGTCTCACTACACAAACTTGTAGTTTTAGCTGAACACTGTGAGCAGGACGCACAGCACTAACTTGTAGTTTTAGCTAAACACTGTGAGCAGGACGCACAGCACTAACTTGTAGTTTTAGCTGAACACTGTGAGCAAAACGCACTGCACTAACTGGTAGCTAAATATGAACACTGTGCAGAGGTCTCACTACACCAACTTGTAGGTTTAGCTGAACACTGTGAGCAAAACGCACTGCACTAACTTGTAGTTTTAGCTGAACACTGTGAGCAAAACGCACTGCACTAACTTGTAGCTAAATATGAACACTGTGCAGAGGTCTCACTACACCAACTTGTAGGTTTAGCTGAACACTGTGAGGTGGACGCACAGCACTAACTTGTAGTTTTAGCTGAACACTGTGAGCAGGACGCACAGCACTAACTTGTAGTTTTAGCTGAACACTGTGAGCAAAATGCACTGCACTAACTTATAGCTTTAGATGAACACTGTGCAGAGGTCTCACTACACCAACTTGTAGGTTTAGCTGAACACTGTGAGCAGGACGCACTGCACTAACTTGTAGCTTTAGATGAACACTGTGCAGAGGTCTCACTACACAAACTTGTAGTTTTAGCTGAACACTGTGAGCAGGACGCACAGCACTAACTTGTAGTTTTAGCTAAACACTGTGAGCAGGACGCACAGCACTAACTTGTAGTTTTAGCTGAACACTGTGAGCAAAACGCACTGCACTAACTTGTAGCTAAATATGAACACTGTGCAGAGGTCTCACTACACCAACTTGTAGGTTTAGCTGAACACTGTGAGCAAAACGCACTGCACTAACTTGTAGTTTTAGCTGAACACTGTGAGGTGGACGCACAGCACTAACTTGTAGTTTTAGCTGAACACTGTTAGGTGGACGCACTGCACTAACTTGTAGCTTGAGATGAACACTGTGCAGAGGTCTCACTACACTAACTTGTAGTTTTAGCTGAACACTGTGAGCAAAACGCACTGCACTAACTTGTAGCTTGAGATGAACACTGTGCAGAGGTCTCACTACACCAACTTGTAGGTTTAGCTGAACACTGTGAGAAGGACGCACAGCACTAACTTGTAGTTTTAGCTGAACACTGTGAGCAGGACGCACTACACTAACTTGTAGTTTTAGCTGAACACTGTGAGCAAAACGCACTGCACTAACTTGTAGCTTGAGATGAATACTGTGCAGAGGTCTCACTACACTAACTTGTAGTTTTAGCTGAACACTGTGCAGAGGTCTCACTACACCAACTTGTAGGTTTAGCTGAACACTGTGAGCAGGACGCACAGCACTAACTTGTAGTTTTAGCTGAACACTGTGAGCAGGACGCACAGCACTAACTTGTAGTTTTAGCTGAACACTGTGAGCAGGACGCACAGCACTAACTTGTAGTTTTAGCTGAACACTGTGAGCAAAATGCACTGCACTAACTTGTAGCTAAATATGAACACTGTGCAGAGGTCTCACTACACCAACTTGTAGGTTTAGCTGAACACTGTGACTAAAACGCACTGCACTAACTTATAGTTTTAGCTGAACATGGTGAGCAAAACGCACTGCACTAACTTGTAGCTAAATATGAACACTGTGCAGAGGTCTCACTACACCAACTTTTAGTTTTAGCTGAACACTGTGAGGTGGACGCACTGCACTAACTTGTAGCTTTAGATGAACACTGTGCAGAGGTCTCACTACACCAACTTGTAGGTTTAGCTGAACACTGTGAGCAGGACGCACAGCACTAACTTGTAGTTTTAGCTGAACACTGTGAGCAAAACGCACAGCACTAACTTGTAGTTTTAGCTGAACACTGTGAGAAAAACGCACTGCACTAACTTGTAGCTTGAGATGAACACTGTGCAGAGGTCTCACTACACCAACAAGTAGGTTTAGCTGAACACTGTGAGCAGGACGCACAGCACTAAATTGTAGTTTTAGCTGAACACTGTGAGCAAAACGCACTGCACTAACTTGTAGCTTGAGATGAACACTGTGCAGAGGTCTCACTACACCAACATGTAGGTTTAGCTGAACACTGTGAGCAGGACGCACTGCACTAACTTGTAGTTTTAGCTGAACACTGTGAGCAGGACGCACAGCACTATCTTGTAGTTTTAGCTGAACACTGTGAGGTGGATGCACTGCACTAACTTGTAGCTTGAGATGAACACTGTGCAGAGGTCTCACTACACCAACTTGTAGGTTTAGCTGAACACTGTGATCAGGACGCACAGCACTAACTTGTAGTTTTAGCTGAACACTGTGAGCAAAAAGCACTGCACTAACTTGTAGCTTTAGATGAACACTGTGCAGAGGTCTCACTACACCAACTTGTAGGTTTAGCTGAACACTGTGAGCAGGACACACAGCACTAACTTGTAGTTTTAGCTGAACACTGTGAGCAGGACGCACTGCACTAACTTGTAGCTTTAGATGAACACTGTGCAGAGGTCTCACTACACAAACTTGTAGTTTTAGCTGAACACTGTGAGCAAAACGCACTGCACTAACTTGTAGCTAAATATGAACACTGTGCAGGGGTCTCACTACACCAACTTGTAGGTTTAGCTGAACACTGTGAGCAGAACGCACAGCACTAACTTGTAGCTTGAGATGAACACTGTGCAGAGGTCTCACTACACAAACTTGTAGTTTTAGCTGAACACTGTGAGCAGGACGCACAGCACTAACTTGTAGTTTTAGCTAAACACTGTGAGCAGGACGCACAGCACTAACTTGTAGTTTTAGCTGAACACTGTGAGCAAAACGCACTGCACTAACTGGTAGCTAAATATGAACACTGTGCAGAGGTCTCACTACACCAACTTGTAGGTTTAGCTGAACACTGTGAGCAAAACGCACTGCACTAACTTGTAGTTTTAGCTGAACACTGTGAGCAAAACGCACTGCACTAACTTGTAGCTAAATATGAACACTGTGCAGAGGTCTCACTACACCAACTTGTAGGTTTAGCTGAACACTGTGAGGTGGACGCACAGCACTAACTTGTAGTTTTAGCTGAACACTGTGAGCAGGACGCACAGCACTAACTTGTAGTTTTAGCTGAACACTGTGAGCAAAATGCACTGCACTAACTTATAGCTTTAGATGAACACTGTGCAGAGGTCTCACTACACCAACTTGTAGGTTTAGCTGAACACTGTGAGCAGGACGCACTGCACTAACTTATAGCTTTAGATGAACACTGTGCAGAGGTCTCACTACACAAACTTGTAGTTTTAGCTGAACACTGTGAGCAGGACGCACAGCACTAACTTGTAGTTTTAGCTAAACACTGTGAGCAGGACGCACAGCACTAACTTGTAGTTTTAGCTGAACACTGTGAGCAAAACGCACTGCACTAACTTGTAGCTAAATATGAACACTGTGCAGAGGTCTCACTACACCAACTTGTAGGTTTAGCTGAACACTGTGAGCAAAACGCACTGCACTAACTTGTAGTTTTAGCTGAACACTGTGAGGTGGACGCACAGCACTAACTTGTAGTTTTAGCTGAACACTGTTAGGTGGACGCACTGCACTAACTTGTAGCTTGAGATGAACACTGTGCAGAGGTCTCACTACACTAACTTGTAGTTTTAGCTGAACACTGTGAGCAAAACGCACTGCACTAACTTGTAGCTTGAGATGAACACTGTGCAGAGGTCTCACTACACCAACTTGTAGGTTTAGCTGAACACTGTGAGAAGGACGCACAGCACTAACTTGTAGTTTTAGCTGAACACTGTGAGCAGGACGCACTACACTAACTTGTAGTTTTAGCTGAACACTGTGAGCAAAACGCACTGCACTAACTTGTAGCTTGAGATGAATACTGTGCAGAGGTCTCACTACACTAACTTGTAGTTTTAGCTGAACACTGTGCAGAGGTCTCACTACACCAACTTGTAGGTTTAGCTGAACACTGTGAGCAGGACGCACAGCACTAACTTGTAGTTTTAGCTGAACACTGTGAGCAGGACGCACAGCACTAACTTGTAGTTTTAGCTGAACACTGTGAGCAAAATGCACTGCACTAACTTGTAGCTTGAGATGAACACTGTGCAGAGGTCTCACTACACCAACATGTAGGTTTAGCTGAACACTGTGAGCAGGACGCACAGCACTAACTTGTAGCTTGAGATGAACACTGTGCAGAGGTCTCACTACACCAACATGTAGGTTTAGCTGAACACTGTGAGCAGGACGCACAGCACTAACTTGTAGTTTTAGCTGAACACTGTGAGCAGGACGCACAGCACTAACTTGTAGTTTTTGCTGAACACTGTGAGCAGGACGCACTGCACTAACTTGTAGCTTGAGATGAACACTGTGCAGAGGTCTCACTACACCAACATGTAGGTTTAGCTGAACACTGTGAGCAGGACGCACAGCACTAACTTGTAGTTTTAGCTGAACACTGTGAGGTGGACGCACAGCACTAACTTGTAGTTTTAGCTGAACACTATGAGCAAAACGCACTGCACTAACTTGTAGTTTTAGCTGAACACTGTGAGCAAAACGCACTGCACTAACTTGTAGCTTGAGATGAACACTGTGCAGAGGTCTCACTACACCAACATGTAGGTTTAGCTGAACATTGTTAGCAGGACGCACAGCACTAACTTGTAGTTTTAGCTGAACACTGTGAGCAGGACGCACTGCACTAACTTGTAGTTTTAGCTGAACACTGTGAGCAGGACGCACAGCACTAACTTGTAGCTTTAGCTGAACACTGTGAGCAAAACGCACTGCACTAACTTGTAGCTTGAGATTAACACTGTGCAGAGGTCTCACTACACCAACTTGTAGGTTTAGCTGAACACTGTTAGCAGGACGCACAGCACTAACTTGTAGTTTTAGCTGAACACTGTGAGCAGGACGCACTGCACTAACTTGTAGCTTGAGATGAACTCTGTGCAGAGGTCTCACTACACCAACATGCAGGTTTAGCTGAACACTGTGAGCAGGACGCACAGCACTAACTTGTAGTTTTAGCTGAACACTGTGAGCAAAACGCACTGCACTAACTTGTAGCTTGAGATGAACACTGTGCAGAGGTCTCACTACACCAACATGTAGGTTTAGCTGAACACTGTGAGCAGGACGCACAGCACTAACTTGTAGCTTTAGATGAACACTGTGCAGAGGTCTCACTACACCAACTTGTAGGTTTAGCTGAACACTGTGAGCAGGACGCACAGCACTAACTTGTAGTTTTAGCTGAACACTGTGAGCAGGACGCACTGCACTAACTTGTAGCTTGAGATGAACACTGTGCAGAGGTCTCACTACACCAACATGTAGGTTTAGCTGAACACTGTGAGCAGGACGCACAGCACTAACTTGTAGTTTTAGCTGAACACTGTGAGCAGGACGCACTGCACTAACTTGTAGCTTTAGATGAACACTGTGCAGAGGTCTCACTACACCAACATCTAGGTTTAGCTGAACACTGTGAGCAGGATGCACAGCACTAACTTGTAGTTTTAGCTGAACACTGTGAGCAGGACGCACAGCACTAACTTGTAGTTTTAGCTGAACACTGTGAGCAAAACGCACTGCACTAACTTGTAGCTTTAGATGAACACTGTTCAGAGGTCTCACTACACCAACTTGTAGGTTTAGCTGAACACTGTGAGCAGGACTTACAACACTAACTTGTAGCTTTAGATGAACACTGTGCAGAGGTCTCACTACACCAACTTGTAGTTTTAGCTGAACACTGTGAGCAGGACGCACAGCAGTAACTTGTAGTTTTAGCTGAACACTGTGAGCAAAACGCACTGCACTAACTTGTAGCTTTAGATGAACACTGTGCAGAGGTCTCACTACACCAACTTGTAGTTTTAGCTGAACACTGTGAGCAGGACGCACAGCACTAACTTGTAGCTTGAGATGAACACTGTGCAGAGGTCTCACTACACCAACTTGTAGTTTTAGCTGAACACTGTGAGCAGGACGCACAGCAGTAACTTGTAGTTTTAGCTGAACACTGTGAGCAAAACGCACTACACTAACTTGTAGCTTTAGATGAACACTGTGCAGAGGTCTCACTACACCAGCTTGTAGGTTTAGCTGAACACTGTGAGCAGGACACACAGCACTAACTTGTAGTTTTAGCTGAACACTGTGAGCAAAACGCACTGCACTAACTTGTAGCTTTAGATGAACACTGTGCAGAGGTCTCACTACACCAACTTGTAGTTTTAGCTGAACACTGTGAGCAGGACGCACTGCACTAACTTGTAGCTTTAGATGAACACTGTGCAGAGGTCTCACTACACCAACATGTAGGTTTAGCGGAACACTGTGAGCAGGACGCACAGCACTAACTTATAGTTTTAGCTGAACACTGTGAGCAGGACGCACTGCACTAACTTGTAGTTTTAGCTGAACACTGTGAGGTGGACGCACTGCACTAACTTGTAGCTTGAGATGAACACTTTGCAGAGGTCTCACTACACCAACATGTAGGTTTAGCTGAACACTGTGAGCAGGACGCACAGCACTAACTTGTAGTTTTAGCTGAACACTGTGAGCAGGACGCACAGCACTAACTTGTAGTTTTAGCTGAACACTGTGAGCAGGACGCACAGCACTAACTTGTAGTTTTAGCTGAACACTGTGAGCAGGACGCACTGCACTAACTTGTAGCTTTAGATGAACACTGTGCAGAGGTCTCACTACACCAACTTGTAGTTTTAGCTGAACACTGTGAGCAGGACGCACAGCACTAACTTGTAGTTTTAGCTGAACACTGTGAGCAAAACGCACTGCACTAACTTGTAGCTTGAGATGAACACTGTGCAGAGGTCTCACTACACCAACTTGTAGGTTTAGCTGAACACTGTGAGCAGGACGCACAGCACTAACTTGTAGTTTTAGCTGAACACTGTGAGTAGGACGCACTGCACTAACTTGTAGCTTTAGATGAACACTGTGCAGAGGTCTCACTACACCAACTTGTAGTTTTAGCTGAACACTGTGAGCAGGACGCACAGCACTAACTTGTAGTTTTAGCTGAACACTGTGAGCAAAACGCAGTGCACTAACTTGTAGCTTGAGATGAACACTGTGCAGAGGTCTCACTACACCAACTTGTAGGTTTAGCTGAACACTGTGAGCAGGACGCACAGCACTAACTTGTAGTTTTAGCTGAACACTGTGAGCAGGACGCACAGCACTAACTTGTAGTTTTAGCTGAACACTGTGAGGTGGACGCACAGCACTAACTTGTAGTTTTAGATGAACACTATGAGCAAAACGCACTGCACTAACTTGTAGTTTTAGATGAACACTGTGCAGAGGTCTCACTACACCAACTTGTAGTTTTAGCTGAACACTGTGAGCAGGACGCACAGCACTAACTTGTAGCTTGAGATGAACACTGTGCAGAGGTCTCACTACACCAACTTGTAGTTTAAGCTGAACACTGTGAGCAGGACGCACAGCAGTAACTTGTAGTTTTAGCTGAACACTGTGAGCAAAACGCACTACACTAACTTGTAGCTTTAGATGAACACTGTGCAGAGGTCTCACTACACCAGCTTGTAGGTTTAGCTGAACACTGTGAGCAGGACGCACAGCACTAACTTGTAGTTTTAGCTGAACACTGTGAGCAAAACGCACTGCACTAACTTGTAGCTTTAGATGAACACTGTGCAGAGGTCTCACTACACCAACTTGTAGTTTTAGCTGAACACTGTGAGCAGGACGCACAGCACTAACTTGTAGCTTGAGATGAACACTGTGCAGAGGTCTCACTACACCAACTTTTAGGTTTAGCTGAACACTGTGAGCAGGATGCACAGCACTCACTTGTAGGTTTAGCTGAACACTGTGAGCAGGATGCACAGCACTAACTTGTAGTTTTAGCTGAACACTGTGAGCAAAACGCACTGCACTAACTTGTAGCTTGAGATGAACACTGTGCAGAGGTCTCACTACACCAACTTGTAGTTTTAGCTGAACACTGTGAGCAGGACGCACAGCAATAACTTGTAGTTTTAGCTGAACACTGTGAGGTGGACGCACTGCACTAACTTGTAGCTTTAGATGAACACTTTGCAGAGGTCTCACTACACCAACATGTAGGTTTAGCTGAACACTGTGAGCAAAACACACTGCACTAACTTGTAGCTTGAGATGAACACTGTGCAGAGGTCTCACTACACCAACTTGTAGTTTTAGCTGAACACTGTGAGCAGGACGCACAGCACCAACTTGTAGTTTTAGCTGAACACTGTGAGCAAAACGCACTGCACTAACTTGTAGCTTGAGAGGAACACTGTGCAGAGGTCTCACTACACCAACATGTAGGTTTAGCTGAACACTGTGAGCAGGACGCACAGCACTAACTTGTAGTTTTAGCTGAACACTGTGAGCAGGACGCACAGCACTAACTTGTAGTTTTAGCTGAACACTGTGAGCAGGACGCACAGCACTAACTTGTAGTTTTAGCTGAACACTGTGAGCAGGACGCACTGCACTAACTTGTAGTTTTAGCTGAACACTGTGAGTAGGACGCACTGCACTAACTTGTAGCTTTAGATGAACACTGTGCAGAGGTCTCACTACACCAACTTGTAGTTTTAGCTGAACACTGTGAGCAGGACGCACAGCACTAACTTGTAGTTTTAGCTGAACACTGTGAGCAAAACGCAGTGCACTAACTTGTAGCTTGAGATGAACACTGTGCAGAGGTCTCACTACACCAACTTGTAGGTTTAGCTGAACACTGTGAGCAGGACGCACAGCACTAACTTGTAGTTTTAGCTGAACACTGTGAGCAGGACGCACAGCACTAACTTGTAGTTTTAGCTGAACACTGTGAGGTGGACGCACAGCACTAACTTGTAGTTTTAGCTGAACACTATGAGCAAAACGCACTGCACTAACTTGTAGTTTTAGCTGAACACTGTGAGCAAAACGCACTGCACTAACTTGTAGCTTGAGATGAACACTGTGCAGAGGTCTCACTACACCAACATGTAGGTTTAGCTGAACACTGTTAGCAGGACGCACAGCACTAACTTGTAGTTTTAGCTGAACACTGTGAGCAGGACGCACTGCACTAACTTGTAGCTTTAGGTGAACACTGTGCAGAGGTCTCACTACACCAACATGTAGGTTTAGCGGAACACTGTGAGCAGGACGCACAGCACTAACTTATAGTTTTAGCTGAACACTGTGAGCAGGACGCACTGCACTAACTTGTAGTTTTAGCTGAACACTGTGAGGTGGACGCACTGCACTAACTTGTAGCTTGAGATGAACACTGTGCAGAGGTCTCACTACACCAACATGTAGGTTTAGCTGAACACTGTGAGCAAAACGCACTGCACTAACTTGTAGCTTGAGATGAACACTGTGCAGAGGTCTCACTACACCAACTTGTAGTTTTAGCTGAACACTGTGAGAAGGACGCACAGCACCAACTTGTAGTTTTAGCTGAACACTGTGAGCAAAATGCACTGCACTAACTTGTAGCTTGAGAGGAACACTGTGCAGAGGTCTCACTACACCAACATGTAGGTTTAGCTGAACACTGTGAGCAGGACGCACAGCACTAACTTGTAGTTTTAGCTGAACACTGTGAGCAGGACGCACAGCACTAACTTGTAGTTTTAGCTGAACACTGTGAGCAGGACGCACTGCACTAACTTGTAGCTTGAGATGAACACTGTGCAGAGGTCTCACTACACCAACTTGTAGTTTTAGCTGAACACTGTGAGCAGGACGCACAGCACTAACTTGTAGTTTTAGCTGAACACTGTGAGCAAAACGCACTGCACTAACTTGTAGCTTGAGATGAACACTGTGCAGAGGTCTCACTACACCAACTTGTAGGTTTAGCTGAACACTGTGAGCAGGACGCACAGCACTAACTTGTAGTTTTAGCTGAACACTGTGAGTAGGACGCACTGCACTAACTTGTAGCTTTAGATGAACACTGTGCAGAGGTCTCACTACACCAACTTGTAGTTTTAGCTGAACACTGTGAGCAGGACGCACAGCACTAACTTGTAGTTTTAGCTGAACACTGTGAGCAAAACGCACTGCACTAACTTGTAGCTTGAGATGAACACTGTGCAGAGGTCTCACTACACCAACTTGTAGGTTTAGCTGAACACTGTGAGCAGGACGCACAGTACTAACTTGTAGTTTTAGCTGAACACTGTGAGCAGGACGCACAGCACTAACTTGTAGTTTTAGCTGAACACTGTGAGCAAAACGCACTGCACTAACTTGTAGCTTGAGATGAACACTGTGCAGAGGTCTCACTAAACCAACTTGTAGTTTTAGCTGAACACTGTGAGGTGGACGCACTGCACTAACTTGTAGTTTTAGCTGAACACTGTGAGCAAAACGCACTGCACTAACTTGTAGCTTGAGATGAACACTGTGCAGAGGTCTCACTACACCAACATGTAGGTTTAGCTGAACACTGTGAGCAGGACGCACTGCACTAACTTGTAGTTTTAGCTGAACACTGTGAGCAAAACGCACAGCACTAACTTGTAGTTTTAGCTGAACACTGTGAGAAAAACGCACTGCACTAACTTGTAGCTTGAGATGAACACTGTGCAGAGGTCTCACTAGACCAACTTGTAGGTTTAGCTGAACACTGTGAGCAGGACGCACAGCACTAACTTGTAGTTTTAGCTGAACACTGTGAGCAAAACGCACTGCACTAACTTGTAGCTTTAGATGAACACTGTGCAGAGGTCTCACTACACCAACTTGTAGGTTTAGCTGAACACTGTGAGCAGGACGCACAGCACTAACTTGTAGTTTTAGCTGAACACTGTGAGCAGGACGCACTACATTAACTTGTAGCTTGAGATGAACACTGTGCAGAGGTCTCACTACACCAACTTGTAGTTTTAGATGAACACTGTGAGCAGGACGCACAGCACTAACTTGTAGTTTTAGCTGAACTCTGTGAGCAAAACGCACTGCACTAACTTGTAGCTTGAGATGAACACTGTGCAGAGGTCTCACTACACCAACTTGTAGGTTTAGCTGAACACTGTGAGCAGGACACACAGCACTAACTTGTAGTTTTAGCTGAACACTGTGAGCAAAACGCACTGCACTAACTTGTAGCTTTAGATGAACACTGTGCAGAGGTCTCACTACACCAACTTGTAGGTTTAGCTGAACACTGTGAGCAGGACGCACTGCACTAATTTGTAGTTTTAGCTGAACACTGTGAGCAGGACGCACTGCACTAACTTGTAGGTTTAGCTGAACACTGTGAGCAGGACGCACAGCACTAACTTATAGTTTTAGCTAAACACTGTGAGCAGGACGCACGGCACTAACTTGTAGTTTTAGCTGAACACTGTGAGCAAAACGCACTGCACTAACTTGTAGCTTGAGATGAACACTGTGCAGAGGTCTCACTACACCAACTTGTAGGTTTAGCTGAACACTGTGAGCAAAACACACTGCACTAACTTGTAGCTTGAGATGAACACTGTGCAGAGGTCTCACTACACCAACTTGTAGGTTTAGCTGAACACTGTGAGCAGGACGCACAGCACTAACTTGTAGTTTTAGCTGAACACTGTGAGCAGGACGCACAGCACTAACTTGTAGTTTTAGCTGAACACTGTGAGCAAAACGCACTGCACTAACTTGTAGCTTTAGATGAACACTGTGCAGAGGTCTCACTACACCAACATGTAGGTTTAGCTGAACACTGTGAGCAGGACGCACAGCACTAACTTGTAGTTTTAGCTGAACACTGTGAGCAAAACGCACTGCACTAACTTGTAGCTTGAGATGAACACTGTGCAGAGGTATCACTACACCAACATGTAGGTTTAGCTGAACACTGTGAGCAGGACGCACAGCACTAACTTGTGGTTTTAGCTGAACACTGTGAGCAAAACGCACTGCACTAACTTGTAGCTTGAGATGAACACTGTGCAGAGGTCTCACTACACCAACATGTAGGTTTAGCTGAACACTGTGAGCAGGACGCACAGCACTAACTTATAGTTTTAGCTAAACACTGTGAGCAGGACGCACAGCACTAACTTGTAGTTTTAGCTGAACACTGTGAGCAAAACGCACTGCACTAACTTGGAGCTAAATATGAACACTGTGCAGAGGTCTCACTACACCAACTTTTAGTTTTAGCTGAACACTGTGAGGTGGACGCACTGCACTAACTTGTAGCTTTAGATGAACACTGTGCAGAGGTCTCACTACACCAACTTGTAGGTTTAGCTGAACACTGTGAGCAGGACGCACAGCACTAACTTGTAGTTTTAGCTGAACACTGTGAGCAAAACGCACTGCACTAACTTGTAGCTAAATATGAACACTGTGCAGAGGTCTCACTACACCAACTTTTAGTTTTAGCTGAACACTGTGAGGTGGACGCACTGCACTAACTTGTAGCTTTAGATGAACACTGTGCAGAGGTCTCACTACACCAACTTGTAGGTTTAGCTGAACACTGTGAGCAGGACGCACAGCACTAACTTGTAGTTTTAGCTGAACACTGTGAGCAGGACGCACAGCACTAACTTGTAGTTTTAGCTGAACACTGTGAGCAAAACGCACTGCACTAACTTGTAGCTTGAGATGAACACTGTGCAGAGGTCTCACTACACCAACTTGTAGTTTTAGCTGAACACTGTGAGCAGGACGCACAGCACTAACTTGTAGTTTTAGCTGAACACTGTGAGCAGGACGCACAGCACTAACTTGTAGTTTTAGCTGAACACTGTGAGCAAAACGCACTGCACTAACTTGTAGCTTGAGATGAACACTGTGCAGAGGTCTCACTAAACCAACTTGTAGTTTTAGCTGAACACTGTGAGGTGGACGCACTGCACTAACTTGTAGTTTTAGCTGAACACTGTGAGCAAAACGCACTGCACTAACTTGTAGCTTGAGATGAACACTGTGCAGAGGTCTCACTACACCAACATGTAGGTTTAGCTGAACACTGTGAGCAGGACGCACTGCACTAACTTGTAGTTTTAGCTGAACACTGTGAGCAAAACGCACTGCACTAACTTGTAGCTTGAGATGAACACTGTGCAGAGGTCTCACTACACCAACTTGTAGGTTTAGCTGAACACTGTGAGCAAAACGCACTGCACTAACTTGTAGTTTTAGCTGAACACTGTGAGGTGGACGCACAGCACTAACTTGTAGTTTTAGCTGAACACTGTTAGGTGGACGCACTGCACTAACTTGTAGCTTGAGATGAACACTGTGCAGAGGTCTCACTACACTAACTTGTAGTTTTAGCTGAACACTGTGAGCAAAACGCACTGCACTAACTTGTAGCTTGAGATGAACACTGTGCAGAGGTCTCACTACACCAACTTGTAGGTTTAGCTGAACACTGTGAGAAGGACGCACAGCACTAACTTGTAGTTTTAGCTGAACACTGTGAGCAGGACGCACTACACTAACTTGTAGTTTTAGCTGAACACTGTGAGCAAAACGCACTGCACTAACTTGTAGCTTGAGATGAACACTGTGCAGAGGTCTCACTACACCAACTTGTAGGTTTAGCTGAACACTGTGAGCAGGACGCACAGCACTAACTTGTAGTTTTAGCTGAACACTGTGAGCAGGACGCACAGCACTAACTTGTAGTTTTAGCTGAACACTGTGAGCAAAATGCACTGCACTAACTTGTAGCTTGAGATGAACACTGTGCAGAGGTCTCACTACACCAACATGTAGGTTTAGCTGAACACTGTGAGCAGGACGCACAGCACTAACTTGTAGTTTTAGCTGAACACTGTGAGCAGGACGCACAGCACTAACTTGTAGTTTTAGCTGAACACTGTGAGCAGGACGCACTGCACTAACTTGTAGCTTGAGATGAACACTGTGCAGAGGTCTCACTACACCAACATGTAGGTTTAGCTGAACACTGTGAGCAGGACGCACAGCACTAACTTGTAGTTTTAGCTGAACACTGTGAGGTGGACGCACAGCACTAACTTGTAGTTTTAGCTGAACACTATGAGCAAAACGCACTGCACTAACTTGTAGTTTTAGCTGAACACTGTGAGCAAAACGCACTGCACTAACTTGTAGCTTGAGATGAACACTGTGCAGAGGTCTCACTACACCAACATGTAGGTTTAGCTGAACATTGTTAGCAGGACACACAGCACTAACTTGTAGTTTTAGCTGAACACTGTGAGCAGGACGCACTGCACTAACTTGTAGTTTTAGCTGAACACTGTGAGCAGGACGCACAGCACTAACTTGTAGCTTTAGCTGAACACTGTGAGCAAAACGCACTGCACTAACTTGTAGCTTGAGATTAACACTGTGCAGAGGTCTCACTACACCAACTTGTAGGTTTAGCTGAACACTGTTAGCAGGACGCACAGCACTAACTTGTAGTTTTAGCTGAACACTGTGAGCAGGACGCACTGCACTAACTTGTAGCTTGAGATGAACTCTGTGCAGAGGTCTCACTACACCAACATGCAGGTTTAGCTGAACACTGTGAGCAGGACGCACAGCACTAACTTGTAGTTTTAGCTGAACACTGTGAGCAAAACGCACTGCACTAACTTGTAGCTTGAGATGAACACTGTGCAGAGGTCTCACTACACCAACATGTAGGTTTAGCTGAACACTGTGAGCAGGACGCACAGCACTAACTTGTAGCTTTAGATGAACACTGTGCAGAGGTCTCACTACACCAACTTGTAGGTTTAGCTGAACACTGTGAGCAGGACGCACAGCACTAACTTGTAGTTTTAGCTGAACACTGTGAGCAGGACGCACTGCACTAACTTGTAGCTTGAGATGAACACTGTGCAGAGGTCTCACTACACCAACATGTAGGTTTAGCTGAACACTGTGAGCAGGACGCACAGCACTAACTTGTAGTTTTAGCTGAACACTGTGAGCAGGACGCACTGCACTAACTTGTAGCTTTAGATGAACACTGTGCAGAGGTCTCACTACACCAACATCTAGGTTTAGCTGAACACTGTGAGCAGGATGCACAGCACTAACTTGTAGTTTTAGCTGAACACTGTGAGCAGGACGCACAGCACTAACTTGTAGTTTTAGCTGAACACTGTGAGCAAAACGCACTGCACTAACTTGTAGCTTTAGATGAACACTGTTCAGAGGTCTCACTACACCAACTTGTAGTTTTAGCTGAACACTGTGAGCAGGACGCACAGCAGTAACTTGTAGTTTTAGCTGAACACTGTGAGCAAAACGCACTGCACTAACTTGTAGCTTTAGATGAACACTGTGCAGAGGTCTCACTACACCAACTTGTAGTTTTAGCTGAACACTGTGAGCAGGACGCACAGCACTAACTTGTAGCTTGAGATGAACACTGTGCAGAGGTCTCACTACACCAACTTGTAGTTTTAGCTGAACACTGTGAGCAGGACGCACAGCAGTAACTTGTAGTTTTAGCTGAACACTGTGAGCAAAACGCACTACACTAACTTGTAGCTTTAGATGAACACTGTGCAGAGGTCTCACTACACCAGCTTGTAGGTTTAGCTGAACACTGTGAGCAGGACACACAGCACTAACTTGTAGTTTTAGCTGAACACTGTGAGCAAAACGCACTGCACTAACTTGTAGCTTTAGATGAACACTGTGCAGAGGTCTCACTACACCAACTTGTAGTTTTAGCTGAACACTGTGAGCAGGACGCACTGCACTAACTTGTAGCTTTAGATGAACACTGTGCAGAGGTCTCACTACACCAACATGTAGGTTTAGCGGAACACTGTGAGCAGGACGCACAACACTAACTTATAGTTTTAGCTGAACACTGTGAGCAGGACGCACTGCACTAACTTGTAGTTTTAGCTGAACACTGTGAGGTGGACGCACTGCACTAACTTGTAGCTTGAGATGAACACTTTGCAGAGGTCTCACTACACCAACATGTAGGTTTAGCTGAACACTGTGAGCAGGACGCACAGCACTAACTTGTAGTTTTAGCTGAACACTGTGAGCAGGACGCACAGCACTAACTTGTAGTTTTAGCTGAACACTGTGAGCAGGACGCACAGCACTAACTTGTAGTTTTAGCTGAACACTGTGAGCAGGACGCACTGCACTAACTTGTAGCTTTAGATGAACACTGTGCAGAGGTCTCACTACACCAACTTGTAGTTTTAGCTGAACACTGTGAGCAGGACGCACAGCACTAACTTTTAGTTTTAGCTGAACACTGTGAGCAAAACGCACTGCACTAACTTGTAGCTTGAGATGAACACTGTGCAGAGGTCTCACTACACCAACTTTTAGGTTTAGCTGAACACTGTGAGCAGGACGCACAGCACTAACTTGTAGGTTTAGCTGAACACTGTGAGCAGGATGCACAGCACTAACTTGTAGTTTTAGCTGAACACTGTGAGCAGGACGCACTGCACTAACTTGTAGTTTTAGCTGAACACTGTGAGGTGGACGCACTGCACTAACTTGTAGCTTGAGATGAACACTTTGCAGAGGTCTCACTACACCAACATGTAGGTTTAGCTGAACACTGTGAGCAAAACACACTGCACTAACTTGTAGCTTGAGATGAACACTGTGCAGAGGTCTCACTACACCAACTTGTAGTTTTAGCTGAACACTGTGAGCAGGACGCACAGCACCAACTTGTAGTTTTAGCTGAACACTGTGAGCAAAACGCACTGCACTAACTTGTAGCTTGAGAGGAACACTGTGCAGAGGTCTCACTACACCAACATGTAGGTTTAGCTGAACACTGTGAGCAGGACGCACAGCACTAACTTGTAGTTTTAGCTGAACACTGTGAGCAGGACGCACAGCACTAACTTGTAGTTTTAGCTGAACACTGTGAGCAGGACGCACTGCACTAACTTGTAGTTTTAGCTGAACACTGTGAGTAGGACGCACTGCACTAACTTGTAGCTTTAGATGAACACTGTGCAGAGGTCTCACTACACCAACTTGTAGTTTTAGCTGAACACTGTGAGCAGGACGCACAGCACTAACTTGTAGTTTTAGCTGAACACTGTGAGCAAAACGCAGTGCACTAACTTGTAGCTTGAGATGAACACTGTGCAGAGGTCTCACTACACCAACTTGTAGGTTTAGCTGAACACTGTGAGCAGGACGCACAGCACTAACTTGTAGTTTTAGCTGAACACTGTGAGCAGGACGCACAGCACTAACTTGTAGTTTTAGCTGAACACTGTGAGGTGGACGCACAGCACTAACTTGTAGTTTTAGCTGAACACTGTGAGCAAAACGCACTGCACTAACTTGTAGTTTTAGCTGAACACTGTGAGCAAAACGCACTGCACTAACTTGTAGCTTGAGATGAACACTGTGCAGAGGTCTCACTACACCAACATGTAGGTTTAGCTGAACACTGTTAGCAGGACGCACAGCACTAACTTGTAGTTTTAGCTGAACACTGTGAGGTGGACGCACTGCACTAACTTGTAGCTTTAGATGAACACTGTGCAGAGGTCTCACTACACCAACTTGTAGGTTTAGCTGAACACTGTGAGCAGGATGCACAGCACTAACTTGTAGTTTTAGCTGAACACTGTGAGCATCACGCACAGCACTAACTTGTAGCTTTAGCTGAACACTGTGAGCAAAACGCACTGCACTAACTTGTAGCTTGAGATTAACACTGTGCAGAGGTCTCACTACACCAACTTGTAGGTTTAGCTGAACACTGTTAGCAGGATGCACAGCACTAACTTGTAGTTTTAGCTGAACACTGTGAGCAGGACGCACTGCACTAACTTGTAGCTTGAGATGAACTCTGTGCAGAGGTCTCACTACACCAACATGCAGGTTTAGCTGAACACTGTGAGCAGGACGCACAGCACTAACTTGTAGTTTTAGCTGAACACTGTGAGCAAAACGCACTGCACTAACTTGTAGCTTGAGATGAACACTGTGCAGAGGTCTCACTACACCAACATGTAGGTTTAGCTGAACACTGTGAGCAGGACGCACAGCACTAACTTGTAGCTTTAGATGAACACTGTGCAGAGGTCTCACTACACCAACTTGTAGGTTTAGCTGAACACTGTGAGCAGGACGCACAGCACTAACTTGTAGTTTTAGCTGAACACTGTGAGCAGGACGCACTGCACTAACTTGTAGCTTTAGATGAACACTGTGCAGAGGTCTCACTACAACAACATCTAGGTTTAGCTGAACACTGTGAGCAGGATGCACAGCACTAACTTGTAGTTTTAGCTGAACACTGTGAGCAGGACGCACAGCACTAACTTGTAGTTTTAGCTGAACACTGTGAGCAAAACGCACTGCACTAACTTGTAGCTTTAGATGAACACTGTTCAGAGGTCTCACTACACCAACTTGTAGGTTTAGCTGAACACTGTGAGCAGGACTTACAACACTAACTTGTAGCTTTAGATGAACACTGTGCAGAGGTCTCACTACACCAACTTGTAGTTTTAGCTGAACACTGTGAGCAGGACGCACAGCAGTAACTTGTAGTTTTAGCTGAACACTGTGAGCAAAACGCACTGCACTAACTTGTAGCTTTAGATGAACACTGTGCAGAGGTCTCACTACACCAACTTGTAGTTTTAGCTGAACACTGTGAGCAGGACGCACAGCACTAACTTGTAGCTTGAGATGAACACTGTGCAGAGGTCTCACTACACCAACTTGTAGTTTTAGCTGAACACTGTGAGCAGGACGCACAGCAGTAACTTGTAGTTTTAGCTGAACACTGTGAGCAAAACGCACTACACTAACTTGTAGCTTTAGATGAACACTGTGCAGAGGTCTCACTACACCAACTTGTAGTTTTAGCTGAACACTGTGAGCAGGACGCACAGCACTAACTTGTAGCTTGAGATGAACACTGTGCAGAGGTCTCACTACACCAACTTTTAGTTTTAGCTGAACACTGTGAGCAAAACGCACTGCACTAACTTGTAGCTTGAGATGAACACTGTGCAGAGGTCTCACTACACCAACTTGTAGGTTTATCTGAACACTGTGAGCAGGACGCACAGCACTAACTTGTAGTTTTAGCTGAACACTGTGAGCAGGACGCACTGCACTAACTTGTAGCTTTAGATGAACACTGTGCAGAGGTCTCACTACACCAACATGTAGGTTTAGCGGAACACTGTGAGCAGGACGCACAGCACTAACTTATAGTTTTAGCTGAACACTGTGAGCAGGACGCACTGCACTAACTTGTAGTTTTAGCTGAACACTGTGAGGTGGACGCACTGCACTAACTTGTAGCTTGAGATGAACACTTTGCAGAGGTCTCACTACACCAACATGTAGGTTTAGCTGAACACTGTGAGCAAAACACACTGCACTAACTTGTAGCTTGAGATGAACACTGTGCAGAGGTCTCACTACACCAACTTGTAGTTTTAGCTGAACACTGTGAGCAGGACGCACAGCACCAACTTGTAGTTTTAGCTGAACACTGTGAGCAAAACGCACTGCACTAACTTGTAGCTTGAGAGGAACACTGTGCAGAGGTCTCACTACACCAACATGTAGGTTTAGCTGAACACTGTGAGCAGGACGCACAGCACTAACTTGTAGTTTTAGCTGAACACTGTGAGCAGGACGCACAGCACTAACTTGTAGTTTTAGCTGAACACTGTGAGCAGGACGCACAGCACTAACTTGTAGTTTTAGCTGAACACTGTGAGCAGGACGCACTGCACTAACTTGTAGCTTTAGATGAACACTGTGCAGAGGTCTCACTACACCAACTTGTAGTTTTAGCTGAACACTGTGAGCAGGACGCACAGCACTAACTTGTAGTTTTAGCTGAACACTGTGAGCAAAACGCACTGCACTAACTTGTAGCTTGAGATGAACACTGTGCAGAGGTCTCACTACACCAACTTGTAGGTTTAGCTGAACACTGTGAGCAGGACGCACAGCACTAACTTGTAGTTTTAGCTGAACACTGTGAGTAGGAAGCACTGCACTAACTTGTAGCTTTAGATGAACACTGTGCAGAGGTCTCACTACACCAACTTGTAGTTTTAGCTGAACACTGTGAGCAGGACGCACAGCACTAACTTGTAGTTTTAGCTGAACACTGTGAGCAAAACGCAGTGCACTAACTTGTAGCTTGAGATGAACACTGTGCAGAGGTCTCACTACACCAACTTGTAGGTTTAGCTGAACACTGTGAGCAGGACGCACAGCACTAACTTGTAGTTTTAGCTGAACACTGTGAGCAGGACGCACAGCACTAACTTGTAGTTTTAGCTGAACACTGTGAGCAAAACGCACTGCACTAACTTGTAGCTTGAGATGAACACTGTGCAGAGGTCTCACTAAACCAACTTGTAGTTTTAGCTGAACACTGTGAGGTGGACGCACTGCACTAACTTGTAGTTTTAGCTGAACACTGTGAGCAAAACGCACTGCACTAACTTGTAGCTTGAGATGAACACTGTGCAGAGGTCTCACTACACCAACATGTAGGTTTAGCTGAACACTGTGAGCAGGACGCACTGCACTAACTTGTAGTTTTAGCTGAACACTGTGAGCAGGACGCACAGCACTAACTTGTAGTTTTAGCTGAACACTGTGAGTAAAACGCACTGCACTAACTTGTAGCTTGAGATGAACACTGTGCAGAGGTCTCACTACACCAACTTGTAGGTTTAGCTGAACACTGTGAGCAGGACGCACTGCACTAACTTGTAGTTTTAGCTGAACACTGTGAGCAAAACGCACAGCACTAACTTGTAGTTTTAGCTGAACACTGTGAGAAAAACGCACTGCACTAACTTGTAGCTTGAGATGAACACTGTGCAGAGGTCTCACTACACCAACTTGTAGGTTTAGCTGAACACTGTGAGCAGGACGCACAGCACTAACTTGTAGTTTTAGCTGAACACTGTGAGCAAAACGCACTGCACTAACTTGTAGCTTTAGATGAACACTGTGCAGAGGTCTCACTACACCAACATGTAGGTTTAGCTGAACACTGTGAGCAGGACGCACTGCACTAACTTGTAGTTTTAGCTGAACACTGTGAGCAGGATGCACAGCACTAACTTGTAGTTTTAGCTGAACACTGTGAGTAAAACGCACTGCACTAACTTGTAGCTTGAGATGAACACTGTGCAGAGGTCTCACTACACCAACATGTAGGTTTAGCTGAACACTGTGAGCAGGACGCACTGCACTAACTTGTAGTTTTAGCTGAACACTGTGAGCAAAACGCACAGCACTAACTTGTAGTTTTAGCTGAACACTGTGAGAAAAACGCACTGCACTAACTTGTAGCTTGAGATGAACACTGTGCAGAGGTCTCACTACACCAACTTGTAGGTTTAGCTGAACACTGTGAGCAGGACGCACAGCACTAACTTGTAGTTTTAGCTGAACACTGTGAGCAAAACGCACTGCACTAACTTGTAGCTTTAGATGAACACTGTGCAGAGGTCTCACTACACCAACTTGTAGGTTTAGCTGAACACTGTGAGCAGGACGCACAGCACTAACTTGTAGTTTTAGCTGAACACTGTGAGCAGGACGCACTACACTAACTTGTAGCTTGAGATGAACACTGTGCAGAGGTCTCACTACACCAACTTGTAGTTTTAGATGAACACTGTGAGCAGGACGCACAGCACTAACTTGTAGTTTTAGCTGAACTCTGTGAGCAAAACGCACTGCACTAACTTGTAGCTTGAGATGAACACTGTGCAGAGGTCTCACTACACCAACTTGTAGGTTTAGCTGAACACTGTGAGCAGGACACACAGCACTAACTTGTAGTTTTAGCTGAACACTGTGAGCAAAACGCACTGCACTAACTTGTAGCTTTAGATGAACACTGTGCAGAGGTCTCACTACACCAACTTGTAGGTTTAGCTGAACACTGTGAGCAGGACGCACTGCACTAATTTGTAGTTTTAGCTGAACACTGTGAGCAGGACGCACTGCACTAACTTGTAGGTTTAGCTGAACACTGTGAGCAGGACGCACTGCACTAACTTGTAGTTTTAGCTAAACACTGTGAGCAGGACGCACGGCACTAACTTATAGTTTTAGCTAAACACTGTGAGCAGGACGCACGGCACTAACTTGTAGTTTTAGCTAAACACTGTGAGCAAAACGCACTGCACTAACTTGTAGCTTGAGATGAACACTGTGCAGAGGTCTCACTACACCAA
Organism: Lithobates clamitans; assembly: GCA_037952925.1. Taxonomy (NCBI): domain Eukaryota; kingdom Metazoa; phylum Chordata; class Amphibia; order Anura; family Ranidae; genus Lithobates; species Lithobates clamitans. Next base: position 798,950 of record JBBGZY010002025.1, read on the forward strand.
CTTGTAGGTTTAGCTGAACACTGTGAGCAAAACACACTGCACTAACTTGTAGCTTGAGATGAACACTGTGCAGAGGTCTCACTACACCAACTTGTAGGTTTAGCTGAACACTGTGAGCAGGACGCACAGCACTAACTTGTAGTTTTAGCTGAACACTGTGAGCAAAACGCACTGCACTAACTTGTAGCTTTAGATGAACACTGTGCAGAGGTCTCACTACACCAACATGTAGGTTTAGCTGAACACTGTGAGCAGGACGCACAGCACTAACTTATAGTTTTAGCTAAACACTGTGAGCAGGACGCACAGCACTAACTTGTAGTTTTAGCTGAACACTGTGAGCAAAACGCACTGCACTAACTTGTAGCTAAATATGAACACTGTGCAGAGGTCTCACTACACCAACTTGTAGGTTTAGCTGAACACTGTGACTAAAACGCACTGCACTAACTTATAGTTTTAGCTGAACATGGTGAGCAAAACGCACTGCACTAACTTGTAGCTAAATATGAACACTGTGCAGAGGTCTCACTACACCAACTTTTAGTTTTAGCTGAACACTGTGAGGTGGACGCACTGCACTAACTTGTAGCTTTAGATGAACACTGTGCAGAGGTCTCACTACACCAACTTGTAGGTTTAGCTGAACACTGTGAGCAGGACGCACAGCACTAACTTGTAGTTTTAGCTGAACACTGTGAGCAAAACGCACAGCACTAACTTGTAGTTTTAGCTGAACACTGTGAGAAAAACGCACTGCACTAACTTGTAGCTTGAGATGAACACTGTGCAGAGGTCTCACTACACCAACTTGTAGGTTTAGCTGAACACTGTGAGCAGGACGCACAGCACTAACTTGTAGTTTTAGCTGAACACTGTGAGCAAAACGCACTGCACTAACTTGTAGCTTTAGATGAACACTGTGCAGAGGTCTCACTACACCAACTTGTAGGTTTAGCTGAACACTGTGAGCAGGACGCACTGCACTAACTTGTAGTTTTAGCTGAACACTGTGAGCAAAACGCACAGCACTAACTTGTAGTTTTAGCTGAACACTGTGAGAAAAACGCACTGCACTAACTTGTAGCTTGAGATGAACACTGTGCAGAGGTCTCACTACACCAACTTGTAGGTTTAGCTGAACACTGTGAGCAGGACGCACAGCACTAACTTGTAGTTTTAGCTGAACACTGTGAGCAAAACGCACTGCACTAACTTGTAGCTTTAGATGAACACTGTGCAGAGGTCTCACTACACCAACATGTAGGTTTAGCTGAACACTGTGAGCAGGACGCACTGCACTAACTTGTAGTTTTAGCTGAACACTGTGAGCAGGATGCACAGCACTAACTTGTAGTTTTAGCTGAACACTGTGAGTAAAACGCACTGCACTAACTTGTAGCTTGAGATGAACACTGTGCAGAGGTCTCACTACACCAACATGTAGGTTTAGCTGAACACTGTGAGCAGGACGCACTGCACTAACTTGTAGTTTTAGCTGAACACTGTGAGCAAAACGCACAGCACTAACTTGTAGTTTTAGCTGAACACTGTGAGAAAAACGCACTGCACTAACTTGTAGCTTGAGATGAACACTGTGCAGAGGTCTCACTACACCAACTTGTAGGTTTAGCTGAACACTGTGAGCAGGACGCACAGCACTAACTTGTAGTTTTAGCTGAACACTGTGAGCAAAACGCACTGCACTAACTTGTAGCTTTAGATGAACACTGTGCAGAGGTCTCACTACACCAACTTGTAGGTTTAGCTGAACACTGTGAGCAGGACGCACAGCACTAACTTGTAGTTTTAGCTGAACACTGTGAGCAGGACGCACTACACTAACTTGTAGCTTGAGATGAACACTGTGCAGAGGTCTCACTACACCAACTTGTAGTTTTAGATGAACACTGTGAGCAGGACGCACAGCACTAACTTGTAGTTTTAGCTGAACTCTGTGAGCAAAACGCACTGCACTAACTTGTAGCTTGAGATGAACACTGTGCAGAGGTCTCACTACACCAACTTGTAGGTTTAGCTGAACACTGTGAGCAGGACACACAGCACTAACTTGTAGTTTTAGCTGAACACTGTGAGCAAAACGCACTGCACTAACTTGTAGCTTTAGATGAACACTGTGCAGAGGTCTCACTACACCAACTTGTAGGTTTAGCTGAACACTGTGAGCAGGACGCACTGCACTAATTTGTAGTTTTAGCTGAACACTGTGAGCAGGACGCACTGCACTAACTTGTAGGTTTAGCTGAACACTGTGAGCAGGACGCACTGCACTAACTTGTAGTTTTAGCTAAACACTGTGAGCAGGACGCACGGCACTAACTTATAGTTTTAGCTAAACACTGTGAGCAGGACGCACGGCACTAACTTGTAGTTTTAGCTAAACACTGTGAGCAAAACGCACTGCACTAACTTGTAGCTTGAGATGAACACTGTGCAGAGGTCTCACTACACCAACTTGTAGGTTTAGCTGAACACTGTGAGCAAAACACACTGCACTAACTTGTAGCTTGAGATGAACACTGTGCAGAGGTCTCACTACACCAACTTGTAGGTTTAGCTGAACACTGTGAGCAGGACGCACAGCACTAACTTGTAGTTTTAGCTGAACACTGTGAGCAAAACGCACTGCACTAACTTGTAGCTTTAGATGAACACTGTGCAGAGGTCTCACTACACCAACATGTAGGTTTAGCTGAACACTGTGAGCAGGACGCACAGCACTAACTTATAGTTTTAGCTAAACACTGTGAGCAGGACGCACAGCACTAACTTGTAGTTTTAGCTGAACACTGTGAGCAAAACGCACTGCACTAACTTGTAGCTAAATATGAACACTGTGCAGAGGTCTCACTACACCAACTTGTAGGTTTAGCTGAACACTGTGACTAAAACGCACTGCACTAACTTATAGTTTTAGCTGAACATGGTGAGCAAAACGCACTGCACTAACTTGTAGCTAAATATGAACACTGTGCAGAGGTCTCACTACACCAACTTTTAGTTTTAGCTGAACACTGTGAGGTGGACGCACTGCACTAACTTGTAGCTTTAGATGAACACTGTGCAGAGGTCTCACTACACCAACTTGTAGGTTTAGCTGAACACTGTGAGCAGGACGCACAGCACTAACTTGTAGTTTTAGCTGAACACTGTGAGCAAAACGCACAGCACTAACTTGTAGTTTTAGCTGAACACTGTGAGAAAAACGCACTGCACTAACTTGTAGCTTGAGATGAACACTGTGCAGAGGTCTCACTACACCAACTTGTAGGTTTAGCTGAACACTGTGAGCAGGACGCACAGCACTAACTTGTAGTTTTAGCTGAACACTGTGAGCAAAACGCACTGCACTAACTTGTAGCTTTAGATGAACACTGTGCAGAGGTCTCACTACACCAACTTGTAGGTTTAGCTGAACACTGTGAGCAGGACGCACAGCACTAACTTGTAGTTTTAGCTGAACACTGTGAGCAGGACGCACTACACTAACTTGTAGCTTGAGATGAACACTGTGCAGAGGTCTCACTACACCAACTTGTAGTTTTAGATGAACACTGTGAGCAGGACGCACAGCACTAACTTGTAGTTTTACCTGAACTCTGTGAGCAAAACGCACTGCACTAACTTGTAGCTTGAGATGAACACTGTGCAGAGGTCTCACTACACCAACTTGTAGGTTTAGCTGAACACTGTGAGCAGGACACACAGCACTAACTTGTAGTTTTAGCTGAACACTGTGAGCAAAACGCACTGCACTAACTTGTAGCTTTAGATGAACACTGTGCAGAGGTCTCACTACACCAACTTGTAGGTTTAGCTGAACACTGTGAGCAGGACGCACTGCACTAATTTGTAGTTTTAGCTGAACACTGTGAGCAGGACGCACTGCACTAACTTGTAGGTTTAGCTGAACACTGTGAGCAGGACGCACGGCACTAACTTGTAGTTTTAGCTAAACACTGTGAGCAAAACGCACTGCACTAACTTGTAGCTTGAGATGAACACTGTGCAGAGGTCTCACTACACCAACTTGTAGGTTTAGCTGAACACTGTGAGCAAAACACACTGCACTAACTTGTAGCTTGAGATGAACACTGTGCAGAGGTCTCACTACACCAACTTGTAGGTTTAGCTGAACACTGTGAGCAGGACGCACAGCACTAAATTGTAGTTTTAGCTGAACACTGTGAGCAGGACGCACAGCACTAACTTGTAGTTTTAGCTGAACACTGTGAGCAAAACACACTGCACTAACTTGTAGCTTTAGATTAACACTGTGCAGAGGTCTCACTACACCAACTTGTAGGTTTAGCTGAACACTGTGAGCAGGACGCACAGCACTAACTTATAGTTTTAGCTAAACACTGTGAGCAGGACGCACAGCACTAACTTGTAGTTTTAGCTGAACACTGTGAGCAAAACGCACTGCACTAACTTGTAGCTAAATATGAACACTGTGCAGAGGTCTCACTACACCAACTTGTAGGTTTAGCTGAACACTGTGACTAAAACGCACTGCACTAACTTATAGTTTTAGCTGAACATGGTGAGCAAAACGCACTGCACTAACTTGTAGCTAAATATGAACACTGTGCAGAGGTCTCACTACACCAACTTTTAGTTTTAGCTGAACACTGTGAGGTGGACGCACTGCACTAACTTGTAGCTTTAGATGAACACTGTGCAGAGGTCTCACTACACCAACTTGTAGGTTTAGCTGAACACTGTGAGCAGGACGCACAGCACTAACTTGTAGTTTTAGCTGAACACTGTGAGCAAAACGCACTGCACTAACTTGTAGCTTGAGATGAACACTGTGCAGAGGTCTCACTACACCAACTTGTAGGTTTAGCTGAACACTGTGAGCAAAACGCACTGCACTAACTTGTAGTTTTAGCTGAACACTGTGAGCAAAACGCACTGCACTAACTTGTAGCTAAATATGAACACTGTGCAGAGGTCTCACTACACCAACTTTTAGTTTTAGCTGAACACTGTGAGGTGGACGCACTGCACTAACTTGTAGCTTTAGATGAACACTGTGCAGAGGTCTCACTACACCAACTTGTAGGTTTAGCTGAACACTGTGAGCAGGACGCACAGCACTAACTTGTAGTTTTAGCTGAACACTGTGAGGTGGACGCACTGCACTAACTTGTAGCTTGAGATGAACACTGTGCAGAGGTCTCACTACACCAACTTGTAGGTTTAGCTGAACACTGTGAGCAGGACGCACAGCACTAACTTGTAGTTTTAGCTGAACACTGTGAGCAAAACGCACTGCACTAACTTGTAGCTTGAGATGAACACTGTGCAGAGGTCTCACTACACCAACATGTAGGTTTAGCTGAACACTGTGAGCAGGACGCACAGCACTAACTTGTAGTTTTAGCTGAACACTGTGAGAAGGACGCACTACACTAACTTGTAGTTTTAGCTGAACACTGTGCAGAGGTCTCACTACACCAACTTGTAGGTTTAGCTGAACACTGTGAGCAGGACGCACAGCACTAACTTGTAGCTTGAGATGAACACTGTGCAGAGGTCTCACTACACCAACTTGTAGGTTTAGCTGAACACTGTTAGCAGGACGCACAGCACTAACTTGTAGTTTTAGCTGAACACTGTGAGCAGGACGCACTACACTAACTATAACTTGAGATGAACACTGTGCAGAGGTCTCACTACACCAACTTGTAGTTTTAGCTGAACACTGTGAGCAGGACACACAGCACTAACTTGTAGTTTTAGCTGAACACTGTGAGGTGGACGCACAGCACTAACTTGTAGGTTTAGCTGAACACTGTTAGCAGGACGCACAGCACTAACTTGTAGTTTTAGCTGAACACTGTGAGCAGGACGCACTGCACTAACTTGTAGCTTTAGATGAACACTGTGAGCAGGACGCACTACACTAACTTGTAGCTTGAGATGAACACTGTGCAGAGGTCTCACTACACCAACATGTAGGTTTAGCTGAACACTGTGAGCAGGACGCACAGCACTAACTTGTAGTTTTAGCTGAACTCTGTGAGCAAAACGCACTGCACTAACTTGTAGCTTGAGATGAACACTGTGCAGAGGTCTCACTACACCAACTTGTAGGTTTAGCTGAACACTGTGAGCAGGACGCACTGCACTAATTTGTAGTTTTAGCTGAACACTGTGAGCAGGACGCACTGCACTAACTTGTAGTTTTAGCTAAACACTGTGAGCAGGACGCACGGCACTAACTTATAGTTTTAGCTAAACACTGTGAGCAGGACGCACGGCACTAACTTGTAGTTTTAGCTAAACACTGTGAGCAAAACGCACTGCACTAACTTGTAGCTTGAGATGAACACTGTGCAGAGGTCTCACTACACCAACTTGTAGGTTTAGCTGAACACTGTGAGCAAAACACACTGCACTAACTTGTAGCTTGAGATGAACACTGTGCAGAGGTCTCACTACACCAACTTGTAGGTTTAGCTGAACACTGTGAGCAGGACGCACAGCACTAAATTGTAGTTTTAGCTGAACACTGTGAGCAGGACGCACAGCACTAACTTGTAGTTTTAGCTGAACACTGTGAGCAAAACGCACTGCACTAACTTGTAGCTAAATATGAACACTGTGCAGAGGTCTCACTACACCAACTTGTAGGTTTAGCTGAACACTGTGACTAAAACGCACTGCACTAACTTATAGTTTTAGCTGAACATGGTGAGCAAAACGCACTGCACTAACTTGTAGCTAAATATGAACACTGTGCAGAGGTCTCACTACACCAACTTTTAGTTTTAGCTGAACACTGTGAGGTGGACGCACTGCACTAACTTGTAGCTTTAGATGAACACTGTGCAGAGGTCTCACTACACCAACTTGTAGGTTTAGCTGAACACTGTGAGCAGGACGCACAGCACTAACTTGTAGGTTTAGCTGAACACTGTGAGCAGGACGCACAGCACTAACTTGTAGTTTTAGCTGAACACTGTGAGCAAAACGCACTGCACTAACTTGTAGCTTTAGATGAACACTGTGCAGAGGTCTCACTACACCAACTTGTAGTTTTAGATGAACACTGTGAGCAGGACGCACAGCACTAACTTGTAGTTTTACCTGAATTCTGTGAGCAAAACGCACTGCACTAACTTGTAGCTTGAGATGAACACTGTGCAGAGGTCTCACTACACCAACTTGTAGGTTTAGCTGAACACTGTGAGCAGGACACACAGCACTAACTTGTAGTTTTAGCTGAACACTGTGAGCAAAACGCACTGCACTAACTTGTAGCTTTAGATGAACACTGTGCAGAGGTCTCACTACACCAACTTGTAGGTTTAGCTGAACACTGTGAGCAGGACGCACTGCACTAATTTGTAGTTTTAGCTGAACACTGTGAGCAGGACGCACTGCACTAACTTGTAGGTTTAGCTGAACACTGTGAGCAGGACGCACTGCACTAACTTGTAGTTTTAGCTAAACACTGTGAGCAGGACGCACGGCACTAACTTATAGTTTTAGCTAAACACTGTGAGCAGGACGCACGGCACTAACTTGTAGTTTTAGCTAAACACTGTGAGCAAAACGCACTGCACTAACTTGTAGCTTGAGATGAACACTGTGCAGAGGTCTCACTACACCAACTTGTAGGTTTAGCTGAACACTGTGAGCAAAACACACTGCACTAACTTGTAGCTTGAGATGAACACTGTGCAGAGGTCTCACTACACCAACTTGTAGGTTTAGCTGAACACTGTGAGCAGGACGCACAGCACTAAATTGTAGTTTTAGCTGAACACTGTGAGCAGGACGCACAGCACTAACTTGTAGTTTTAGCTGAACACTGTGAGCAAAACGCACTGCACTAACTTGTAGCTTTAGATGAACACTGTGCAGAGGTCTCACTACACCAACATGTAGGTTTAGCTGAACACTGTGAGCAGGACGCACAGCACTAACTTATAGTTTTAGCTAAACACTGTGAGCAGGACGCACAGCACTAACTTGTAGTTTTAGCTGAACACTGTGAGCAAAACGCACTGCACTAACTTGTAGCTAAATATGAACACTGTGCAGAGGTCTCACTACACCAACTTTTAGTTTTAGCTGAACACTGTGAGGTGGACGCACTGCACTAACTTGTAGCTTTAGATGAACACTGTGCAGAGGTCTCACTACACCAACTTGTAGGTTTAGCTGAACACTGTGAGCAGGACGCACAGCACTAACTTGTAGTTTTAGCTGAACACTGTGAGCAAAACGCACTACACTAACTTGTAGCTTGAGATGAACACTGTGCAGAGGTCTCACTACACCAACTTGTAGTTTTAGCTGAACACTGTGAGCAGGATGCACAGCACTAACTTGTAGTTTTAGCTGAACACTGTGAGCAGGACGCACAGCACTAACTTGTAGTTTTAGCTGAACACTGTGAGCAAAACGCACTGCACTAACTTGTAGCTTTAGATGAACACTGTTCAGAGGTCTCACTACACCAACTTGTAGGTTTAGCTGAACACTGTGAGCAGGACTTACAACACTAACTTGTAGCTTTAGATGAACACTGTGCAGAGGTCTCACTACACCAACTTGTAGTTTTAGCTGAACACTGTGAGCAGGACGCACAGCAGTAACTTGTAGTTTTAGCTGAACACTGTGAGCAAAACGCACTGCACTAACTTGTAGCTTTAGATGAACACTGTGCAGAGGTCTCACTACACCAACTTGTAGTTTTAGCTGAACACTGTGAGCAGGACGCACAGCACTAACTTGTAGCTTGAGATGAACACTGTGCAGAGGTCTCACTACACCAACTTGTAGTTTTAGCTGAACACTGTGAGCAGGACGCACAGCACTAACTTGTAGCTTGAGATGAACACTGTGCAGAGGTCTCACTACACCAACTTGTAGGTTTATCTGAACACTGTGAGCAGGACGCACAGCACTAACTTGTAGTTTTAGCTGAACACTGTGAGCAGGACGCACTGCACTAACTTGTAGCTTTAGATGAACACTGTGCAGAGGTCTCACTACACCAACATGTAGGTTTAGCGGAACACTGTGAGCAGGACGCACAGCACTAACTTATAGTTTTAGCTGAACACTGTGAGCAGGACGCACTGCACTAACTTGTAGTTTTAGCTGAACACTGTGAGGTGGACGCACTGCACTAACTTGTAGCTTGAGATGAACACTTTGCAGAGGTCTCACTACACCAACATGTAGGTTTAGCTGAACACTGTGAGCAAAACACACTGCACTAACTTGTAGCTTGAGATGAACACTGTGCAGAGGTCTCACTACACCAACTTGTAGTTTTAGCTGAACACTGTGAGCAGGACGCACAGCACCAACTTGTAGTTTTAGCTGAACACTGTGAGCAAAACGCACTGCACTAACTTGTAGCTTGAGAGGAACACTGTGCAGAGGTCTCACTACACCAACATGTAGGTTTAGCTGAACACTGTGAGCAGGACGCACAGCACTAACTTGTAGTTTTAGCTGAACACTGTGAGCAGGACGCACAGCACTAACTTGTAGTTTTAGCTGAACACTGTGAGCAGGACGCACAGCACTAACTTGTAGTTTTAGCTGAACACTGTGAGCAGGACGCACTGCACTAACTTGTAGCTTTAGATGAACACTGTGCAGAGGTCTCACTACACCAACTTGTAGTTTTAGCTGAACACTGTGAGCAGGACGCACAGCACTAACTTGTAGTTTTAGCTGAACACTGTGAGCAAAACGCACTGCACTAACTTGTAGCTTGAGATGAACACTGTGCAGAGGTCTCACTACACCAACTTGTAGGTTTAGCTGAACACTGTGAGCAGGACGCACAGCACTAACTTGTAGTTTTAGCTGAACACTGTGAGTAGGAAGCACTGCACTAACTTGTAGCTTTAGATGAACACTGTGCAGAGGTCTCACTACACCAACTTGTAGTTTTAGCTGAACACTGTGAGCAGGACGCACAGCACTAACTTGTAGTTTTAGCTGAACACTGTGAGCAAAACGCAGTGCACTAACTTGTAGCTTGAGATGAACACTGTGCAGAGGTCTCACTACACCAACTTGTAGGTTTAGCTGAACACTGTGAGCAGGACGCACAGCACTAACTTGTAGTTTTAGCTGAACACTGTGAGCAGGACGCACAGCACTAACTTGTAGTTTTAGCTGAACACTGTGAGCAAAACGCACTGCACTAACTTGTAGCTTGAGATGAACACTGTGCAGAGGTCTCACTAAACCAACTTGTAGTTTTAGCTGAACACTGTGAGGTGGACGCACTGCACTAACTTGTAGTTTTAGCTGAACACTGTGAGCAAAACGCACTGCACTAACTTGTAGCTAAATATGAACACTGTGCAGAGGTCTCACTACACCAACTTTTAGTTTTAGCTGAACACTGTGAGGTGGACGCACTGCACTAACTTGTAGCTTTAGATGAACACTGTGCAGAGGTCTCACTACACCAACTTGTAGGTTTAGCTGAACACTGTGAGCAGGACGCACAGCACTAACTTGTAGTTTTAGCTGAACACTGTGAGCAAAACGCACTACACTAACTTGTAGCTTGAGATGAACACTGTGCAGAGGTCTCACTACACCAACTTGTAGTTTTAGCTGAACACTGTGAGCAGGATGCACAGCACTAACTTGTAGTTTTAGCTGAACACTGTGAGCAGGACGCACAGCACTAACTTGTAGTTTTAGCTGAACACTGTGAGCAAAACGCACTGCACTAACTTGTAGCTTTAGATGAACACTGTTCAGAGGTCTCACTACACCAACTTGTAGGTTTAGCTGAACACTGTGAGCAGGACTTACAACACTAACTTGTAGCTTTAGATGAACACTGTGCAGAGGTCTCACTACACCAACTTGTAGTTTTAGCTGAACACTGTGAGCAGGACGCACAGCAGTAACTTGTAGTTTTAGCTGAACACTGTGAGCAAAACGCACTGCACTAACTTGTAGCTTTAGATGAACACTGTGCAGAGGTCTCACTACACCAACTTGTAGTTTTAGCTGAACACTGTGAGCAGGACGCACAGCACTAACTTGTAGCTTGAGATGAACACTGTGCAGAGGTCTCACTACACCAACTTGTAGTTTTAGCTGAACACTGTGAGCAGGACGCACAGCACTAACTTGTAGCTTGAGATGAACACTGTGCAGAGGTCTCACTACACCAACTTGTAGGTTTATCTGAACACTGTGAGCAGGACGCACAGCACTAACTTGTAGTTTTAGCTGAACACTGTGAGCAGGACGCACTGCACTAACTTGTAGCTTTAGATGAACACTGTGCAGAGGTCTCACTACACCAACATGTAGGTTTAGCGGAACACTGTGAGCAGGACGCACAGCACTAACTTATAGTTTTAGCTGAACACTGTGAGCAGGACGCACTGCACTAACTTGTAGTTTTAGCTGAACACTGTGAGGTGGACGCACTGCACTAACTTGTAGCTTGAGATGAACACTTTGCAGAGGTCTCACTACACCAACATGTAGGTTTAGCTGAACACTGTGAGCAAAACACACTGCACTAACTTGTAGCTTGAGATGAACACTGTGCAGAGGTCTCACTACACCAACTTGTAGTTTTAGCTGAACACTGTGAGCAGGACGCACAGCACCAACTTGTAGTTTTAGCTGAACACTGTGAGCAAAACGCACTGCACTAACTTGTAGCTTGAGAGGAACACTGTGCAGAGGTCTCACTACACCAACATGTAGGTTTAGCTGAACACTGTGAGCAGGACGCACAGCACTAACTTGTAGTTTTAGCTGAACACTGTGAGCAGGACGCACAGCACTAACTTGTAGTTTTAGCTGAACACTGTGAGCAGGACGCACAGCACTAACTTGTAGTTTTAGCTGAACACTGTGAGCAGGACGCACTGCACTAACTTGTAGCTTTAGATGAACACTGTGCAGAGGTCTCACTACACCAACTTGTAGTTTTAGCTGAACACTGTGAGCAGGACGCACAGCACTAACTTGTAGTTTTAGCTGAACACTGTGAGCAAAACGCACTGCACTAACTTGTAGCTTGAGATGAACACTGTGCAGAGGTCTCACTACACCAACTTGTAGGTTTAGCTGAACACTGTGAGCAGGACACACAGCACTAACTTGTAGTTTTAGCTGAACACTGTGAGTAGGAAGCACTGCACTAACTTGTAGCTTTAGATGAACACTGTGCAGAGGTCTCACTACACCAACTTGTAGTTTTAGCTGAACACTGTGAGCAGGACGCACAGCACTAACTTGTAGTTTTAGCTGAACACTGTGAGCAAAACGCAGTGCACTAACTTGTAGCTTGAGATGAACACTGTGCAGAGGTCTCACTACACCAACTTGTAGGTTTAGCTGAACACTGTGAGCAGGACGCACAGCACTAACTTGTAGTTTTAGCTGAACACTGTGAGCAGGACGCACAGCACTAACTTGTAGTTTTAGCTGAACACTGTGAGCAAAACGCACTGCACTAACTTGTAGCTTGAGATGAACACTGTGCAGAGGTCTCACTAAACCAACTTGTAGTTTTAGCTGAACACTGTGAGGTGGACGCACTGCACTAACTTGTAGTTTTAGCTGAACACTGTGAGCAAAACGCACTGCACTAACTTGTAGCTTGAGATGAACACTGTGCAGAGGTCTCACTACACCAACATGTAGGTTTAGCTGAACACTGTGAGCAGGACGCACTGCACTAACTTGTAGTTTTAGCTGAACACTGTGAGCAGGACGCACAGCACTAACTTGTAGTTTTAGCTGAACACTGTGAGTAAAACGCACTGCACTAACTTGTAGCTTGAGATGAACACTGTGCAGAGGTCTCACTACACCAACTTGTAGGTTTAGCTGAACACTGTGAGCAGGACGCACTGCACTAACTTGTAGTTTTAGCTGAACACTGTGAGCAAAACGCACAGCACTAACTTGTAGTTTTAGCTGAACACTGTGAGAAAAACGCACTGCACTAACTTGTAGCTTGAGATGAACACTGTGCAGAGGTCTCACTACACCAACTTGTAGGTTTAGCTGAACACTGTGAGCAGGACGCACAGCACTAACTTGTAGTTTTAGCTGAACACTGTGAGCAAAACGCACTGCACTAACTTGTAGCTTTAGATGAACACTGTGCAGAGGTCTCACTACACCAACATGTAGGTTTAGCTGAACACTGTGAGCAGGACGCACTGCACTAACTTGTAGTTTTAGCTGAACACTGTGAGCAGGATGCACAGCACTAACTTGTAGTTTTAGCTGAACACTGTGAGTAAAACGCACTGCACTAACTTGTAGCTTGAGATGAACACTGTGCAGAGGTCTCACTACACCAACATGTAGGTTTAGCTGAACACTGTGAGCAGGACGCACTGCACTAACTTGTAGTTTTACCTGAACACTGTGAGCAAAACGCACAGCACTAACTTGTAGTTTTAGCTGAACACTGTGAGAAAAACGCACTGCACTAACTTGTAGCTTGAGATGAACACTGTGCAGAGGTCTCACTACACCAACTTGTAGGTTTAGCTGAACACTGTGAGCAGGACGCACAGCACTAACTTGTAGTTTTAGCTGAACACTGTGAGCAAAACGCACTGCACTAACTTGTAGCTTTAGATGAACACTGTGCAGAGGTCTCACTACACCAACTTGTAGGTTTAGCTGAACACTGTGAGCAGGACGCACAGCACTAACTTGTAGTTTTAGCTGAACACTGTGAGCAGGACGCACTACACTAACTTGTAGCTTGAGATGAACACTGTGCAGAGGTCTCACTACACCAACTTGTAGTTTTAGATGAACACTGTGAGCAGGACGCACAGCACTAACTTGTAGTTTTAGCTGAACTCTGTGAGCAAAACGCACTGCACTAACTTGTAGCTTGAGATGAACACTGTGCAGAGGTCTCACTACACCAACTTGTAGGTTTAGCTGAACACTGTGAGCAGGACACACAGCACTAACTTGTAGTTTTAGCTGAACACTGTGAGCAAAACGCACTGCACTAACTTGTAGCTTTAGATGAACACTGTGCAGAGGTCTCACTACACCAACTTGTAGGTTTAGCTGAACACTGTGAGCAGGACGCACTGCACTAATTTGTAGTTTTAGCTGAACACTGTGAGCAGGACGCACTGCACTAACTTGTAGGTTTAGCTGAACACTGTGAGCAGGACGCACTGCACTAACTTGTAGTTTTAGCTAAACACTGTGAGCAGGACGCACGGCACTAACTTATAGTTTTAGCTAAACACTGTGAGCAGGACGCACAGCACTAACTTGTAGTTTTAGCTGAACACTGTGAGCAAAACGCACTGCACTAACTTGTAGCTTGAGATGAACACTGTGCAGAGGTCTCACTACACCAACTTGTAGGTTTAGCTGAACACTGTGAGCAAAACACACTGCACTAACTTGTAGCTTGAGATGAACACTGTGCAGAGGTCTCACTACACCAACTTGTAGGTTTAGCTGAACACTGTGAGCAGGACGCACAGCACTAACTTGTAGTTTTAGCTGAACACTGTGAGCAAAACGCACTGCACTAACTTGTAGCTTTAGATGAACACTGTGCAGAGGTCTCACTACACCAACATGTAGGTTTAGCTGAACACTGTGAGCAGGACGCACAGCACTAACTTATAGTTTTAGCTAAACACTGTGAGCAGGACGCACAGCACTAACTTGTAGTTTTAGCTGAACACTGTGAGCAAAACGCACTGCACTAACTTGTAGCTAAATATGAACACTGTGCAGAGGTCTCACTACACCAACTTGTAGGTTTAGCTGAACACTGTGACTAAAACGCACTGCACTAACTTATAGTTTTAGCTGAACATGGTGAGCAAAACGCACTGCACTAACTTGTAGCTAAATATGAACACTGTGCAGAGGTCTCACTACACCAACTTTTAGTTTTAGCTGAACACTGTGAGGTGGACGCACTGCACTAACTTGTAGCTTTAGATGAACACTGTGCAGAGGTCTCACTACACCAACTTGTAGTTTTAGCTGAACACTGTGAGCAAAACGCACAGCACTAACTTGTAGTTTTAGCTGAACACTGTGAGAAAAACGCACTGCACTAACTTGTAGCTTGAGATGAACACTGTGCAGAGGTCTCACTACACCAACTTGTAGGTTTAGCTGAACACTGTGAGCAGGACGCACAGCACTAACTTGTAGTTTTAGCTGAACACTGTGAGCAAAACGCACTGCACTAACTTGTAGCTTTAGATGAACACTGTGCAGAGGTCTCACTACACCAACTTGTAGGTTTAGCTGAACACTGTGAGCAGGACGCACAGCACTAACTTGTAGCTTGAGATGAACACTGTGCAGAGGTCTCACTACACCAACTTGTAGTTTTAGATGAACACTGTGAGCAGGACGCACAGCACTAACTTGTAGTTTTACCTGAACTCTGTGAGCAAAACGCACTGCACTAACTTGTAGCTTGAGATGAACACTGTGCAGAGGTCTCACTACACCAACTTGTAGGTTTAGCTGAACACTGTGAGCAGGACACACAGCACTAACTTGTAGTTTTAGCTGAACACTGTGAGCAAAACGCACTGCACTAACTTGTAGCTTTAGATGAACACTGTGCAGAGGTCTCACTACACCAACTTGTAGGTTTAGCTGAACACTGTGAGCAGGACGCACTGCACTAATTTGTAGTTTTAGCTGAACACTGTGAGCAGGACGCACTGCACTAACTTGTAGGTTTAGCTGAACACTGTGAGCAGGACGCACGGCACTAACTTGTAGTTTTAGCTAAACACTGTGAGCAAAACGCACTGCACTAACTTGTAGCTTGAGATGAACACTGTGCAGAGGTCTCACTACACCAACTTGTAGGTTTAGCTGAACACTGTGAGCAAAACACACTGCACTAACTTGTAGCTTGAGATGAACACTGTGCAGAGGTCTCACTACACCAACTTGTAGGTTTAGCTGAACACTGTGAGCAGGACGCACAGCACTAAATTGTAGTTTTAGCTGAACACTGTGAGCAGGACGCACAGCACTAACTTGTAGTTTTAGCTGAACACTGTGAGCAAAACGCACTGCACTAACTTGTAGCTTTAGATGAACACTGTGCAGAGGTCTCACTACACCAACATGTAGGTTTAGCTGAACACTGTGAGCAGGACGCACAGCACTAACTTATAGTTTTAGCTAAACACTGTGAGCAGGACGCACAGCACTAACTTGTAGTTTTAGCTGAACACTGTGAGCAAAACGCACTGCACTAACTTGTAGCTAAATATGAACACTGTGCAGAGGTCTCACTACACCAACTTGTAGGTTTAGCTGAACACTGTGACTAAAACGCACTGCACTAACTTATAGTTTTAGCTGAACATGGTGAGCAAAACGCACTGCACTAACTTGTAGCTAAATATGAACACTGTGCAGAGGTCTCACTACACCAACTTTTAGTTTTAGCTGAACACTGTGAGGTGGACGCACTGCACTAACTTGTAGCTTTAGATGAACACTGTGCAGAGGTCTCACTACACCAACTTGTAGGTTTAGCTGAACACTGTGAGCAGGACGCACAGCACTAACTTGTAGTTTTAGCTGAACACTGTGAGCAAAACGCACTGCACTAACTTGTAGCTTGAGATGAACACTGTGCAGAGGTCTCACTACACCAACTTGTAGGTTTAGCTGAACACTGTGAGCAAAACGCACTGCACTAACTTGTAGTTTTAGCTGAACACTGTGAGCAAAACGCACTGCACTAACTTGTAGCTAAATATGAACACTGTGCAGAGGTCTCACTACACCAACTTTTAGTTTTAGCTGAACACTGTGAGGTGGACGCACTGCACTAACTTGTAGCTTTAGATGAACACTGTGCAGAGGTCTCACTACACCAACTTGTAGGTTTAGCTGAACACTGTGAGCAGGACGCACAGCACTAACTTGTAGTTTTAGCTGAACACTGTGAGGTGGACGCACTGCACTAACTTGTAGCTTGAGATGAACACTGTGCAGAGGTCTCACTACACCAACTTGTAGGTTTAGCTGAACACTGTGAGCAGGACGCACAGCACTAACTTGTAGTTTTAGCTGAACACTGTGAGCAAAACGCACTGCACTAACTTGTAGCTTGAGATGAACACTGTGCAGAGGTCTCACTACACCAACATGTAGGTTTAGCTGAACACTGTGAGCAGGACGCACAGCACTAACTTGTAGTTTTAGCTGAACACTGTGAGAAGGACGCACTACACTAACTTGTAGTTTTAGCTGAACACTGTGCAGAGGTCTCACTACACCAACTTGTAGGTTTAGCTGAACACTGTGAGCAGGACGCACAGCACTAACTTGTAGCTTGAGATGAACACTGTGCAGAGGTCTCACTACACCAACTTGTAGGTTTAGCTGAACACTGTTAGCAGGACGCACAGCACTAACTTGTAGTTTTAGCTGAACACTGTGAGCAGGACGCACTACACTAACTATAACTTGAGATGAACACTGTGCAGAGGTCTCACTACACCAACTTGTAGTTTTAGCTGAACACTGTGAGCAGGACACACAGCACTAACTTGTAGTTTTAGCTGAACACTGTGAGGTGGACGCACAGCACTAACTTGTAGGTTTAGCTGAACACTGTTAGCAGGACGCACAGCACTAACTTGTAGTTTTAGCTGAACACTGTGAGCAGGACGCACTGCACTAACTTGTAGCTTTAGATGAACACTGTGCAGAGGTCTCACTACACCAACTTGTAGGTTTAGCTGAACACTGTGAGCAGGACGCACAGCACTAACTTGTAGTTTTAGCTGAACACTGTGAGCAGGACGCACTACACTAACTTGTAGCTTGAGATGAACACTGTGCAGAGGTCTCACTACACCAACTTGTAGTTTTAGATGAACACTGTGAGCAGGACGCACAGCACTAACTTGTAGTTTTAGCTGAACTCTGTGAGCAAAACGCACTGCACTAACTTGTAGCTTGAGATGAACACTGTGCAGAGGTCTCACTACACCAACTTGTAGGTTTAGCTGAACACTGTGAGCAGGACGCACTGCACTAATTTGTAGTTTTAGCTGAACACTGTGAGCAGGACGCACTGCACTAACTTGTAGTTTTAGCTAAACACTGTGAGCAGGACGCACGGCACTAACTTATAGTTTTAGCTAAACACTGTGAGCAGGACGCACGGCACTAACTTGTAGTTTTAGCTAAACACTGTGAGCAAAACGCACTGCACTAACTTGTAGCTTGAGATGAACACTGTGCAGAGGTCTCACTACACCAACTTGTAGGTTTAGCTGAACACTGTGAGCAAAACACACTGCACTAACTTGTAGCTTGAGATGAACACTGTGCAGAGGTCTCACTACACCAACTTGTAGGTTTAGCTGAACACTGTGAGCAGGACGCACAGCACTAAATTGTAGTTTTAGCTGAACACTGTGAGCAGGACGCACAGCACTAACTTGTAGTTTTAGCTGAACACTGTGAGCAAAACGCACTGCACTAACTTGTAGCTAAATATGAACACTGTGCAGAGGTCTCACTACACCAACTTGTAGGTTTAGCTGAACACTGTGACTAAAACGCACTGCACTAACTTATAGTTTTAGCTGAACATGGTGAGCAAAACGCACTGCACTAACTTGTAGCTAAATATGAACACTGTGCAGAGGTCTCACTACACCAACTTTTAGTTTTAGCTGAACACTGTGAGGTGGACGCACTGCACTAACTTGTAGCTTTAGATGAACACTGTGCAGAGGTCTCACTACACCAACTTGTAGGTTTAGCTGAACACTGTGAGCAGGACGCACAGCACTAACTTGTAGGTTTAGCTGAACACTGTGAGCAGGACGCACAGCACTAACTTGTAGTTTTAGCTGAACACTGTGAGCAAAACGCACTGCACTAACTTGTAGCTTTAGATGAACACTGTGCAGAGGTCTCACTACACCAACTTGTAGGTTTAGCTGAACAATGTGAGCAGGACGCACAGCACTAACTTGTAGTTTTAGCTGAACACTGTGAGCAGGACGCACTACACTAACTTGTAGCTTGAGATGAACACTGTGCAGAGGTCTCACTACACCAACTTGTAGTTTTAGATGAACACTGTGAGCAGGACGCACAGCACTAACTTGTAGTTTTACCTGAATTCTGTGAGCAAAACGCACTGCACTAACTTGTAGCTTGAGATGAACACTGTGCAGAGGTCTCACTACACCAACTTGTAGGTTTAGCTGAACACTGTGAGCAGGACACACAGCACTAACTTGTAGTTTTAGCTGAACACTGTGAGCAAAACGCACTGCACTAACTTGTAGCTTTAGATGAACACTGTGCAGAGGTCTCACTACACCAACTTGTAGGTTTAGCTGAACACTGTGAGCAGGACGCACTGCACTAATTTGTAGTTTTAGCTGAACACTGTGAGCAGGACGCACTGCACTAACTTGTAGGTTTAGCTGAACACTGTGAGCAGGACGCACTGCACTAACTTGTAGTTTTAGCTAAACACTGTGAGCAGGACGCACGGCACTAACTTATAGTTTTAGCTAAACACTGTGAGCAGGACGCACGGCACTAACTTGTAGTTTTAGCTAAACACTGTGAGCAAAATGCACTGCACTAACTTGTAGCTTGAGATGAACACTGTGCAGAGGTCTCACTACACCAACTTGTAGGTTTAGCTGAACACTGTGAGCAAAACACACTGCACTAACTTGTAGCTTGAGATGAACACTGTGCAGAGGTCTCACTACACCAACTTGTAGGTTTAGCTGAACACTGTGAGCAGGACGCACAGCACTAAATTGTAGTTTTAGCTGAACACTGTGAGCAGGACGCACAGCACTAACTTGTAGTTTTAGCTGAACACTGTGAGCAAAACGCACTGCACTAACTTGTAGCTTTAGATGAACACTGTGCAGAGGTCTCACTACACCAACATGTAGGTTTAGCTGAACACTGTGAGCAGGACGCACAGCACTAACTTATAGTTTTAGCTAAACACTGTGAGCAGGACGCACAGCACTAACTTGTAGTTTTAGCTGAACACTGTGAGCAAAACGCACTGCACTAACTTGTAGCTAAATATGAACACTGTGCAGAGGTCTCACTACACCAACTTTTAGTTTTAGCTGAACACTGTGAGGTGGACGCACTGCACTAACTTGTAGCTTTAGATGAACACTGTGCAGAGGTCTCACTACACCAACTTGTAGGTTTAGCTGAACACTGTGAGCAGGACGCACAGCACTAACTTGTAGTTTTAGCTGAACACTGTGAGCAAAACGCACTACACTAACTTGTAGCTTGAGATGAACACTGTGCAGAGGTCTCACTACACCAACTTGTAGGTTTAGCTGAACACTGTGAGCAAAACGCACTGCACTAACTTGTAGTTTTAGCTGAACACTGTGAGCAAAACGCACTGCACTAACTTGTAGCTAAATATGAACACTGTGCAGAGGTCTCACTACACCAACTTTTAGTTTTAGCTGAACACTGTGAGGTGGACGCACTGCACTAACTTGTAGCTTTAGATGAACACTGTGCAGAGGTCTCACTACACCAACTTGTAGGTTTAGCTGAACACTGTGAGCAGGACGCACAGCACTAACTTGTAGTTTTAGCTGAACACTGTGAGGTGGACGCACTGCACTAACTTGTAGCTTGAGATGAACACTGTGCAGAGGTCTCACTACACCAACTTGTAGGTTTAGCTGAACACTGTGAGCAGGACGCACAGCACTAACTTGTAGTTTTAGCTGAACACTGTGAGCAAAACGCACTGCACTAACTTGTAGCTTGAGATGAACACTGTGCAGAGGTCTCACTACACCAACATGTAGGTTTAGCTGAACACTGTGAGCAGGACGCACAGCACTAACTTGTAGTTTTAGCTGAACACTGTGAGAAGGACGCACTACACTAACTTGTAGTTTTAGCTGAACACTGTGCAGAGGTCTCACTACACCAACTTGTAGGTTTAGCTGAACACTGTGAGCAGGACGCACTACACTAACTTGTAGTTTTAGCTGAACACTGTGCAGAGGTCTCACTACACCAACTTGTAGGTTTAGCTGAACACTGTTAGCAGGACGCACAGCACTAACTTGTAGTTTTAGCTGAACACTGTGAGCAGGACGCACTACACTAACTATAACTTGAGATGAACACTGTGCAGAGGTCTCACTACACCAACTTGTAGTTTTAGCTGAACACTGTGAGCAGGACACACAGCACTAACTTGTAGTTTTAGCTGAACACTGTGAGCAAAACGCACTGCACTAACTTGTAGTTTTAGCTGAACACTGTGAGCAGGACGCACTGCACTAACTTGTAGCTTGAGATGAACACTGTGCAGAGGTCTCACTACACCAACATGTAGGTTTAGCTGAACACTGTGAGCAGGACGCACAGCACTAACTTGTAGTTTTAGCTGAACACTGTGAGCAGGACGCACAGCACTAACTTGTAGGTTTAGCTGAACACTGTGAGCAAAACGCACTGCACTAACTTGTAGCTTGAGATGAACACTGTGCAGAGGTCTCACTACACCAACATGTAGGTTTAATTGAACACTGTGAGCAGGACGCACTGCACAAACTTGTGGTTGGCGCTGAACACTGTGAGCAGGACGCACAGCACTAACTTGTAGTTTTAGCTGAACACTGTGAGCAAAACGCACTGCACTAACTTGTAGCTTGAGATGAACACTGTGCAGAGGTCTCACTACACCAACTTGTAGGTTTAGCTGAACACTGTGAGCAGGACGCACAGCACTAACTTATAGTTTTAGATAAACACTGTGAGCAGGACGCACGGCACTAACTTGTAGTTTTAGCTGAACACTGTGAGCAAAACGCACTGCACTAACTTATAGCTTGAGATGAACACTGTGCAGAGGTCTCACTACACCAACTTGTAGGTTTAGCTGAACACTGTGAGCAAAACACACTGCACTATCTTGTAGCTTTAGATGAACACTGTGCAGAGGTCTCACTACACCAACTTGTAGGTTTAGCTGAACACTGTGAGCAAAACGCACTGCACTAACTTGTAGCTTGAGATGAACACTGTGCAGAGGTCTCACTACACCAACATGTAGGTTTAGCTGAACACTGTGAGCAGGACGCACTGCACTAACTTGTAGTTTTAGCTGAACACTGTGAGGTGGATGCACAGCACTAACTTGTAGCTTTAGATGAACACTGTGCAGAGGTCTCACTACACCAACTTGTAGTTTTAGCTGAACACTGTGAGCAGGACGCACAGCACTATCTTGTAGTTTTAGCTGAACACTGTGAGGTGGACGCACTGCACTAACTTGTAGCTTGAGATGAACACTGTGCAGAGGTCTCACTACACCAACTTGTAGGTTTAGCTGAACACTGTGATCAGGACGCACAGCACTAACTTGTAGTTTTAGCTGAACACTGTGAGCAAAACGCACTGCACTAACTTGTAGCTTTAGATGAACACTGTGCAGAGATCTCACTACACCAACTTGTAGGTTTAGCTGAACACTGTGAGCAGGACACACAGCACTAACTTGTAGTTTTAGCTGAACACTGTGAGCAGGACGCACTGCACTAACTTGTAGCTTTAGATGAACACTGTGCAGAGGTCTCACTACACCAACTTGTAGTTTTAGCTGAACACTGTGAGCAGGACGCACAGCACTAACTTGTAGTTTTAGCTAAACACTGTGAGCAGGACGCACAGCACTAACTTGTAGTTTTAGCTGAACACTGTGAGCAAAACGCACTGCACTAACTTGTAGCTAAATATGAACACTGTGCAGAGGTCTCACTACACCAACTTGTAGGTTTAGCTGAACACTGTGAGCAGGACGCACAGCACTAACTTGTAGTTTTAGCTGAACACTGTGAGCAGGACGCACTGCACTAACTTGTAGCTTTAGATGAACACTGTGCAGAGGTCTCACTACACAAACTTGTAGTTTTAGCTGAACACTGTGAGCAGGACGCACAGCACTAACTTGTAGTTTTAGCTAAACACTGTGAGCAGGACGCACAGCACTAACTTGTAGTTTTAGCTGAACACTGTGAGCAAAACGCACTGCACTAACTTGTAGCTAAATATGAACACTGTGCAGAGGTCTCACTACACCAACTTGTAGTTTAGCTGAACACTGTGAGCAGGACGCACAGCACTAACTTGTAGTTTTAGCTGAACACTGTGAGCAGGACGCACTGCACTAACTTGTAGCTTTAGATGAACACTGTGCAGAGGTCTCACTACACAAACTTGTAGTTTTAGCTGAACACTGTGAGCAGGACGCACAGCACTAACTTGTAGTTTTAGCTAAACACTGTGAGCAGGACGCACAGCACTAACTTGTAGTTTTAGCTGAACACTGTGAGCAAAACGCACTGCACTAACTTGTAGCTAAATATGAACACTGTGCAGAGGTCTCACTACACCAACTTGTAGGTTTAGCTGAACACTGTGAGCAAAGCGCACTGCACTAACTTGTAGTTTTAGCTGAACACTGTGAGCAAAACGCACTACACTAACTTGTAGCTAAATATGAACACTGTGCAGAGGTCTCACTACACCAACTTGTAGTTTTAGCTGAACACTGTGAGGTGGACGCACAGCACTAACTTGTAGTTTTAGCTGAACACTGTGAGCAGGACGCACTACACTAACTTGTAGTTTTAGCTGAACACTGTGAGCAAAACGCACTGCACTAACTTGTAGCTTGAGATGAACACTGTGCAGAGGTCTCACTACACCAACATGTAGGTTTAGCTGAACACTGTGAGCAGGACGCACAGCACTAACTTGTAGTTTTAGCTGAACACTGTGCAGAGGTCTCACTACACCAACTTGTAGGTTTAGCTGAACACTGTGAGCAGGACGCACAGCACTAACTTGTAGTTTTAGCTGAACACTGTGAGCAGGACGCACAGCACTAACTTGTAGTTTTAGCTGTACACTGTGAGCAAAATGCACTGCACTAACTTGTAGCTTGAAATGAACACTGTGCAGAGGTCTCACTACACCAACATGTAGGTTTAGCTGAACACTGTGAGCAGGACGCACAGCACTAACTTGTAGTTTTAGCTGAACACTGTGAGCAGGACGCACTGTACTAACTTGTAGCTTTAGATGAACACTGTGCAGAGGTCTCACTACACCAACTTGTAGTTTTAGCTGAACACTGTGAGCAGGACGCACAGCACTAACTTGTAGCTTGAGATGAACACTGTGCAGAGGTCTCACTACACCAACATGTAGGTTTAGCTGAACACTGTGAGCAGGACGCACAGCACTAACTTGTAGTTTTAGCTGAACACTGTGAGCAGGACGCACAGCACTAACTTGTAGTTTTAGCTGAACACTGTGAGCAGGACGCACTGCACTAACTTGTAGCTTGAGATGAACACTGTGCAGAGGTCTCACTACACCAACATGTAGGTTTAGCTGAACACTGTGAGCAGGACGCACTGCACTAACTTGTAGTTTTAGCTGAACACTGTGAGGTGGATGCACAGCACTAACTTGTAGCTTTAGATGAACACTGTGCAGAGGTCTCACTACACCAACTTGTAGTTTTAGCTGAACACTGTGAGCAGGACGCACAGCACTATCTTGTAGTTTTAGCTGAACACTGTGAGGTGGACGCACTGCACTAACTTGTAGCTTGAGATGAACACTGTGCAGAGGTCTCACTACACCAACTTGTAGGTTTAGCTGAACACTGTGATCAGGACGCACAGCACTAACTTGTAGTTTTAGCTGAACACTGTGAGCAAAACGCACTGCACTAACTTGTAGCTTTAGATGAACACTGTGCAGAGGTCTCACTACACCAACTTGTAGGTTTAGCTGAACACTGTGAGCAGGACACACAGCACTAACTTGTAGTTTTAGCTGAACACTGTGAGCAGGACGCACTGCACTAACTTGTAGCTTTAGATGAACACTGTGCAGAGGTCTCACTACACAAACTTGTAGTTTTAGCTGAACACTGTGAGCAGGACGCACAGCACTAACTTGTAGTTTTAGCTAAACACTGTGAGCAGGACGCACAGCACTAACTTGTAGTTTTAGCTGAACACTGTGAGCAAAACGCACTGCACTAACTTGTAGCTAAATATGAACACTGTGCAGAGGTCTCACTACACCAACTTGTAGGTTTAGCTGAACACTGTGAGCAGGACGCACAGCACTAACTTGTAGTTTTAGCTGAACACTGTGAGCAGGACGCACTGCACTAACTTGTAGCTTTAGATGAACACTGTGCAGAGGTCTCACTACACAAACTTGTAGTTTTAGCTGAACACTGTGAGCAGGACGCACAGCACTAACTTGTAGTTTTAGCTAAACACTGTGAGCAGGACGCACAGCACTAACTTGTAGTTTTAGCTGAACACTGTGAGCAAAACGCACTGCACTAACTTGTAGCTAAATATGAACACTGTGCAGAGGTCTCACTACACCAACTTGTAGGTTTAGCTGAACACTGTGAGCAAAGCGCACTGCACTAACTTGTAGTTTTAGCTGAACACTGTGAGCAAAACGCACTACACTAACTTGTAGCTAAATATGAACACTGTGCAGAGGTCTCACTACACCAACTTGTAGTTTTAGCTGAACACTGTGAGGTGGACGCACAGCACTAACTTGTAGTTTTAGCTGAACACTGTGAGCAGGACGCACTACACTAACTTGTAGTTTTAGCTGAACACTGTGAGCAAAACGCACTGCACTAACTTGTAGCTTGAGATGAACACTGTGCAGAGGTCTCACTACACCAACATGTAGGTTTAGCTGAACACTGAGCAGGACGCACAGCACTAACTTGTAGTTTTAGCTGAACACTGTGAGCAGGACGCACAGCACTAACTTGTAGTTTTAGCTGAACACTGTGAGTAGGACGCACTGCACTAACTTGTAGCTTGAGATGAACACTGTGCAGAGGTCTCACTACACCAACATGTAGGTTTAGCTGAACACTGTGAGCAGGACGCACAGCACTAACTTGTAGTTTTAGCTGAACACTGTGAGCAGGACGCACTGTACTAACTTGTAGCTTTAGATGAACACTGTGCAGAGGTCTCACTACACCAACTTGTAGTTTTAGCTGAACACTGTGAGCAGGACGCACAGCACTAACTTGTAGCTTGAGATGAACACTGTGCAGAGGTCTCACTACACCAACATGTAGGTTTAGCTGAACACTGTGAGCAGGACGCACAGCACTAACTTGTAGTTTTAGCTGAACACTGTGAGCAGGACGCACAGCACTAACTTGTAGTTTTAGCTGAACACTGTGAGCAGGACGCACTGCACTAACTTGTAGCTTGAGATGAACACTGTGCAGAGGTCTCACTACACCAACATGTAGGTTTAGCTGAACACTGTGAGCAGGACGCACAGCACTAACTTGTAGTTTTAGCTGAACACTGTGAGGTGGACGCACAGCACTAACTTGTAGTTTTAGCTGAACACTATGAGCAAAACGCACTGCACTAACTTGTAGTTTTAGCTGAACACTGTGAGCAAAACGCACTGCACTAACTTGTAGCTTGAGATGAACACTGTGCAGAGGTCTCACTACACCAACATGTAGGTTTAGCTGAACACTGTTAGCAGGACGCACAGCACTAACTTGTAGTTTTAGCTGAACACTGTGAGCAGGACGCACTGCACTAACTTGTAGCTTTAGATGAACACTGTGCAGAGGTCTCACTACACCAACTTGTAGGTTTAGCTGAACACTGTGAGCAGGATGCACAGCACTAACTTGTAGTTTTAGCTGAACACTGTGAGCAGGACGCACAGCACTAACTTGTAGCTTTAGCTGAACACTGTGAGCAAAACACACTGCACTAACTTGTAGCTTGAGATTAACACTGTGCAGAGGTCTCACTACACCAACATGTAGGTTTAGCTGAACACTGTGAGCAGGACGCACAGCACTAACTTGTAGCTTTAGATGAACACTGTGCAGAGGTCTCACTACACCAACTTGTAGGTTTAGCTGAACACTGTGAGCAGGACGCACAGCACTAACTTGTAGTTTTAGCTGAACACTGTGAGCAGGACGCACTGCACTAACTTGTAGCTTGAGATGAACACTGTGCAGAGGTCTCACTACACCAACATGTAGGTTTAGCTGAACACTGTGAGCAGGACGCACAGCACTAACTTGTAGTTTTAGCTTAACACTGTGAGCAGGACGCACTGCACTAACTTGTAGCTTTAGATGAACACTGTGCAGAGGTCTCACTACACCAACATCTAGGTTTAGCTGAACACTGTGAGCAGGATGCACAGCACTAACTTGTAGTTTTAGCTGAACACTGTGAGCAGGACGCACAGCAGTAACTTGTAGTTTTAGCTGAACACTGTGAGCAAAACGCACTGCACTAACTTGTAACTTTAGATGAACACTGTGCAGAGGTCTCACTACACCAACATGTAGGTTTAGCTGAACACTGTGAGCAGGACGCACAGCACTAACTTGTAGCTTGAGATGAACACTGTGCAGAGGTCTCACTACACCAACTTGTAGTTTTAGCTGAACACTGTGAGCAGGACGCACAGCAGTAACTTGTAGTTTTAGCTGAACACTGTGAGCAAAACGCACTGCACTAACTTGTAGCTTTAGATGAACACTATGCAGAGGTCTCACTACACCAACTTGTAGGTTTAGCTGAACACTGTGAGCAGGACGCACAGCACTAACTTGTAGTTTTAGCTGAACACTGTGAGCAAAACGCACTGCACTAACTTGTAGCTTGAGATGAACACTGTGCAGAGGTCTCACTACACCAACTTGTAGGTTTAGCTGAACACTGTGAGCAAAACGCACTGCACTAACTTGTAGCTTTAGATGAACACTGTGCAGAGGTCTCACTACACCAACTTGTAGTTTTAGCTGAACACTGTGAGCAGGACGCACAGCACTAACTTGTAGCTTGAGATGAACACTGTGCAGAGGTCTCACTACACCAACTTTTAGGTTTAGCTGAACACTGTGAGCAGGACGCACAGCACTAACTTGTAGGTTTAGCTGAACACTGTGAGCAGGACGCACAGCACTAACTTGTAGTTTTAGCTGAACACTGTGAGCAAAACGCACTGCACTAACTTGTAGCTTGAGATGAACACTGTGCAGAGGTCTCACTACACCAACTTGTAGGTTTAGCTGAACACTGTGAGCAGGACGCACAGCACTAACTTGTAGTTTTAGCTGAACACTGTGAGCAGGACGCACTGCACTAACTTGTAGCTTTAGATGAACACTGTGCAGAGGTCTCACTACACCAACATGTAGGTTTAGCGGAACACTGTGAGCCGGACGCACAGCACTAACTTATAGTTTTAGCTGAACACTGTGAGCAGGACGCACTGCACTAACTTGTATTTTTAGCTGAACACTGTGAGCAAAACGCACTGCACTAACTTGTAGCTTGAGAGGAACACTGTGCAGAGGTCTCACTACACCAACATGTAGGTTTAGCTGAACACTGTGAGCAGGACGCACAGCACTAACTTGTAGTTTTAGCTGAACACTGTGAGCAGGACGCACAGCACTAACTTGTAGTTTTAGCTGAACACTGTGAGCAAAACGCACTGCACTAACTTGTAGTTTGAGATGAACACTGTGCAGAGGTCTCACTACACCAACTTGTAGTTTTAGCTGAACACTGTGAGCAGGACGCACAGCACCAACTTGTAGTTTTAGCTGAACACTGTGAGCAGGACGCACAGCACCAACTTGTAGTTTTAGCTGAACACTGTGAGCAAAACGCACTGCACTAACTTGTAGCTTGAGAGGAACACTGTGCAGAGGTCTCACTACACCAACATGTAGGTTTAGCTGAACACTGTGAGCAGGACGCACAGCACTAACTTGTAGTTTTAGCTGAACACTGTGAGCAGGACGCACAGCACTAACTTGTAGTTTTAGCTGAACACTGTGAGCAGGACGCACTGCACTAACTTGTAGCTTGAGATGAACACTGTGCAGAGGTCTCACTACACCAACTTGTAGTTTTAGCTGAACACTGTGAGCAGGACGCACAGCACTAACTTGTAGTTTTAGCTGAACACTGTGAGCAAAACGCACTGCACTAACTTGTAGCTTGAGATGAACACTGTGCAGAGGTCTCACTACACCAACTTGTAGGTTTAGCTGAACACTGTGAGCAGGACGCACAGCACTAACTTGTAGTTTTAGCTGAACACTGTGAGTAGGACGCACTGCACTAACTTGTAGCTTTAGATGAACACTGTGCAGAGGTCTCACTACACCAACTTGTAGTTTTAGCTGAACACTGTGAGCAGGACGCACAGCACTAACTTGTAGTTTTAGCTGAACACTGTGAGCAAAACGCAGTGCACTAACTTGTAGCTTGAGATGAACACTGTGCAGAGGTCTCACTACACCAACTTGTAGGTTTAGCTGAACACTGTGAGCAGGACGCACAGCACTAACTTGTAGTTTTAGCTGAACACTGTGAGCAGGACGCACAGCACTAACTTGTAGTTTTAGCTGAACACTGTGAGCAAAACGCACTGCACTAACTTGTAGCTTGAGATGAACACTGTGCAGAGGTCTCACTAAACCAACTTGTAGTTTTAGCTGAACACTGTGAGGTGGACGCACTGCACTAACTTGTAGTTTTAGCTGAACACTGTGAGCAAAACGCACTGCACTAACTTGTAGCTTGAGATGAACACTGTGCAGAGGTCTCACTACACCAACATGTAGGTTTAGCTGAACACTGTGAGCAGGACGCACTGCACTAACTTGTAGTTTTAGCTGAACACTGTGAGCAGGACGCACAGCACTAACTTGTAGTTTTAGCTGAACACTGTGAGTAAAACGCACTGCACTAACTTGTAGCTTGAGATGAACACTGTGCAGAGGTCTCACTACACCAACATGTAGGTTTAGCTGAACACTGTGAGCAGGACGCACAGCACTAACTTGTAGTTTTAGCTGAACACTGTGAGCAGGACGCACAGCACTAACTTGTAGGTTTAGCTGAACACTGTGAGCAAAACGCACTGCACTAACTTGTAGCTTGAGATGAACACTGTGCAGAGGTCTCACAACACCAACTTGTAGGTTTAGCTGAACACTGTGAGCAGGACGCACAGCACTAACTTGTAGTTTTAGCTGAACACTGTGAGCAAAACGCACTGCACTAACTTGTAGCTTGAGATGAACACTGTGCAGAGGTCTCACTACACCAACATGTAGGTTTAGCTGAACACTGTGAGCAGGACGCACTGCACAAACTTGTGGTTGGCGCTGAACACTGTGAGCAGGACGCACAGCACTAACTTGTAGTTTTAGCTGAACACTGTGAGCAAAACGCACTGCACTAACTTGTAGCTTGAGATGAACACTGTGCAGAGGTCTCACTACACCAACTTGTAGGTTTAGCTGAACACTGTGAGCAGGACGCACAGCACTAACTTATAGTTTTAGATAAACACTGTGAGCAGGACGCACGGCACTAACTTGTAGTTTTAGCTGAACACTGTGAGCAAAACGCACTGCACTAACTTATAGCTTGAGATGAACACTGTGCAGAGGTCTCACTACACCAACTTGTAGGTTTAGCTGAACACTGTGAGCAAAACACACTGCACTATCTTGTAGCTTTAGATGAACACTGTGCAGAGGTCTCACTACACCAACTTGTAGGTTTAGCTGAACACTGTGAGCAAAACGCACTGCACTAACTTGTAGCTTGAGATGAACACTGTGCAGAGGTCTCACTACACCAACATGTAGGTTTAGCTGAACACTGTGAGCAGGACGCACTGCACTAACTTGTAGTTTTAGCTGAACACTGTGAGGTGGATGCACAGCACTAACTTGTAGCTTTAGATGAACACTGTGCAGAGGTCTCACTACACCAACTTGTAGTTTTAGCTGAACACTGTGAGCAGGACGCACAGCACTATCTTGTAGTTTTAGCTGAACACTGTGAGGTGGACGCACTGCACTAACTTGTAGCTTGAGATGAACACTGTGCAGAGGTCTCACTACACCAACTTGTAGGTTT
This sequence comes from Lithobates clamitans, assembly GCA_037952925.1. Classification (NCBI taxonomy): domain Eukaryota; kingdom Metazoa; phylum Chordata; class Amphibia; order Anura; family Ranidae; genus Lithobates; species Lithobates clamitans. Next base: position 830,050 of record JBBGZY010002025.1, read on the forward strand.
AGCTGAACACTGTGATCAGGACGCACAGCACTAACTTGTAGTTTTAGCTGAACACTGTGAGCAAAACGCACTGCACTAACTTGTAGCTTTAGATGAACACTGTGCAGAGGTCTCACTACACCAACTTGTAGGTTTAGCTGAACACTGTGAGCAGGACACACAGCACTAACTTGTAGTTTTAGCTGAACACTGTGAGCAGGACGCACTGCACTAACTTGTAGCTTTAGATGAACACTGTGCAGAGGTCTCACTACACAAACTTGTAGTTTTAGCTGAACACTGTGAGCAGGACGCACAGCACTAACTTGTAGTTTTAGCTAAACACTGTGAGCAGGACGCACAGCACTAACTTGTAGTTTTAGCTGAACACTGTGAGCAAAACGCACTGCACTAACTTGTAGCTAAATATGAACACTGTGCAGAGGTCTCACTACACCAACTTGTAGGTTTAGCTGAACACTGTGAGCAGGACGCACAGCACTAACTTGTAGTTTTAGCTGAACACTGTGAGCAGGACGCACTGCACTAACTTGTAGCTTTAGATGAACACTGTGCAGAGGTCTCACTACACAAACTTGTAGTTTTAGCTGAACACTGTGAGCAGGACGCACAGCACTAACTTGTAGTTTTAGCTAAACACTGTGAGCAGGACGCACAGCACTAACTTGTAGTTTTAGCTGAACACTGTGAGCAAAACGCACTGCACTAACTTGTAGCTAAATATGAACACTGTGCAGAGGTCTCACTACACCAACTTGTAGTTTAGCTGAACACTGTGAGCAGGACGCACAGCACTAACTTGTAGTTTTAGCTGAACACTGTGAGCAGGACGCACTGCACTAACTTGTAGCTTTAGATGAACACTGTGCAGAGGTCTCACTACACAAACTTGTAGTTTTAGCTGAACACTGTGAGCAGGACGCACAGCACTAACTTGTAGTTTTAGCTAAACACTGTGAGCAGGACGCACAGCACTAACTTGTAGTTTTAGCTGAACACTGTGAGCAAAACGCACTGCACTAACTTGTAGCTAAATATGAACACTGTGCAGAGGTCTCACTACACCAACTTGTAGGTTTAGCTGAACACTGTGAGCAAAGCGCACTGCACTAACTTGTAGTTTTAGCTGAACACTGTGAGCAAAACGCACTACACTAACTTGTAGCTAAATATGAACACTGTGCAGAGGTCTCACTACACCAACTTGTAGTTTTAGCTGAACACTGTGAGGTGGACGCACAGCACTAACTTGTAGTTTTAGCTGAACACTGTGAGCAGGACGCACTACACTAACTTGTAGTTTTAGCTGAACACTGTGAGCAAAACGCACTGCACTAACTTGTAGCTTGAGATGAACACTGTGCAGAGGTCTCACTACACCAACATGTAGGTTTAGCTGAACACTGAGCAGGACGCACAGCACTAACTTGTAGTTTTAGCTGAACACTGTGCAGAGGTCTCACTACACCAACTTGTAGGTTTAGCTGAACACTGTGAGCAGGACGCACAGCACTAACTTGTAGTTTTAGCTGAACACTGTGAGCAGGACGCACAGCACTAACTTGTAGTTTTAGCTGAACACTGTGAGCAAAATGCACTGCACTAACTTGTAGCTTGAGATGAACACTGTGCAGAGGTCTCACTACACCAACATGTAGGTTTAGCTGAACACTGTGAGCAGGACGCACAGCACTAACTTGTAGTTTTAGCTGAACACTGTGAGCAGGACGCACTGTACTAACTTGTAGCTTTAGATGAACACTGTGCAGAGGTCTCACTACACCAACTTGTAGTTTTAGCTGAACACTGTGAGCAGGACGCACAGCACTAACTTGTAGCTTGAGATGAACACTGTGCAGAGGTCTCACTACACCAACATGTAGGTTTAGCTGAACACTGTGAGCAGGACGCACAGCACTAACTTGTAGTTTTAGCTGAACACTGTGAGCAGGACGCACAGCACTAACTTGTAGTTTTAGCTGAACACTGTGAGCAGGACGCACTGCACTAACTTGTAGCTTGAGATGAACACTGTGCAGAGGTCTCACTACACCAACATGTAGGTTTAGCTGAACACTGTGAGCAGGACGCACAGCACTAACTTGTAGTTTTAGCTGAACACTGTGAGGTGGACGCACAGCACTAACTTGTAGTTTTAGCTGAACACTATGAGCAAAACGCACTGCACTAACTTGTAGTTTTAGCTGAACACTGTGAGCAAAACGCACTGCACTAACTTGTAGCTTGAGATGAACACTGTGCAGAGGTCTCACTACACCAACATGTAGGTTTAGCTGAACACTGTTAGCAGGACGCACAGCACTAACTTGTAGTTTTAGCTGAACACTGTGAGCAGGACGCACTGCACTAACTTGTAGCTTTAGATGAACACTGTGCAGAGGTCTCACTACACCAACTTGTAGGTTTAGCTGAACACTGTGAGCAGGATGCACAGCACTAACTTGTAGTTTTAGCTGAACACTGTGAGCAGGACGCACAGCACTAACTTGTAGCTTTAGCTGAACACTGTGAGCAAAACACACTGCACTAACTTGTAGCTTGAAATTAACACTGTGCAGAGGTCTCACTACACCAACATGTAGGTTTAGCTGAACACTGTGAGCAGGACGCACAGCACTAACTTGTAGCTTTAGATGAACACTGTGCAGAGGTCTCACTACACCAACTTGTAGGTTTAGCTGAACACTGTGAGCAGGACGCACAGCACTAACTTGTAGTTTTAGCTGAACACTGTGAGCAGGACGCACTGCACTAACTTGTAGCTTGAGATGAACACTGTGCAGAGGTCTCACTACACCAACATGTAGGTTTAGCTGAACACTGTGAGCAGGACGCACAGCACTAACTTGTAGTTTTAGCTGAACACTGTGAGCAGGACGCACTGCACTAACTTGTAGCTTTAGATGAACACTGTGCAGAGGTCTCACTACACCAACATCTAGGTTTAGCTGAACACTGTGAGCAGGATGCACAGCACTAACTTGTAGTTTTAGCTGAACACTGTGAGCAGGACGCACAGCACTAACTTGTAGTTTTAGCTGAACACTGTGAGCAAAACGCACTGCACTAACTTGTAGCTTTAGATGAACACTGTTCAGAGGTCTCACTACACCAACTTGTAGGTTTAGCTAAACACTGAGCAGGACTTACAACACTAACTTGTAGCTTTAGATGAACACTGTGCAGAGGTCTCACTACACCAACTTGTAGTTTTAGCTGAACACTGTGAGCAGGACGCACAGCAGTAACTTGTAGTTTTAGCTGAACACTGTGAGCAAAACGCACTGCACTAACTTGTAGCTTTAGATGAACACTATGCAGAGGTCTCACTACACCAACTTGTAGGTTTAGCTGAACACTGTGAGCAGGACGCACAGCACTAACTTGTAGTTTTAGCTGAACACTGTGAGCAAAACGCACTGCACTAACTTGTAGCTTGAGATGAACACTGTGCAGAGGTCTCACTACACCAACTTGTAGGTTTAGCTGAACACTGTGAGCAAAACGCACTGCACTAACTTGTAGCTTTAGATGAACACTGTGCAGAGGTCTCACTACACCAACTTGTAGTTTTAGCTGAACACTGTGAGCAGGACGCACAGCACTAACTTGTAGCTTGAGATGAACACTGTGCAGAGGTCTCACTACACCAACTTTTAGGTTTAGCTGAACACTGTGAGCAGGACGCACAGCACTAACTTGTAGGTTTAGCTGAACACTGTGAGCAGGACGCACAGCACTAACTTGTAGTTTTAGCTGAACACTGTGAGCAAAACGCACTGCACTAACTTGTAGCTTGAGATGAACACTGTGCAGAGGTCTCACTACACCAACTTGTAGGTTTAGCTGAACACTGTGAGCAGGACGCACAGCACTAACTTGTAGTTTTAGCTGAACACTGTGAGCAGGACGCACTGCACTAACTTGTAGCTTTAGATGAACACTGTGCAGAGGTCTCACTACACCAACATGTAGGTTTAGCGGAACACTGTGAGCAGGACGCACAGCACTAACTTATAGTTTTAGCTGAACACTGTGAGCAGGACGCACTGCACTAACTTGTATTTTTAGCTGAACACTGTGAGCAAAACGCACTGCACTAACTTGTAGCTTGAGAGGAACACTGTGCAGAGGTCTCACTACACCAACATGTAGGTTTAGCTGAACACTGTGAGCAGGACGCACAGCACTAACTTGTAGTTTTAGCTGAACACTGTGAGCAGGACGCACAGCACTAACTTGTAGTTTTAGCTGAACACTGTGAGCAAAACGCACTGCACTAACTTGTAGTTTGAGATGAACACTGTGCAGAGGTCTCACTACACCAACTTGTAGTTTTAGCTGAACACTGTGAGCAGGACGCACAGCACCAACTTGTAGTTTTAGGTGAACACTGTGAGCAGGACGCACAGCACCAACTTGTAGTTTTAGCTGAACACTGTGAGCAAAACGCACTGCACTAACTTGTAGCTTGAGAGGAACACTGTGCAGAGGTCTCACTACACCAACATGTAGGTTTAGCTGAACACTGTGAGCAGGACGCACAGCACTAACTTGTAGTTTTAGCTGAACACTGTGAGCAGGACGCACAGCACTAACTTGTAGTTTTAGCTGAACACTGTGAGCAGGACGCACTGCACTAACTTGTAGCTTGAGATGAACACTGTGCAGAGGTCTCACTACACCAACTTGTAGTTTTAGCTGAACACTGTGAGCAGGACGCACAGCACTAACTTGTAGTTTTAGCTGAACACTGTGAGCAAAACGCACTGCACTAACTTGTAGCTTGAGATGAACACTGTGCAGAGGTCTCACTACACCAACTTGTAGGTTTAGCTGAACACTGTGAGCAGGACGCACAGCACTAACTTGTAGTTTTAGCTGAACACTGTGAGTAGGACGCACTGCACTAACTTGTAGCTTTAGATGAACACTGTGCAGAGGTCTCACTACACCAACTTGTAGTTTTAGCTGAACACTGTGAGCAGGACGCACAGCACTAACTTGTAGTTTTAGCTGAACACTGTGAGCAAAACGCAGTGCACTAACTTGTAGCTTGAGATGAACACTGTGCAGAGGTCTCACTACACCAACTTGTAGGTTTAGCTGAACACTGTGAGCAGGACGCACAGCACTAACTTGTAGTTTTAGCTGAACACTGTGAGCAGGACGCACAGCACTAACTTGTAGTTTTAGCTGAACACTGTGAGCAAAACGCACTGCACTAACTTGTAGCTTGAGATGAACACTGTGCAGAGGTCTCACTAAACCAACTTGTAGGTTTAGCTGAACACTGTGAGCAGGACGCACTGCACTAACTTGTAGTTTTAGCTGAACACTGTGAGCAGGACGCACAGCACTAACTTGTAGTTTTAGCTGAACACTGTGAGTAAAACGCACTGCACTAACTTGTAGCTTGAGATGAACACTGTGCAGAGGTCTCACTACACCAACATGTAGGTTTAGCTGAACACTGTGGGCAGGACGCACTGCACTAACTTGTAGTTTTAGCTGAACACTGTGAGCAAAACGCACAGCACTAACTTGTAGTTTTAGCTGAACACTGTGAGAAAAACGCACTGCACTAACTTGTAGCTTGAGATGAACACTGTGCAGAGGTCTCACTACACCAACTTGTAGGTTTAGCTAAACACTGTGAGCAGGACGCACAGCACTAACTTGTAGTTTTAGCTGAACACTGTGAGCAAAACGCACTGCACTAACTTGTAGCTTTAGATGAACACTGTGCAGAGGTCTCACTACACCAACTTGTAGGTTTAGCTGAACACTGTGAGCAGGACGCACAGCACTAACTTGTAGTTTTAGCTGAACACTGTGAGCAGGACGCACTACACTAACTTGTTGCTTGAGATGAACACTGTGCAGAGGTCTCACTACACCAACTTGTAGTTTTAGATGAACACTGTGAGCAGGACGCACAGCACTAACTTGTAGTTTTAGCTGAACTCTGTGAGCAAAACGCACTGCACTAACTTGTAGCTTGAGATGAACACTGTGCAGAGGTCTCACTACACCAACTTGTAGGTTTAGCTGAACACTGTGAGCAGGACACACAGCACTAACTTGTAGTTTTAGCTGAACACTGTGAGCAAAACGCACTGCACTAACTTGTAGCTTTAGATGAACACTGTGCAGAGGTCTCACTACACCAACTTGTAGGTTTAGCTGAACACTGTGAGCAGGACGCACTGCACTAATTTGTAGTTTTAGCTGAACACTGTGAGCAGGACGCACTGCACTAACTTGTAGGTTTAACTGAACACTGTGAGCAGGACGCACAGCACTAACTTATAGTTTTAGCTAAACACTGTGAGCAGGATGCACGGCACTAACTTGTAGTTTTAGCTGAACACTGTGAGCAAAACGCACTGCACTAACTTGTAGCTTGAGATGAACACTGTGCAGAGGTCTCACTACACCAACTTGTAGGTTTAGCTGAACACTGTGAGCAAAACACACTGCACTAACTTGTAGCTTGAGATGAACACTGTGCAGAGGTCTCACTACACCAACTTGTAGGTTTAGCTGAACACTGTGAGCAGGACGCACAGCACTAACTTGTAGTTTTAGCTGAACACTGTGAGCAGGACGCACAGCACTAACTTGTAGTTTTAGCTGAACACTGTGAGCAAAACGCACTGCACTAACTTGTAGCTTGAGATGAACACTGTGCAGAGGTCTCACTACACCAACTTGTAGGTTTAGCTGAACACTGTGAGCAGGATGCACAGCACTAACTTGTAGTTTTAGCTGAACACTGTGAGCAGGACGCACTGCACTAACTTGTAGGTTGAGATGAACACTGTGCAGAGGTCTCACTACACCAACTTGTAGGTTTAGCTGAACACTGTGAGCAGGACGCACAGCACTAACTTGTAGTTTTAGCTGAACACTGTCAGCAGGACGCACTGCACTAACTGTAAATAGTCTAGCTGCCTGACTGTGGTACTAATAGTATCAAAAGAACACCAGTAATTTTCTTCAGGTAGCTTTATATACTGTAACAAGACAAGCCTGCCTGTCAGTAGGAAGATAACAGGAACGGATCTAGCTAAACTGAATACAGTGTATATATATATATGCAACACCTAGGATGCATATATATACACAATACACTGTAAGTGCAGCTAACTGACTGACTGTCCTGCCTAATCTATCTAACTCAAATCAAATGACACTGTCTGTCTCTCTCTTTCTCTCTGAATGAACGCCGGAACACACACTACACAGGGCCGCCGTGTAGGCAGCCTTATATAGTGTGGGGCGTGTACTAAATCCCCTGAGCCATAATTGGCCAAAGCCTCCTTGGCTTTGGCCAATTACGGCTCTCTGTTCAGACGGCGCTGTGATTGGCCAAGCATGCAGGTCATAGTGCATGCTTGGCCAATCATCAGCCAGCAATGCACTGCGATGCCGCAGTGAATTATGGGCTGTGACGCGCCACACGAATTTGGCGCGAACGGCCCATATCGTTCGCAATTCGGCGAACGACCGAACAGCCGATGTTCGAGTCGAACATGGGTTCGACTCGAACACGAAGCTCATCCCTAATTGCCAGTATGACAAGCTGATGAACATGTAATACATATGAAAAACATACATATTACACAAGCTTTAAAATCCAAAGGACATTGTATACAAACATGATGAAATATAAAACTGCATAAATAAGCTTGACGCGTTTCGTGGATTCATTCCACTTCTTCAGAAGCAATTGCAGAGTTCATATCTAAAAGTAATATATATCCAAAATTATTCCAATGAATTAGACAAGGATGCAGGGGGAGGAAACACCCAAACACCCCAAATGGCTTACTTGTTAGCTTTGTAAACAGTCATACAGTGCTGAAGCCTGACGGTCAATGGAGGCCGGGACATATTCCCGCCAGGAGCTGAGGGGGCGTCAAAGTGCAGGCAGCCAAGGCGGAGAACACCATACCCCGGGGGGAGCGAAAATACATGAGCTGCAGGAAGATGCCTGTGAGCAGCTCCCATCTGTGTGAGGTGAAAAAACAAGAAAACTATAAAACACAAAGGGACAGTCTGGCCAGGCACATAAATTGTAGCTGGCCAGGAGAGACCAATAAAGAACCAGGAACCCATGGAAATAGAAAAGAAATGATAAGGCATCCTAGAATCACAACAGACCAATACTGCCCAGAGATTTAGGACAGACCAAAAAACGAAATAAAGAAAACAGAGAAAATTAGATAGATATCCATGGAAGGGTGAACAAAGAAAAACAACAAAAATGAGCAGATATTTTTACATTACATGTTCATCAGCTTGTCATACTGGCAATGCATCAGGTCCAATGCAATTTCTTAAATAAATCCGTTATTTGATCATGTATGTAATTGTTGTTTTGCTTACACACATCTCATTCAAAGTCCCAAACAATGTCTTTTCTTTTAAACAATAAATCTCCTATAAAAGTTAGCAAACTATATAAATCGTTGCACCCCCTTCTTGTCCGATGGGGCTTGCCATTCCTGAATTGCTTTGACCTTTTGTGGGTCCATCGCGACCCCGTTGGTAGAAATAATGAATCCCAGGAATTGCACAACAGACTTCTCGAATTCACATTTCGGCTTTGAGATATAACTTATGACGCCTGAGTATGGTGAGAACCCTTTTAACATGCCCTCGGTGCAGTTCAATGGAGGCGGAGAAAATGAGAATATCATCTAGGTAGACAACTAGGAAGTCCTCAAGGTACTCCCAAAAAATATTGTTCACCAGATGTTGAAAGGTGGCGCCCAAATGGCATCACCAGGTAATCCTAATATCCAAACCTGGACCTAAAGGCGGTTTTCCATTCATGCCCAGCCCGAATCCTTATGAGATTGTAAGCGCTCCGGAGGTCCAACTTAGAGAAGATTTGGGCCGATCAAAATCGCTGGAATAATTCCGGAATGAGGGGCAGCGGGTATCTGTTCTTGATAGTTATGTTATGTTAAGTTGTCTGTAGTCCACACACAGCCTTAGGGACCCATCTTTTTTTCCCATAAAAAAAGATACCTGCTCCGGCTGGTGAAGAAGAGGGGCGAATGAAGCCGTTTTTAGGGTTTTCATCAATGTAATGCTTGAGGGCTTTTAGCTCAGTTTCTGATAGTGGAAAGATGTGGCCGAATGGTACTTCCGAGCCAGGCAGGAAGTTGATAGGGCTATCATATGGCCGGTGTGGTGGTAAGCAGTCAGCCTTTTGTTTATCAAACACAACCCGGAACCCAAGGTATACAGATTAGACATGTTGAAGGTTGTCAGGCATGGTTGTGATAGTTGAGCAGACATTAGGAGCTGGGGAGAGGCAGTGCTGGGTGCAGTATTGAGAAGAAAAATATACTTCCTTGGTACTCCAGTTTATCTGAGGGTCGTGCACCTGGAGCCAGGGCAGACCTAGTATAATGGGAAAGATTGGAGAATGGATGAGGTCGAATCGCAGAAACTCTTGATGGCCAGAATCCGTGGTGGCAAGAATGGGTTGGGTCTCCCGGGTGATGGGTCTAGAGTGAGGAAGAGACCCATCAGCCAAATGTATTTGGAGACTACGTGCCTTGGTTTGAAGAGGAATATGTAGACTGTGGGCCAGAGTAACATCTAGGAAACAGCTGCAAGCTCCAGAGTTAATTATAGCGGGCAGGCGAGTTTCCTTTTCCGTTAACTGTAAGGAGATAAACAAAATAACGTAAGTCTTATGCCGCATACACACGAGCGGACTTTATGGCAGACTTTGCTTGGCGGACTTTTCGACAGACTTTACGACAGACTTTCTGAATGAACGGACTTGCCTACACACAATCTACCAAAGTCCGTCGAATTCGTACGTGATGACGTACGACTGGACTAAAACAAGGAAGTTCATAGCTGCCCTAGCATGGCTTTTTGTCCGTCGAACTAGCATACAGACGAGCGGACTTTTCGACCGGACTCGATTTCGACGGATTGATTTAAAACATGTTTCAAATCTAATGCCGCGTACACACAAGTGGACTTTCCAGCATACTTGGTCTGGCGGACCAGAGTCCGCCGAACAATCCGACCGTGCGTAGGCTCCGGCGAACTTTTCCGGCGGACTTTTTCCCAAAAGCCCACCGGACCTAGATTTGAAACATGTTTTAAATCTTTCCGTTGGACTCAGTTTCTGGCAGAAAGTCCGCTCGTCTGTGTGCTGGTTCGACGGAAAGCCCGCTCATCTGTATGCTGGTCCAACGGACCAGATACGACGCAAGGGCAGGGTATTGCATTTCCCGCTCGCTGCAATAGGAAAAACACATTTTTCTATTGCGGCGGGGTCTGCGGGCGGGGGGCTTATCGGAATCCGGGAGCCCCCTATAATAGGAGGGCCCCCCCAAAGTCCGTCGGAAAGTGTGCCGGACCAAGTATGCCAGAAAGTCCGATCGTGTGTACGCGGCATCAGTCCGTCCAACTTTTGAGAAAACAAAGTCCGCTGGAGCCCACACACGATCGAATTGTCTGACGAAATACAGTCCACCGGGCAAAGTCTGCCGTAAAGTCCGCTCGTGTGTACGCGGCATTAGGCACATCAATAGCTTGATAGTTCACAGAGTTCTGTGGGTAGGACTTACTAGGCCTTACTGGACAGCTGTGAAGGAAATGTCCGGTACCCCCGCAGTATAAGCACAGGTTGGATTGGCATCTGCGCTGCCTTTCTTCAGGGGTCAGGGGAGCACAGATCAAGCCGAGTTGCATAGGCTCCACTTCAGGAGTTGAGAAGGTAAGAGCAGCCAGAGATGGTACATGGGTTGGGATTGGCCTGGATGGCGTCCAAGTCGGACGCGGCCCCTGGAAGCGCTCTGAGTGCATATCTAGCTTGGTGGCTGATTGGATCAACTCTTCTATTGAAGCTGGGGTTTCCAGCTGGGGTTTCCATCCTGGCTAATTCGTCATTAAGGACCTCAGACAGGCCTTGGCGGTACTGGTATTTTAGGGCAGGCGCGTTCTAGCCCGTATCAGCCGCCCACTTACGGAATTCCGCCATATAGTCCTCAATTGGTCTTCTCCCTTGCAACAAGCTATGCAAGGTCACTTCAGCTGTGGACATGCGCTGTGGGTCCTCATAAAGTTGAGACATACTCTCGAAGAAAGAATCAATTGAGTTCAGCACAGGGCTCCTTTGATCCATCATGCTGTGGGTCCAAGCTTGGGGTTCCTTGGCCAGAAGGGAGATCACAAAACCCACTTTTACTATTTCTTAGGAAAAAGTCCTGGGCTGAAGGGCTAAGTAGAGGGAGAAAGCGTTTTTAAAAGCCCTATATTTCTTGTGGTCTCCTGCAAAGCGCTCAGGTGTGGGGACCCTAGGCTCTGGGAGTGCCATTACTACAGTAGGATTAGTGGTAGCTTGAGAGGAGGAGACCCCACTGGTAGGTGCGGGAGCTGCGGCTGCAGGTAAAGGTGGCCCAGCAAGTTACTGAAGGCGGCTATCAATCTGAGTATATCCTTCTTGAAGCTTTTGGACGGCATTAGTAAGAGCTGAGACCTGCTTGTACAAGATCTCCAGAGGGGAGCGCGCTCTGTCGGCCTCTGACATCTGGCTGGTTTGTACTGTCATGGGTGGTACTTACTGAGGCCGAGATGCCTACGAGCGGCTTGCCCTTGTGACCACGCGCACCCCATCCCCCGAAGGTGATACAGGGAACAGGTGGCACACGGTGGCATGGGTCACCAGCAGGAGTGAGTTCCGTGAGAAGGCTGAAGAGCTGTACGGAGAGTTAGCTGAGGTTCAGGAACTGGCTGAAGTTCTGGTGTAGGATAGAGTAATCAGGTACCAAAGGAAGTAAACAAGTCCATGATACAGGCCAGGGGTCAAATCCTGATAAGCAGGTAAGCAAGTTCATTAGACAGGCCGAGGTTCAAACACTAGTAGGCAGGAAGTAAACATGTCCGTGGAACAGGCCAGGGATCAAATCCGAGTAAGCAGGTAAGCAAGTCCATTATGCAGGCCGAGGGTCAAACACTAGTAGGCAGATCAGGCAAAGTCCATTAAAGCAAGCCGAGGGTCAGATCAGGGAGAGCAGCAGCATTGTCAGGAACAGTCCGGGTCACAGCAGCTAATCAGATATAGTAAACTGGAAACAGGCAGAAACGGGAAGCTGATGACAAACCAGCAACCCGTCTGGACGCCAGAGCCATCTGAAATAGCCCCACCATAGCGTGCGCCATCACGCACAACCGTGCACTATCGCGCACACCCGCGAGCCACTGCGCACACACGCGAGCTGTTGGGCACCCACGCGCGCCGCACCATCGGGCCGTGCACGTGTGTGCGCCAGGGTGCCAATCCGTCGCGCATGCGCGCAGGAGCATGGCGAGCAAGGGGGAAAAAGTCCTTCTCTGACACCCTTCTACCCTTCTTGACTGTCACCCATCTACTCTTTCCTAGTGCCTGCACATCTTTGTCTCCACCTGCCTCTGTGCTGGCCCCTGGCGGCACCTGCCATGTACGTTCCTGGCTCTCTTTTAGTATGGAGGGGCTTCTCTGTGCTGACAGTTGCTTCCCCAGATTCAGAACCTGGGCTTCCAGGAAAACAATGTGCTTACATTTTGCACAGCAGTATTCACCCTCGATTGGATGATCAAGGAACACATACATGCCGCAAGATGTACAACGAGTCGCCTCTCCACACCCGCGGGCATTGTACCTATTAAATTAAATGAGGATTGGGGATTATACCTTGCCCAAATTGCCAAAAAACTAGCTTATTGACACTAATGCCTCGTACACACGAGCGGACTTTACGGCAGACTTTGCCCGGCGGACGGGATTTGGTCGGACAATTCGATCGTGTGTGGGCTCCAGCGGACTTTGTTTTCTCAAAAGTTGGACAGACTTATGCCGCGTACACACGGTCGGACTTTCCAGCATACTTGGTCCGGCGGACCAGAATGTGCCGGACAATCCGCCCGTGTGTGGGCGGCGGCGGACTTTTCCGGCGGACTTCTTCCCAAAAGCCCGCCGGACCTAGATTTGAAGAAAGTTTCAAATCTTTCCGTCGGACTCAGTTTCGGGCGGAAAGTCCGCTCGTGTGTGTGCTGGTCCGACGGAAAGCCCGCTCGTGTGTAGGCTGGTCCGACAGACCAAATACGACACGAGGGCAGGGTATTGCATTTCGCACTCGCTGCAATAGAAAAAACAAATCTTCCTATTGCGGCGAGCGCGGGGCATATCAGGCCCTTAGGTCTGGTATGGATTATAAAGGGGAACCCCTACGCCGAAAAAAACGGCGTGGGGCCCCCCCTAAAATCCATACCAGACCCCGATCCGAGCACGCAGCCTGGCCGGTCAGGAAAGGGGGTGGGGACGAGCGAGCGCCCCCCCCCCTCCTGAACCGTACCAGGCCGCATGCCCTCAACATGGGGGGTGGGTGCTTTGGGGGAGGGGGGCGCCCTGCGCCCCCCCCCAAAGCACCTTGTCCCCATGTTGATGAGGACAAGGGCCTCTTCCCGACAACCCTGGCCGTTGGTTGTCGGGGTCTGCGGGCGGGGGCTTATCGGAATCTGGGAGCCCCCTTTAATAAGGGGGCCCCCAGATCCTGGCCCCCCACCCTATGTAAATGAGTATGGGGTACATGGTACCCCTACCCATTTACCTAGGAAAAAAGTGTAAGTAATAAAACACACCACACAGGTTTTTAAAATATTTTATTAAACAGCTCCGGGGGGGGGATCTTCCTCCGGCTTTGGGGGTCTTCTTCCGGCGTCCCTTCGCTTCATCTTCTCCCGGCGTCCGGTTGGTTCTTCTCCGCTCTCCGGCCTCTTCTCCCGGTGTCGCAGGTCTTCGGCCGGCCCCTCCGCTATCTTCATGTAGCTCTATTGCTAGCGGAGGTCCGGACTTCTTGGCTTCTTGGCTTCTTGGCTTCTTGGCTTCTCTTCTCTTCCCCCAGATGTTGACACGACGCTCTCTCCGGCTGGACTGGTCTCTGAGGGCTGCGTTGTGACTTATATAGGCGGAGACCCCGCCCCCATATGATGTCACAGTCCCTGGGCATGCTGGGACTGTGACGTTTTAGGGGGCGTGGTCGCCCTTATTAAAGGGGGCTCCCAGATTCCGATAAGCCCCCGCCCGCAGACCCCGACAACCAACGGCCAGGGTTGTCGGGAAGAGGCCCTTGTCCTCATCAACATGGGGACAAGGTGCTTTGGGGGGGGGGCGCAGGGCGCCCCCCTCCCCCAAAGCACCCACCCCCCATGTTGAGGGCATGCGGCCTGGTACGGTTCAGGGGGGGGGGGGCGCTCGCTCGTCCCCACCCCCTTTCCTGACCGGCCAGGCTGCGTGCTCGGATCGGGGTCTGGTATAGATTTTAGGGGGGGCCCCACGCCGTTTTTTTCGGCGTAGGGGTTCCCCTTTATAATCCATACCAGACCTAAGGGCCTGGTATGCCCCGCGACGGGGCTCGCAAGGTGTCAATCTAGCCGATAAAAGCGGCAAGATTGACATCCTTTTCTAGTCCCGTCGCACCTGAGTCACGTTCAAAATGAACGAACTTGTCCGTGTGTGGGCAAGTCCGTTCATTCTGAAAGTCCGCCGGAACTCCGGTGAAAGTCCGTCGGAAAGACGGGCGGACTTAGCCCGCCGGAAAATCCCGGCGTGTGTGGGCAAGTCCGTTCGTTTTAAAGTCCGGCGCACCTGGCGGACAAAGTCCGTCGGAAAGTGTGCCGGACCAAGTAGGATAGAAAGTCCGACCGTGTGTACACGGCATTAGATTTGAAACATGTTTTAAATTAATCTGTCAAAATCGAGTCCGGTCGAAAAGTCCGCCGTCTGTATGCTAGTTCGACGGACAAAAAGCCACGCTAGGGCAGCTATTGGCTACTGGCTATGAACTTCCTTGTTTTAGTCCGGTCGTACGTCATCACGTACGAATCCATCGGACTTTGGTTGATTGTGCGTAGGCAAGTCCGTTCATTCAGAAAGTCCGTTGTAAAGTACGTCGAAAAGTCCGTCGGGCAAAGTCTGCCGTAAAGTCCGCTCGTGTGTACGTGGCATAATACTCAACAAGACAATACACAGGTACTCAACAAGACAATACATAGGTACTCAATAAGACAATACACAGGTACTCAACAAGACAATATACAGGTACTCAACAAGACAATACACAGGCACTCGCAGACCTACATGCACTTGCGGACCTACATGCACTTACAATACACAAGTACACAATACACAATACACAAGTACTAAAGATCCACACACACTACTCAAACACTCAGGTACTCACACTACACAGGTACAATGACCCCTGTTATACCCTCCCATTTAAGGTGCCTTTCACATGGACGGCTATTCTGCCGCAGTTAAAAGCATGTTTTTTTTCTGTGAAATTCAAGACACCAGGCACTGCGATCAACTGCATTTGTACAGTGCGATTAGCTGCGGTTGCGTTTAGTTGCGGTTTGCCATTTCCATAGCAACCCGACAGAAACAGGGATCTGACTTGGATCCCCGCCAATACCAGGCACTGTGTTTAGTATGAATCTTGAGGGGGGACTCCATGCCAAATTTTAAATAAAAAAACGGCATGGGTTCCCCTCCAAGAGCATACCAGGCCTTTCGGGCTGGTGTGGATTCCAAGGGGCTCCCCCTACGCTGAAAAAACGGTGTGGGGGCCCCCCAAAATCCATACCAGACCTTTATCCAAGCACGCAGCCCGGCCGGTCAGGAAAGGGGGTGGGGACGAGTGAACGCCCCCCTCCTGAACCATACCAGGCCGCATGCCCTCAACATGGTGGGGGGGTTGGTGCTTTGGGGCAAGGGGGGCGCCCTGCAGGCCCCCCACCCCAAAGCACCTTGTCCCCATGTTGATGAGGACAAGGGCCTCTTCCCGACAACCCTGGCTGTTGGTTGTTGGGGTCTGCGGGCCTGGGGCTTATCGGAATCCGGGAGCGCCCTTTGCTAAGGGGGCCCCCAAATCCTGGCCCCCACCCTATGTGAATGAGTATGGGGTACATCGTACCTCTACCTATTCACCTGGGGAAAAAAGTGTCAATAAAAAGAACACACTACACAGGTTTTAAAAGTAATTTATTAGGCAGCTCGGGGGGTCTTCTTCTTCCGACTTCAGGGGTCTTCTTCTGACTTCGGGGGTCTTCTGCCAACTTCGGGGGTCTCTTAGGCCTAGCGGAGGAGCCCGGTTTTCTTCCCTGAGACATCTTCTTCACTCTTCTCTTCCAGACATGTTGACACGACGCTCCTTCTCGCTGTAATGGGTGAATGGGTAGGGGTACGATGTACCCTATACTCATTCACATAGGGTGGCAGCCAGGATCTGGGGGCCCCCTTATTAAAGGGGGCTCCTGGATTTCGATAAGCCCCCCACCCTCAGACCCCGACAACTAACGGCCAGGGTTGTCGGGAAGAGGCCCTTGTCCTCATCAACATGGGGACGAGGTGCCCCCTTGCCCCAAAGCACCAACCGCCCCATATTGAGGGCATGCGGCCTGGTATGGTTCAGGAGGGAGGGGCGCTCACTTGTCCCCACCCTCTTTCCTGACCGGCCAGGCTGCGTGCTCGGATAAGGGTCTGGTATGAATTTTGGGGGACCCCCACGCTGTTTTTTCGGCGTAGGGGGTGCCCCTTGGAATCCATACCAGACCGAAGGGCCTGGTATGCTCTTGGAGGGGAACCCATGCCGGTTTTTTATTTAAAATTTGGCGTGGAGTTCCCCCTCAAGATTCATACCAAGCATAGTGACTGGCATTGGCGGGGATCCCAGTTGGATCCCCGTTCTTGTCGCTCATTGGGAAAGGAAAAATATTTTTCCTTTCCCGATGAGCGAGCCAGCTCGGTGCTGCTATCTGCAGCTGACACAGTGCACTGCGATTACCTGCAGGTATGTGCTGATAGCTGCACTAAATCGCTCCTGGAAGCAGTCAATTCTATTTTTTCTATCTGCACAAAACCGCATGTAATCAAAACGCAGCTAGACGCAGTGTGTGAATGGGGCCATAGGAAAGCATTGTGTGCATTTAGCTGTGGTAGAAAACGCAGCTAAAAGCACAATTCTATCCATCCGTGTGAAAGGGGCCTTAAACTCTGGTTTTTAACTCACTACTTAGTTCAGTTCCACTAACTTTGGTTTTTAACCCACCACTTAGTCCAGTTCCACTTGGTCTAAGTTCCAGCTAGCTCAAAGATGAAGAGGCTCACAATGAGTTCTACAGAAGGTTATATAGGCCTCAAGCACCTGTGACCTTAACCACTCCCCTTAATTAGTAGGCTGAAGGAAGCAAAGAAAAAAAGCTGTTTGAAAAGTGTCAGAAAAAGGTGTTAAAAAGCTACAAGGAAAAGCCCTAAAAACAACCTAAAAATGCAACCCAGCAATCACCAGCAGTCAAAAAGCAAGACTTGTTCACTCTCCACTCAAGGTCCCCACTGTTCAGCTTCCAACCAGCAGTCTTACCCCTGCGTCCAGGGAAACCTTGCACCCATTTAGGAGAGCACCGCCTGGTGCCTTCTTTTACGGTGGATTGACGGACTACAACCACTATCTGGTCCAGTCCCCCAACTAGAAACCCTAACCGAGGCGTTATTTAACTCTATGGCATGCTGTCCCAACACTTTTGGCACAGAACTATAGAGTACTACTCTTTTACACTGCAATACCCGTAATAACAACCAACTATTAACTATGCCAAATGATTAGTCAACAACCACAGGTCACCCCCCGAATTATGTCTACCCCTCACAGCGTATGCATACACAAGCGCATTGCGCTGTACAACCGTACACTGCGTCGCCAGACTAAACTGCACAGCTCACTTACGCCCTCTTTCTCTACAGAACAATGTTTTCGGTTCGCACCAGAACATGCGAACAGGCAAAAAATTTGTTCGAACACACAAATCAAAAGTGCTAATTTTAAAGGCTTATATGCAAGTTATTGTCATAAAAAGTGTTTGGGGACCTGGGTCCTGCCCCAGGGGACATGGATCAATGCAAAAAAAGGTTTTAAAAACGGCCGTTTTTTCGGGAGCAGTGATTTTAATAATACTTAAAGTGAAACAATAAAAGTGTAATATTCCTTTAAATTTTGTACCTGGGGGGTGTCTATAGTATGTCTGTAAAGGGGCGCATGTTTCCCGTGTTTAGAACAGTCTGACAGCAAAATGACATTTCAAAGGAAAAAAAGTTCTTTAAAACTACTCGCGGCTATTAACCACTTGAGCCCCGGACCATTATGCTGCCTAAGGACCAGAGGTCTTTTTCCAATTTGGCACTGCGTCGCTTTAACTGCTAATTGCGCGGTCATGCAATGCTGTACCCAATGCTGTACCCTAGCTTTTAGTTTATGACTGCCTATGTCATTTCTTGAGGTGCTAAAATGGCAGGACAGTACAAACCCCCCCCAAATGACCCCATTTTGGAAAGTAGACACCCCAAGGAAATTGCTGAGAGGCATGTTGAACCCATAGAATATTTATTTTTTTTGTCCCAAGTGATAGAATAATGACAAAAAAAATAAAAATAAAAATATTTACAAAAAGTTGTCACTAAATGATATATTGCTCACACAGGCCATGGGCCTATGTGGAATTGCACCCCAAAATACATTCAGCTGCTTCTCCTGAGTATGGGGATACCACATGTGTGGGACTTTTTGGGAGCCTAGCCGCGTACGGGGCCCCGAAAACCAATCACCGTCTTCAGGATTTCTAAGGGTGTAAATTTTTGATTTCACTCTTCACTGCCTATCACAGTTTCGGAGGCCATGGAATGCCCAGGTGGCACAAAACCCCCCAAAATGACCCCATTTGGGAAAGTAGACACCCCAAGCTATTTGCTGAGAGGCATATTGAGTCCATGGAATATTTTATATTTTGACACAAGTTGCAGGAAAGTGACACTTTTTTTTTTTTTTTTTTGCATAAAGTTGTCACTAAATGATATATTGCTCACACAGGCCATGGGCATATGTGGAATTGCACCCCAAAATACATTTAGCTGCTTCTCCTGAGTATGGGGATACCACATGTGTGGGACTTTTTGGGAGCCTAGCCGCGTACGGGACCCCGAAAACCAATCACCACCTTCAGGATTTCTAAGGGTGAAAATTTTTGATTTCACTCTTTACTGCCTATCACAGTTTCGGAGGCCATGGAATGCCCAGGTGGCACAAACCCCCCCCAAATGACCCCATTTTGGAAAGTAGACACCCCAAGCTATTTGCTGAGAGGCATGGTGAGTATTTTGCAGCTCTCATTTGTTTTTGAAAATGAAGAAAGACAAGAAAAAACATTTTTTTTTTCTTTTTTCAATTTTCAAAACTTTGTGACAAAAAGTGAGGTCTGCAAAATACTATACCTATCAGCAAATAGCTTGGGGTGTCTACTTTCCAAAATGGGGTCATTTGGGGGGTTTTGTGCCATCTGGGCATTCCATGGCCTCCGAAACTGTGATAGGCAGTGAAGAGTGAAATCAAAAATTCACGTCCTTAGAAAGCCTGAAGGCGGTGCTTGGTTTTCGGGGTCCCGTACGCGGCTAGGCTCCCAAAAAGTCTCACACATGTGGTATCCCCGTACTCAGGAGAAGCAACAGAATGTATTTTGGGGTGTAATTTCACATATTTCCATGGCATGTTTGAGCAATATATCATTTAGTGACAACTTTGTGCAAAAAGAAAAAAAAAAAATTGTCTCTTTCCCGCAACTTGTGTCGCAAAATAGAATATTCCATGGACTCGACATGCCTCTCAGCAAATAGCTTGGGGTATCTACTTTCCAAAATGGGATCATTTGGGGGGGTTTTGAACTGTCCTGGCATTTTATGCACAACATTTAGAAGCTTATGTCACACATCACCCACTCTTCTAACCACTTGAAGACAAAGCCCTTTCTGACACTTATTGTTTACATGAAAAAGTTATTTTCTTTTGCAAAAAATTTACTTTGAACCCCCAAACATTATATATTTTTTTAAAGCAAATGCCCTACAGATTAAAATGGTGGGTGTTTCATTTTTTTTTTCACACAGTATTTGCGCAGCGATTTTTCAAACGCATTTTTTGGGGAAAAAACACACTTTTTAAAATTTTAATGCACTGAAACACACTATATTGCCCAAATGTTTGATGAAATAAAAAAGATGATCTTAGGCCGAGTACATGGATACCAAACATGACATGCTTTAAAATTGCGCACAAACGTGCAGTGGCAACAAAATAAATACATTTTTAAAAGCCTTTAAAAGCCTTTACAGGTTACCACTTTAGATTTACAGAGGAGGTCTACTGCAAAAATTACTGCCCTCGATCTGACCTTCGCGGCGATACCTCTTGGGAGACCCTGTGAAAGTGTGCCTAGTCTGTGCAATGCTGTACCCTACGCTAATACTCAACTAGTAAATGGTAGCATTCAAAACATTCACCAATGCGAAGACCAGGATTGTCAGGACAGGAGGGACAATAATAGCGGGTGTCACGCCTATATACGCGCTTGCTGCAGACACGACATCTTTTTTGGGGGGTTCGCTGGGTAGGGGTACTCGGGAGGACATAAAAATGCCTCTCATGCAGCCGACTGCATTTGGTTGGGGATGTGAATGGGGGAAGTATGGGCGCTGCAGAAGCGGTGGGTTCCCAATTAGGATTGGCGAATGCAGCAGGAAGGGCATTATGGGCACGACGGGTCTGTGTTTGTCTTTTTGGTGGCAGCGGGACACTACTTGTGCTTGCCACCTCACCAGCTTGAACTGCACTTATGGGACTCGCCACGTCACCAAGTGTTACTGCAGTGCTGGTTTGACTACGACCGGGGTGTACTACACCGCTGGTGCTTGCCAGTTCCCCAAAACGCTACCAAAAAAATCTGTTAGCGATCGCAGGGATCAGGCCTGACTCTGCGAACGCTGCAGTTATGCGTTTAGTGTTTTGTAAGTGACAGTGATCGATGGATACTGCACTTGGGTGGGCTGGGCTGGGCCGGGCGGAGGGGCAAAATGCAGGTGCTAGCAGGTATCTGGGCTGATCCCGCTAACATTGCGTTTTTGGGAACCCTAAACTGCTGGGGGCGCTAGTATAGATCTGATCGGATCAGATATTGATCCGTTCAGATACTGTACCACTAAGGGAGGTGTATGCTGCGTGCGTGGGTGTTAGCGGTACTGGCGCTAACCTGGCGCTGCCTGGGGCCAGTGCTTGCCAGTTCACCAAAATAATACCAAAAAAACTGTTAGCGATCGCAGGGATCAGGCCTGACTCTGCGAATGCTGCAGTTATGCGTTTAGAGTTTTGTAAGTGACAGTGATCGATCGATACTGCACTTGGGTGGGCTGGGCCGGGCTGGGCGGAGGGGCAAAACGCAGGTGCTAGCAGGTATCTGGGCTGATCCCGCTAACACTGCGTTTTTGGGAACCCTAAACTGCTGGGGACGCTAGTATAGATCTGATCGGATCAGATATTGATGCGATCAGATACTATACCACTAAGGGAGGTGTACGGTGCATGCGTGGGTGTTAGCGCTACTGGCGATAACCTGACGCTGCCTGGGGCTGGTGCTTGCTTGCCAGTTCACCAAAATGCTACCAAAAAAACTGTTAGCAATCGCAGGGATCAGGCCTGACTCTGCGAACGCTGCAGTTATGCGTTTAGTGTTTTGTAAGTGACAGTGATCGATCGATACTGCACTTGGGTGGGCTGGGCGGAGGCGCAAAACGCAGGTGCTAGCGGGTATCTGGGCTGATCCCGCTAACACTGCATTTTTGGGAACCCTAAACTGCTGGGGACGCTAGTATAGATCTGATCGGATCAGATATTGATCCGATCAGATACTATACCACTAAGGGAGGCGCATGCTGCGTGCGTGGGTGTTAGCGGTACTGGCGCTAATATGACGCTGCCTGGGGCGACGCATATCACCGCCGGGCGATTAGGGGGCTAAACCTTTATTCGGTAATAAACGGCGGGTGCCCTGACACTATAAAAAATAAACAAACTAACCAGCGTCAACCGTAACGGTTATACGGTGATCAGTGGTGAAAGGGTTAACTAGGAGGCAATCAAGGGGTTAAAACATTTATCAGATAGTATATGGGGGTCCCTGACGCTATAAAACGCTGACGGTGAACCTAAATATTTACCTCCCTAACTAGCGTCACCAGCGACACTAATACAGCGATCAGAAAAATGATCGCTTAGCGACACTGGTGACAGGGGGTGATCAAGGGGTTAAAACTTTATTAGGGGGGGTTAGGGGGGTACCCTAGACCTACAGGGGGTAACAGTAACTGTGCTAACACTGTAACTGTCACAAACTGACACTATGCAGTAATCAGAAAAAAAAAAAAAAACTGCTGGTGTCAGTTTGTGACAGGGGGGGGTGATGGGGGGGATTGGGGGGCGATCGGGGGGGGATCGGGGTGTTTTGTATGCCTGGCATGTTCTACTGTGTGTGTAGTGTTGGTGCACTCACATACTTGTCTTCTCTCCTCGGGCCGGAACGGAAACTACCGAGCCGAGGAGAGATGACATCATTTCCTTTGCTGCTGTTTATTATACAGCAGCAAAGGAGTGTTCCCATTGGCCGGCGGCGATCGCGAGGGGGGGCCACGAACGGATGGCCTCCCCCTCCACTCCGATCGCCGGGGAACAAAACGGGACCGCCTCGGGCACCGGGGGGGGGTCCGATCGGACCCCCCACCCGCGGGAGGCAAATCACGTACATGTACGTGATTTTGCCTGCCTGTGCCGCCTTGCCGACGTACATCGGCGTGAGGCGGTCCTTAAGTGGTTAATGAATTGTCGGTCCAACAGTACACGTTCATTGATAAAAACGGCATGGGATTTCCCCACAGGAGAACCCTGCACCAAATTTTTTTTTAAAAATGGCGTTGGGGTCCCTCTAAATTCCATACCAGGCCCTTCAGGTCTGGTATGGATAACAAGGGGAACCCCGCACCAAAAATTTTTTAAAAATGGCGTGGGGTCCCCCCTCAAAATTAATACAGTCTGGTGTGGATATTAAGGGGAACCCCACGCCAAAATGTAAAAAAAAATGGCGTGGGGTCCCCCCAAAAATCCATACCAGACCCTTATCCGAGCACACAACCTGGCAGGCCGCAGGAAAAGAGGGGGGACAAGAGAGCGCCCCCCCCTGAACCGTACCAGGCCACATGCCCTCAACATTAGGAGGGTGCTTTGGGGTCCCCCCAAAGCACCTTGTCCACATGTTGATGAGGACAAGGGCCTTAGCCCCACAACCCTTGCCCGGTGGTGGTGGGGGTCTGCGGGCAGGGGGCTTATCGGAATCTGGAAGCCCCCTTTAACGAGGGGATCCCCAGATTCCGCCCCCCCCTGTGTGAAATGGTAAGGGTGTACAAAAGTACCCCTACCATTTCCCAAAAAAAGTGTCAAAAATGTTAAAAATGACAAAAGACAGTTTTTGACAATTCCTTTATTTAAAGTCTTCCTCTTTCCATCTTTTTTCTTCTATCTTCTTTCTTCTATCTTCCTTCGGTTTCTTCCTCCATCTTCTTCTTCCTCTGGTTCTTCCTCCGATCCTCTGCTTTTTGCTCCAGTGTTCGCGTCCGGCATCTTCCTCCACGGCATCTTCTTCCCTTCTTCGTTCTCGGGCCGCTCCACATCCATGATGGGAGGCTCCCGCTGTGTGACGCTTCTCGTCTTCTGGCACTTCTTAAATAACGGAGGGAGGGGCCACCCAGTGACCCCGCCCCCCTCTGACGCACGGGGACTTGACGGGAACTTCCCTATGGGTTTCCCCGTGACGTCAGAGGGGGCGGGGTCACCCATTACATGGTAGATAGCGACCACATGGTAGATAGCAAAATGGCTGACAACAATCGGACCACATAGTGACATTAACACATGAAATGCTATTGCTGATCCCACTAAAACCAACACAAACCGAGGTTTCTTCTCTAGAAAACCAACATTTTTCCCCTCAAAAACTGACTAAAACAATTGGGAATGCACACTTAACCGTAGACACACACTTTAGGCTACATCAACTAGGGCCCATCCAATCACATCCCTAACCACCATAGTTACATAAAACACAAAATAACACAGCTAAAACATACACACTTGTTCCCAAAGAAAAATCATATCAGCTTCCACAGGAACAAGACATTGAGAAATAAAAACAGCGATAGTTGCATGCATGATATTTTCAGGTCAAAACAAAAGAACTCCCTCCATGCTATTGCCTAGTTAAACCTGAAACCACCCACAGTGCGTAGCCCATTCAAGAAACAGCTCCCATTGTAAGTGCTTCCAGCAATGCATGGCAGCCCTTCCCCCTCTCAGCCATATGGCCACTTGAATATGCGGCAGCCATTTTCAAAGGCAACTTAAAAAAAAAAACCTTTACTAAAAAAAATATTATTACACTTATTGGGACATGTGCCTTGGTCCCATACAAATGTAATAATCACAATTCATACATTTCTATTTCTCATATACTTATTACATAACATACTGTTACTTACAGAAAACATTTTAGGTTGTATTAATTGGGTCCTATAGAGGAGGTATAGAAGTATCGCAAACAATAGACCTATCATTACTGACAAACATACAATCAAAATCCCGCCATTATACCAAAAGATGAAAAATGTGTTCTTTTGAAAAGCAGAACCTACCAAACACATCGGACAGAGAAAACATACCCCTTTTCCTCAGGACAACAAAGTATTTCAAACAGTTTGATGTCCTGGACTGGGACCTGTTCTCCCCCCTTGATCCAATTGTGTAGGAGGTTCTGTTCGCTCCTTAAATAACCCACCATCTGACATGGAGTTTTCGCTATACGCTATGTGTAATCCATTTCTCTTGCGATATTAAGCGCCCTTTCAGCCTTTTGGTATAATGCATCTCAATAAACCCGTGTCTCCCGCATTTCCTCAAATAAACAGACATAGTCACCGTCCTCATGTTACTAGCTCAAATCGCTCAACTGCCTGCCCTTAGGAGAACAGGCACCTTTTATTCATCGGCTTCAAAAGGAAATGACAAACAGGAAGTCATGGCCCCAACAGCCAATCGCTTCCTCCATGCAAAATGACATCACAGGAAATGACTACACAGGAAATTACTACACTAAAGGGGAGGGCATCCACCATCTTGGTCATCATGGAGCCACTCAATACTGCTCAGAGTAACCAGTATCTAGTATGATCATTCTACTTGTTCTTAAAGGCTTGAGAAGATCTACGGGGACATTGCTATTGCTGTTGTCAATATACGGTACAAGTACATTAACAAGGCAGATATCAATGTCCTCTTATTAAAGCAGATATGTATCCAAAAGGGATAGCGTAGCCACAACAGAGATATAATATGTTTCTCTCGTTATGCGGACTTTACTTTTCTAATGTGCATAGACATTTGAAAGCAAGAAGCTCAGCGCATTGCCCTTGATACTTACAAATCGGCAAATGGCCACACACACCGGGAACACGTCTCCAAGCCCATGAGAAGGTTTTCATACTGACGGTTTTACCGCTGGTCCCGATTCAACCCAAGTGCGCTCTGCTAGAGCGCTCCTTGGTAAATCAGACACAGGGAGACAGATGACAATCTATAAAACACACATAATACATTTTTCACAACACCGTCACATAAGAGGGGCCTGGGGATCTGAAAAAGAGTTTGTCTCTAAGGTAAGCTGGGTTTGACAAGCCCCCCACCCAAAGTAACTAGCGTCACACAGGGCAATCCATCTCCACTCTATCCAAAACGAAAATAAACTGAACATTGTTTCATACTTATGTTACAGAAATTAACAGGGCTCCTACATCGTCCCTTAATTGATGTAATGGATCCAAAGAATGGTGCTTCTGCTGTGCAGTGAACTCTCTGGCACCTGCTCTTACTTTGTTAACAAATCCCTCTCCCTATAAAGTGTACACTTACCAGACCGCGGCTTGTGAAGAGCCTACATGGCTAGTCTCATCAGTCCTCCTCGTAGGCTGTTAGTAACGCTGCTGGGTGATTATGGGTTCGGTATATCAGGACATAAGGGAATAATTGGCTCGTCCCGCTGACCGTTCGATCTGTATTATCCACCGATCGTCCTCACACAGAGGTCCTGAAGATGATGCCGTATGTCAGTCTCCTCTCCGGGCAGGTCATGTATGCTGGATAAAAAAAGGCCCTTGTCTGCATGTCCCCGCAGCGTGTAATGTGCCTGGCCGCCGACCTACCAGGGCTGAAGGCTTCTTCTATGACAGAGCAGGGAGAAGGCTGTTCTGTTTGGGTTGGCTGCCCTTCCCTTCTCCTATCGGTTTTGTTTCTCTGTTCTCTCTCAAATGCAGCTTGTCCATCTCACTTTCGCCTCCCCGCTCCTGACTCCACCACTTCGCCCAGACACATCCACGATTCCGCCCGTGCTACATGGCACCTCCCACTTGTCACTGCTTTGTGCTCACCTTACTCCATCTGATCCAATGAAGGGGTCCTGCATGACTCTAAAACGTTGCACTCTTCTTGTGTTGTGATCATGCAATAAAATATCTGTTTGGACGCTAGGTAGCAGGAAATGGCCCTAGATGCAGGGTTTGTGCATATCCTGTGAATGCCCTACCTGTAAGCCGCTTGGTCTTTAAACCCATGTTCCTCAACTCTTTTGCCTGCCTCCCACTCCTGGCAACCTTCTCACCTTGCCCACTTCCAAGATGGCTTCCAAGCCATCTTGCCCCACTCCAAGATGGCCACCGAGGAAGTACTTTAGGAAACCAAAGCTGGCCCCCTCGTGAGCTCTAGCCACTTGACTTGTTCACCATAATGCATTATTCCCTTGAATGTAGACATTTAGCTTTCTCTTCCACAATTGCCACCAGAATGCATACTGGAAGACGGTTCAGCTGCAGCCCATCCAAGAGGAGATTGAACACACAACTTATGAGGTCATTCACAGATAAATTCCAAAAACGGAGAAAACATACTTGTCTTGGAAATGCAGTTTCACAGTTCCATGAATCCACTCACTTCTGGGAGGCACGCTCCAGACACTGACAGCTGACCTCTTCTGAGGAACATAGGCTGCACTGCTGTATGTGGGGCTAGTAAGCACATAATTTTTTACCCAAAAAGATCCACATAAGAGGCTCCATGCCTTATCAGAGCATTTTGCATCCCAAGGTCAGGGACTGCGCTACATGAGAGGCTGAACCTGAGAGGAAAACCACCAAAGGAGGCAGGTAAGGGCTTCTTCTCCTCACACTGGCTGTGAGTTCCATGAGGACAAAAAAAGGGAATTGGCTGTTGTGTGGGTGTTAAATTTTTATATCTATGCACTGGCCCTGTGGGCGGAAGTAGGTGGACATAAGTGGAGCTACTTACACATGTATGCTGCCATGGAGGCACCAGGAAAACATTTTTGACTTTTAATTATAGTTATTTTTAGTAAATCAGCCTTGATGATTGTGTGATTTTTGTCATATTTAGGTGTAGCGGTCACATATTTGGTATATAATTTAATGTATGTTATATATTAGCATCTGGCGCCATCTAGTGGCTAAAATATATAAGGACTGGATTTTTATTTTTTATGTTCAAGAAGTTAACATGGAAGTGTTTGTTTGTTTACATTGGACATTAACTTGACCTACCCATAATGCCCGTTAACCCCCATGAACATCAAGAGAACTGAACTGCATTGTGGGAAGACTATAAAAGAGCTGAGCGTGGCCATCTTAGCTCTCTTGGAAATGCATGGCCAGCCTGGAAGGATCTGTGTGAGGTCTCCAGCACAGCGCGGTCTACCTCCACGGAAGAGCGATCCGAGCAGCAGTACTGTGCCACACCTGTGAATCGGGCTGACGGCAGGGCAAGACTGGGAAGGAGCCAGAGGAACTTGTCGGTGCCATCTGAGAGTTCTGGAATGTCCCGTCGTGTGAAGCGGAGCAGTGCGGAAGTGCCGGCCGGCCAGAGACAGGACCCTGTACACCAGAGCAGAATTTTCTGACAGCGCTGACCTGGTTGGGTGAGAGGGTTGTTGCAAAAAAGTTTCTTTGATGCACTTTTACATATTCATCTATACAATACAGAGTTGCTGGGACCCATAGTCCAACAAGCAAAGTCAAGAGGATTAAACTGAGTTAAAACTAGGCCTCGGGCCTGGGTCTCATTGAGGACTTGGTACTGTGTCATTGGCATCAGAGATAGCTGCAGTATTGTTTTATCATAACTTTGATTAAATATCCAGCTTGCTTTTATCGGGAGTAACTAACCATTGGATTACAAATTCCCTTTGTTGTCTACCAAAACACAAGGCTTTGTGTTTATTGCCATATTACGTTTTCTGTGATATCAGATAATGGGAGCTCCTTAAATATTGTATTATACTTTATTAGATCAGCAATTATGATTTAATCATAATTATAAAGTGTACATAGGAAAGGATAGTGCCCATAGTGAGACCAAATCACTCTGCCATTTATCCTATTTTCTCTAACACATTATCAACAAGTTATTTCAAATACTTTACATTTGTATAATATCTTTGTAAGCTGAAGTTAGTTGACTGTCAGACTACATTGGTCTGACAGTACAACCATTGTAGTGTTTTAACTTTAAAGCAATTACAGTAAACAAAGTTTTTATTTAAGTACAACTGTGTGAGTGTTGTGTTCCTTTGCATCATCAAGCATCTGGAGGCCAAAAAGGTATATTACATTGTGTATTGTGAACTTGCCTTTAGAGTTTTTTTGACTGCGCACTATTACATCACAGTTGTGTCAGGGGGGCTGAGAGAAATCGAAGGGAGAGCAAAGCAGAGTACAGGCCCAATCAAAACACAGCAGATCCTTCGGGGCTCAGTGCTACGTAGGTTTCTATGCATTACTGCTGAGAAACTGTTCCAAAATGGTAGAGACTCCTTCAAATTGTTGAATATATTTTTACATTCCTTAACCACTTATGGACCTCCCGCCATCGTTATACGTTGGCAGTTTGAAGAGGAATATCGTTGTTATGGCAGCAGCTAGCTGCCATAACCCTGGTATCCTGTTCTTCAGCGGGTGGTCCACTTTCAGATAAAAGTGGTCTCTGTGGCAGATTTGCCACAAGATTACTCTTATCGGGGGTGGGAGAGGATCCCCACCTCCTGCCGCGTTCCCGTCATCTCCGCTGCTTACTGGATCCGTCGGTAGCCATGGAGATGATCGAGTCCGCTTTTCTCTGAGCTTGGATGCCGAGTGAGGGAAAGATGGCCCCCACTCCGCTTTATAGCATTGGAGGGCGGAAGCAACGTCACTTCTGACCAATGCTCTTAAAAGGGGAATTTTTTTTTCAATTGACATTATTTTTTTTTTAATTGTATTTTAGTGTAAATATGAGATGTGAGATGTTTTTGACCCCACATCTCATATTTAAGAGGTCCTGTTATGCATTTTTTCTATTACAAGGGATGTTTACATTTCCTTGTAATAGGAAAAAAAAGTGACCCAACATTTTTTTTTTTAAAAGGACAGTGTCAAAAAAAAAAGTAAAATAAATAAGAAAAAAAAAATTAAAGCCCCCGCTGAGTTCGCACGCAGTACTGAGCGCTTACATAATTTGCGCCCACATATGAAAACGGTGTTCAAACCACACATGTGAGGTATCAACGTGATTGTTAGAGCAAGAGCAATAATTCTAGCCCTAGACCTCCTCTGTAACTCAAAACTGGTAAGCTGTAGAAATTTTTAAATGTCGCCTATGGAGATTTTTAAGGGTAAAACTTTGTTGCCATTCCACGAGCGGTGCAATTTTGAAGCGTGACACGCTGGATATCAATTTACCCGACGTAACATTATCTTTCACAATATAAAATTAAATGGGCTAACTTTACTGTTGTCTTATTTTTTAATTTAAATAAGTGTATTTTTTCCAAAATAGTGCGCTTGTGAGACCGTTGCGCAAATACGGTGTGACAGAAAGTATTGAAACAACCGCCATTTTAATCTCTAGGGTGTCTGAAAAAAATATATATAATGTTTGGGGGTTCTAAGTAATTTTCTAGCAAAAAAAAATGATTTTAACTTGTAAACACTAAGTCTGAAAAATAGGCCCGGTCCTTAAGTGGTTAAATACCTCATGCAGTAATACCACATGGGTAATACCTGGACCATGACTTATATAACGAATGCATTTTTTATCTATGCATTTCCTTTAGTGAATTGACTTTGCGCTGTTTTATTAGTTATTTACCTCGTGTTTTTGGCCTGTGAGGTATGTAACCCATGAGGTGATAATGAATTGACATTTTCAGCATCTCATGAGATCATTGGAGAAAATGTGTCACCTGATTGAATTATCTCATGGGATATTCTTTAGTGACTTGACCCTATAGTGCTTACAAGAGTTCTTGCTGTTCCAAGTCCTGCTTTTTAACTGCTTCATGTAAGGAGGCTTCAGTCAACACTTTTTCAAAGCGAAAGGCTTGCAGCTTTCACCCCCTGATCCAGCTATGTACCTTGTGCCCTGGTGGCTCTCTGCTCCCTGAAGTTCTTGCCTCCCAATGTGCCGTGTGCCTTGGTGGCTCTCTGCCCCACGCAGCTCTCACCTCCTGATCCAGCCACCAGGGCACATGGTGGCTAGATAAGGAGGTGATCTCACCCCCGATCCACCCCCTAATCTAGACATGTGCCCTGGTGGCTCTCTGGCTCTTGCAGTTCTCACCCCTGATGTGCCACGTGCCTTGGTTGTTCTCTTCCCCACACAGTTTTCACCCCTCAATCTAGCCATGTGCCATATGCTCTGGTTGCTCTCTGCCCCCCACAGCTCCACAGCTCTCACCCCCCGATCCAGCCATGTGCCCTGGTGGTTCTGTGCCCCATGCAGCTCTCACCTCCTGATCCAGCCATCAGTGATATGCTTTGGTGGCTCTCTGCCCCCCCCCCCCAGCTCTCACCCCCAGGTTCCAGCCATGTGCCATGGGCCCTGGTGACTCTCTGCCCCTTGCAGCTCTCACCCTCCGATCCAGCCATGTGCCCTGGTGGCTCTCTGCCCCCCCATGCAGTTCTCACCTCCCGATCCAGCCATGTGCCCTCTCTGCCTTCCATGGATCTCACCTCTTAATCCATCCATGTGCCCTGGTGGATCTTTGGCCCCCGCAGCTCTCACCTCCCAAACAGCCATGTGCCATGTTCCCTGGTGGCTCCCTGGTGGCTCTCTGCCCCCCCCCTGCAGAGTTCTCACCTCCTGATCCAGCCATGTGCCCTGTCTGCCTTTCATAGCTCAAACCTCTTAATTCATCCATGTGCCATGTGCCCTGGTGTCTCTTTGCCCCCGCAGCTCTCACCTCCCGATCCAGCCATGTGCCATGTCCCCAGATGGCTCCCTGGTGGCTCTCTGCCCCACCCGCAGTTCTCACCTCCTGATCCAGCCATGTGCTATGAGCCCTGGTGGCTCTCTGCCCCCCCCCCCCCTGCAGCTCTCACTTCCTGATCCAGCCATTTGCCATGAGCCCTGGT
Source organism: Lithobates clamitans (assembly GCA_037952925.1). Lineage (NCBI taxonomy): Eukaryota > Metazoa > Chordata > Amphibia > Anura > Ranidae > Lithobates > Lithobates clamitans. The sequence goes on from JBBGZY010002025.1 coordinate 861,524, forward strand.
GGCTCTGCCCTCCACAGCTCTCACTCCCAATCTAGCCATGTGCCATATGCCCTGGTGGCTCTCTGCCCCTACAGCTCTCACCCCCCCAATCCATCCATGTGCCCTGGTTCCTCTCTGTCCCTTGCAGTTCTCACCTCTGATGTGCCATGGTGGTTCTCTGCCCCATGTAGCTCTCACCTCCTGATCCAGCCATCAGTGATGTGCTCTGGTGGCTCTCTGCCCCCCACAGCTCTCAGCCCCCAATTTAACCATGTGCCATATGTCCTGGTGGCTCTCTGCCACCCAGTTCTTACCCCCTGGTCCATCCATGTGCCATGTGCCCTGGTGACTCTCTGCCCCTCACAGCTCTCACCTCCCATTACAACCATGTGCCCTGGTGACTCTCTGCCCCTCGCAGCTCTCACCTCCCATTACAGCCATGTGCTCTGGTGACTCTCTGCCCGTCGCAGATCTCACCCCCTGATCCAGCCATGTGCCCTGGTGGCTGTTTGCCCCTCACAGTTCTCTCCCCCCGATCCAGCCATGTGCCCTGGTGGCTCTCTGCCTTCCAGAGTTCTCCCCTCTTAATCCAGCCATGTGCCCTGGTGGCTCTCTGCCCTCCACAGCTCTCACCTCCCGATCCAACCATGTCAGCCATGTGCTCTGGTGGCTTTCATCTCCTGATCCAGTAATCAGCCATGTGCTCCAACAGCTCTCCACCCCCCTGCACTCTACATTACCACAGCTATAGAAGTCTTATAACAACTTATTGTTGTGATGATGCACAGTGTGTGTGTGTGGGGGGGTGGCAGAGAGCAGCTGAATTGGGAGTAGTACAGTAAGAGCTCACCCACCAATTCAGCCACATGGTCAGCATTGCCATAAACATCTAAATTACCTCCTTTAGCTCCCACTCTCCGCACTCCTCCCTGCTCTGCCCCCTGACTGTATAGGAGCCAGAACTACAGAGGAACCATGGGGTATTAATGCAAGCTGACAATACTGACTGTCAGCGAGCATTAAGAACAGACCTGAGAAAATATTGGGCAGTATACATCCACCATAAAATCTATTTGTGGCAGAACCCCTGAAGGCTTCTTGCGGAACCCCGGATGAGAAACACTGGTCTGTATAATGCCATCCCATTAAAATTGTTCTCAATATCTTATCCAGATCAGTTATCGAGTCAATGACCCTCGCCTGAGTGATGGGAAAATGTATCCAACTTTATTCCGTATGACCCCAGACGATCGGGTCCATTATACAGCCCTTATAAAACTGTTGCAGCATTTTGGGTGGAACTGGGTTGGAATTATAGTAGCACTGGACGGCAGTGGTAATGAGGAGGCCCAAGAGCTGAGTAAGATGATGAGCCAACACGGGATCTGTACAGAATATATATTGATAATCCATGAATTGCTTAACGATGATATTCAGAGAAGGAGGATTCTTGATAAATCAACAGCTAAAGTTGCCATAGTGTGTGGAGCTGCCATAATGGAATATTTTACTCGTTATATATCCTCGATTTTAAATCGGATCACATTGATTTTCCCACCTTCATGGAATAAACTATATACTATGAGTGAAAAGATCTTAATAGATATCAACTGCAGCTTCTTTTTTACTTGGCCACAAGGAAGGCCCGTAATTGTCAATTTTTATTCCCATGGTTTCAACGTCTCCGACTGCTTAAATGACCCGATAATGGAAGATATTTGGATTATTTATTTTCATTGTCTTTCCCCAAACGAAAAGAAAAATTATCTTTTTTCTTTAGAGTATTTTATTTTGCCACAATTTTGTACCAGTTTAATAGATGTGTCCTCCATATTTGCGCGTCAAACACCAATACCTTCCTTTACATACACGGCTGTATATATTCTGGCCAATACTCTACACGACATGTACTACACAAACAAAATATCTGAACACAATGGATTCCAGCCCAGAGTAAGTTGGATAATAAGTGTTTATATTACTCTGACCCTGTCCTATATTATATAATAATTATCAGAATGATCAGCCATCTCTCTCCTCTCTCTCACTGTCTGAGCAATCAGGAAAAATGCAAATGTGATGGGATGATTTTGGTCTTTATTAATTTATTTTTTTAACTAATTGCTTTGTATACACCAAGTTAAGAGACACATCAAAGAGGAACTGCAGTCTGCTCACATAATTTGTAATAAAACATATTTGCCATTCTGAAGCTTCCCTCCAACCACTTTGCATATTATTTTATATATACTCTGATTCTGTACTTGCCAAATATGCTGCAGAAATCTCCCTCCACTGAGTCTGGCTGCATCCATTTTAACTGTGGGCAGCTGAAGCTGCTGCCTGTTCACTTCCTGGATTTACACAGACACACAGAGGCACACGTCCAGCTCTGCAGCTCTCATTGGACCTCTTATGACTCATCCCCCCTCCCTTCCTGGCAAACTCTCATGAGAGAGAGAGAGCTGTGCATGATGTCATAAGACTGGGCCAATGACCAGACAAGAAACAGGAAGTGGGCTGTATAAGGGATTTACTATCGAAGTTAAAACAACAAGAGCAGAAGATTTAAATCAATTATTTTTTATTCATGTTTTTCACATATAACAGATCAAATAAGTAAACAAAATCTGTCGTATAGTGCAAGGTTGTAAAACAACAACATGTAAATAAATGTGTATGAGGAAACAAAATGATATCAAAGTATATTGATTGGTTTGCGCAAAAGTTATAGCGTTTACAAAATAGGGAATATATATATGGCATTTTTATTATTATATATTTTTTTTAACAGTAACTGTAGCGATCTGTGATTTTAAGCAGGACTGCAACATTACGGCGGACAGATCGGACACTTTTGAGACATTTTTGGAACATTGACATTTATACAGCAATCAGTGCTATAAAAATGCACTGATTACTGTGTAAATGTCATTGGCAGGGAAGGAGTTAACACTAGGGGGCAATCAAGGGGTTAAATGTGTTTCCTGGGAGGTGTTTCTAACTGTATGGGGATGTGACTGACTAGAGGAGGAGCCAGATCGTTGCTCCTAGCTAGTGAGGGAGACGATCTGTCTCTCCTCTCCTGACAGAATGGGATGTCTGTGTTTACACAAACACACACATCCCTGTTCTTGCTATCGTGCCCGCGATCACGCATGCCCACTGGCCACGTGCATCGGGTCCCCCCACCACTATAGCTGTTTAAAGGGCCGACGTACAGCTACAGCGATTTGCGGGAGAGAGCCGACCTGTCACTGTATAATGACGGCGGCTGGTCAGCTAGTGTTAGTTCAATTGTGGAAATTGGTGTACATCATAGAGAACCATAGTACGAAAATCAGAAGATAACCATTCTGATGCTCAGTTTGAACTTTGACAAGTCGTCTTCACCACATCTAGATGCCTAAGTCTGTGTGATTGGCTGATTAGCAATTTGTGTTACCAAGCCATTAAACAGCTGTACCTAATAAAGTGGCCAGTGAGTGTTTATATATATATATATATATATATATATATATATATATATATATATATATATATAATCTTTGATATATATGCATATAAGCCTTCAAAATGGGTACGTTTGATTTTTACAGTTTAGATCCCATAGATTTCTATGGAGTTCGTTATTCGGTTCGGAACTTTTGCGATGTTCAAAAGCTTCAATGCGAACCGAACAGGGGCTTGTTTGGCCTATTCTTACTCCCCTCCTTCCAGGATGTCCCCTGGATGTCTTAGGGCCAGGTTTATGAGAAAACCACTGGTAAAGGCATGATTCTTCTCCTCGGGTTCCCAGCAATTTTCTTCTGGCCCATATCTTTCCCATCGAACCAGATATTATAATTTGTTCCTAAAGATCCTGGAATCAAGAATTTTTGTGATTACAAATTCTTCTATACCTTGCACCCCAACAGGTGGAGGGGGCAGGAGAATTCTCTCAGTGGAAGGGTTTTCATGAAATGGTTTGAGCAAGGATACATCAAACATGATGTGAATCTTTGTAATTAGCGGAGTTGAAATCTGGAATGGACCGTCCCACAAACTTTTGTCCCAGCTTTGCAGATCAAACATCTATATTCAAAAATTTAGTAGATAACCAAACTTTGTAATCCACATAAAAGGTATGAAGTGATCTGTGAGGTCTGTCAGCAGCCTCTGTAACATTCCTGAGCCTCCCTCAAAGCTTCGATCAATTTCCCCTGAATCTTCTGCAATGTACTTAATCTGTTGGTAGCCACAGGAATTGGAGTTGAGAAAAGGAGATCAGGAATAAAAACTGGATGATGTCCGGTGTTTAAGAAAAAATGACTTTGAGCAGTGGAGCTATGTTTGGAATTGTTTAAAGCCAGTTCTGCCACTGGAAGATAGTCAGCCCAGTCATCCTGAACATAACTAACAAAACGTTGTGGTACTGTACCACAGTTTGATTTTTAGATGTTACAGAGGGCTGTAACACTTAAAACTGAGCAGATGTTTTTCCAGAATTTTGAAGTAAACTGTACTCCTTTGTCGACACCACATCATCAGGAATTCCATGAAGTTTAAAGACTTCCCAAACTATCAGTTTTGCAGTTTGTTCAGAATAGCGTACCCCCTTAAGTGGTACAAAATGAGCCATCTTAGTGAGAGAGTCGATGACCATCAGGATTGTCGTAATTTCTTTAGCGGGAGTTGGATCGACCACAAAGTCCATAGAAATGGACCCCCATGGTCTTGATGCAACAGGGAGTGGCTGGAGCAACCCCATAGGTGAAGGTCTTATTATGTGCACAGGTCAGGCACAAGGCCACATAGCTTTTCACATCTTTCTTGTAAACAGGCCACCAAAAGGAATGTGATACAGTTCTTCTGTCTTAGATACCCCAAAATGCCCAGTAAGTATAGGGTCAAAGACTGAACTAAGGGCTTCTACCTGAACCAATTCAGGTACATAGAGACAATGTGCTTTTGCCCAAAAGCCATTACTGTAATCCAGGTTAATGTCTGGTAAATGTGTCTGCCTGTATAATCAATTGTTTTTCCTGGCTGTGCTTATTTCCTCATGATGGTTGAACCAGCCTGATACCAAATGTTACAATGTCTTGTTATTTTTCTATGTCCTCGGGAAGTAACCAGGCTGTAAGGGTAAAGTTTTTCTCACCATTTCTAGATGGGTTAATGCCCCCTACAGGTCAAGCAATATAAAAGGGTCAGTCTGCAAGCCCCTGTGAGTGGAGACACCTGTACGGCTGCCAAAATGTAGTTTGTTAGTCTGTTGGAGTTATATGCCGGGGGGGGGGGGGTATTAGAAGCCTTATGCCACGTACACACGGTCGGACTTTTCGTCTACAAAAGTCCAACGGACGCTGACGGACTAAAGCTGGCTGGTAATCCGATCGTGTGTGGGCTTCTCCGGACTTTCAACGTACTTTTTTAGCCTCAAATCCGACGTACTTTAGATTTGAAACATGCTTCAAATCTTTACGTCGTAACTACGACGGACCCCGAAGTCCGCTCGTCTGTATGCTAGTCCTACGGACAAAAAAACGACGCATGCTCATAAGCAAAAACTAAACGGAAGCACTCGGTCTAGTAAAACTAGTGTTCGTATTGTAGGTAGCACATTCATCACGCTGCAAAATCTGTGATCGTTGAATGCAGCGCATTTTATTTCTTCTTTACGAATGCTCTAAAGAACGAAGGTGTTTTGCTGTTCATAATCAGAGTTCTCCCAAACTGATTTCTGAATTCTTTTTCTCTTTGATCTCATGAATGATATAGTATGCTTTTTATAAACAATGTTTCCATACTAATAATACTTTTTCCCTTTTATTTTTTTTTTTTTTTTTTTAGGTTTGTAAAGTTACCACAAAGAACCCATAATTCTTTTTTTTTTTTTTTCTAGTGATTATTTTTTAATTTTTAGATAAAGTTAACCCAAAGCACCGTTTTTGTTTATGTATATATTTTTTTTTCAAGACTTACCACTTGAACATTCTTAACATTAGTAATGTAT